>RPFO01000028.1:75000-93558 GCA_009746045.1 Mesostigma viride
TGATGATGCGACAGTCACGACTCCCGCGAGACGACCGACTCAAAAAGAGTCAGGCATGAGTGACAAAAAAAAATGAAGTTGACAACCCCATGAGTTGACACGCGTTGAGCCCCGAAGCTCTTGTATTTGCCAGTAGTACGGACACTATACGCGTTCCTGGCACAATCGTGGGCAAATTCTCCGTTGAGCTTCTCTGATCTTGACAGGCGACTTTTTGCCACCTAGGCAGTTTATGCACTGTACTAAGTATGCACTCGCTATCCGTAGACCCGTCTTGCCCGTTGACGTGGCAATGTGGACAGCTGGGCAGAGCTCACTGAGCTGCCCATCTGCTGCCTGCCATCTGCAGCTGGCCGGGTAGGCCTTGCGCGTGGCATTGGCTCCCCAAGATGCACGGGACATTAAGTCGTCAGCAATGGCAGGTGAGGGCGGGAAGTGGCAGACCAGCACATCCCTTGCTATAAAGTCAGCCAAGTCGTGGCCTCCGCACGGGTGGAGAACAGTGTGTTGTTTTGGGCTCTAAAGAACAGCCGCGGCTGCATTATGGCATGTCCTCGGTGCGCGCTGGCGTGAAAACGCGGCATCCGTTAATGGCTCGTCGGATTGGAATATGGGGATTGGAATATGCAGGGTGCAAAACAAACCCCCCCGTTCATCATGCGAAGTGATGTGCGCCAGAGCCAGAACTAGATACTGAGCTTCCTTTCTGAGCTACTCAAATGATTCCCTTGGCTATTGCTGTGAAGTTTGCCGCCATCTGGGCCATAAAGAAGGTGGTGGTCTTCGGGGCAGCCAAGACTTACGGTTTCCATAGGATTTACCGACGGTCAATTGAATTAACCAATAAGGTCGTCCACTCCCGCACTCAGCGCGAGCGTATCCAGGGCATGGTAAAAAGCACGATGCGCTTTCCGCGAGTCCTCCATAAGGCAATCAAAGCCCGAGTGTATAGTGGGGACGCTGCGGATGGTGCCGTGGCTGTTACTTCCCAGAAGGCAGCAAAGCCGAAAGAGTTGGGCAACAATCATCCAGCTAAGGTAGAGAGCATCGGGCGGATGAAGAGGCCATCCCTGCCAGCCGCACAGCCCCCAAAGAGTTTTATTGTTCCTAAACTTGAAGACAAGGGCAACGTGTCGAGATCGAGCCGGCTGTTCAGCAGCATGCGTGCCGACTTCCTGGGCCCTTTCCAAGGCCGGGGCGTTCATGTGAGAGGAGGGGTTTATGGTTCGTGCAGCCCTCTTATTAGCAACGTTCTGAGTGGCGCTGCTGTGGATGCTGCTAGATTTAAGGCTGCCCGCTCGGCACTTGGAATATCCTTCTCCCATTCTTTCACAAGTGGAATGGCCGCTGGCGGCATACTTCCGAGCGTTTGAGGGTGCGGCGAAGTGCGGACGTGATCTTATTAGGACAGGTCTGCCGCAGATGCTTTCTCTTACATTCGAGGCAACTCTCCTCCGGCAGCATATCATGGACTAGTGATCTGGGTGATGATTGCGCCTATTTTTAAGCCATAAGCTTGTACATTGGGACCCTGGAGACCTTGGCCTCTGCCAGCACCCCAGTGATCTGCGGCCAAGAGTGAGAGCCTTTGCCTCCTGAGCTACAAAGAGTTCGAAGGCATTATGTGCTGGCACTGATAGGCCATTCTTAGGCATCACCTCCTATCCTGGTGTGCCTCCAATCCTGGCGCATGGCTGAAAAAAGCTGGGTTTGTTTCCCTCAGTTCTCCCCAGCCGACAATGCTTTGCTGCATCATCAAGTCATGTGCTGTAGATATTTAAACGAGTCATATGCGTATTTTCTGCATATGTCACATGCTTGGCTGATGCGCTGGTGTGCCTCTATACCCTAGATGACGGGGCATCCAAGCCCAGTAGCCCCTACTCTAGCCTTTCATACACGTGGGTACGAAACCTACGTGAATGGATCCTGCATGGAGGATAATGACAGGAAGTGTTGACAGGTGGACTTGGCCTGGTTGCTACTAAGGACTAGGGCAGTGGGTCACGCAAGGGTTACGTACGCTTATCTCAACTGTGGCCAAGGATGTTTCATAGAGAGGGGTACACCGTTTTTAGAAAAGGCGTAGACAAATAGCGTCAAGTCACATACAATGTTTACCTTTAATAAAGCCTCACTCAACTTAACCGATCATGTTAAATATTATGTGTGCGTGTTTTTCACATGCATAGATTGCTGTCGATGATCAAGTAATTTTTTAAAGCGCGTGACTGTGTCACATGGGTAAGTATTAATGACCCGAAATCTCCTCGATTAATTAATTAATTATCAACATCACTCCGTTGGGAGTCAATGTCGCACATATCCCTGAGAAGGGGCATATGGCTTTGAATACATCCTAGGCTACTTCATGCAAGGGTGGGAATGTAAGCAACACTTGCTCTAGGTGCCGCGAGGGCACCGGCACCACCATGCTGTCTCAGGTTCAACCCAACTAAGGGGATCCTGGCACGGGGGAGGAAGATCATCATGGCTATACAAGGGCTAGGGCATGGCTTCTCGACGGACCTGATGATCAACCACAAGATGTGGACGCCCCCAGCGGGCTAGAATAGCAATAGCCCTAGCAATTGTAACCATTGGAGTCACTGCCGCTAAGGCAGCCATGCCTAGAATGTTCGCCTAGCTGTGCCAACATACCTAGTCACGTGCCGCCAACGCACGGTACACAACCCGCCATAGCCTTAGCCTAGTCCTAGCACAGCCATGCTACGCCCGTGCTATGGTCAGATTACTTGCCCACGCTATACTTGTTATGCCCCGCTTACATGGGTCTTATTGCACCCACAGTTTGCCGGATCGTTAGCCTGTCCTTTTAGCTAGCCGCGCCCGATTGCAGCTGTGGCATGCCTTTGGCATGAAGGAGACTGGGGGTCTCTGCCCTTTCTCCTGTAGTGCACACACAGGGATTAAAAGCACTTCAGTGCTCCGTGACTCCCCAACGGGAGCACGTGTTTAATTAATTAATTAATTCTCGACAGAGAGCATCTCTCTGCATGGCATAGCATGGCTAAATTCTTAATGCAACATCCATGGGGGTCCCATTATAGGCATGGCTTGGCTAAATTCTGAAGGCAACATGGGTAAGTATGTAAGTGCGTTAACATGCACTGAAGGCATGCCATTAATTGAAATTAATTAATTAATTAAACTCGTGCTCCCGTTGGGGAGTCACGGAGCACCGAAGTGCTTTTAATCCCTGTGTGTGCACAACAGGAAGGAAGGGCAGAGACCCCCTTTCTCCTTCATGCCAGAGGCATGCCACAGCTGCTATTGGACCCGATTTATAAACGATCCGGCAAGATCTGTGGGTGCAATAAGACGTACCCATGTTCCCGAGCATTTTCGTAACAGGTGCGTGGGTCACTATAATCTGAGCATAGCCAGGACGTAGCATGGCTGTACGAGGACTAAGAGTAAGGCTATGGCTGGTTACTACTATAGCTAGATTAGAGTTAGGTTAGTTCGATTGCGCGGCTGGACTTCCATACCACCCAACCATCAAGGAATATGTGCTACATGATCTCCCAACGGAGGCATGTTATAATTTAATTTAATTTAATTTAATTTAATTTAATTTAATTTAATTTAATTTAATTTAATTTAATTTAATTTAATTTAATTTAATTTAATTTAATTTAATTTAATTTAATTTAATTTAATTTAATTTAATTTAATTTAATTTAATTTATGGCTGGTTGCATGTGTATACCGTGTGTTAGCGGTGCACGTGACTAGGTATGGTGGCACAGCTAAGAAAACATTCTAGGCATGGCTGCCGTGGCGGCAGTGACTACCAATGGATACAAGCTAGGGCTATACAAGTTATTCTAGCCCGCAGGGGGCGTCCACATCTTGCATGTGGTTGATCATCAGGTCCCCGCCCCTCCAGTACACCTTGGGCTTCCGGGGGTCCTGCATGCTTGTGGCGGAGGTATTCCGGCCATAGGCCGCGTCGCTGCTGCTGCTGCTGCTGCTGCTGCTGGGCGGGGCCGGTCAGGTAGTCGTCCAGCGTCCAGGTGAGGCCGTGCAACCTCTTGCGACGAGAAAGGAACCGCTGCTTGTCCTCACGGGAGGGCCGGGAAGGTGAGCAGGGACATGAAGGCATGCCATGGACACTTAACCCGCCATATGGCAACTCACGCGCCCAGGTCTGGAGTCGTCGATAGCAACTCCGCGTCATCCGGACTATCCAAGATGACTGTACGCTCGGCCATGATGACGGACCGCACGTGTGGGGGAAGGTTACGCGGGTTCCAATAAAGGAACGGTTCAATCCACATACACAACGAGAAGGAGGGAGATCTATAGGGCGCCTCCTTTCACCTCTCGCGAGGTCACGGAGGCGGTCCAGCGCCTGCGTTATGACGCAGCCACCGGCTCTGACGAGATTCCGGCCGCAGTTGTAAAACTTGCAGCCGAATTCGAGGACACAGGTGTTATGCTGCTCTTCCGGGACATCTGCCTCTGCTGTCGTCGCAACCACCTCCAGCGGCCTGGCAACACAGTTTTCGCACGATGCTGTACAAGAACAAGGGGTCGCCTGCCGACCCCGGCAACTACAGAGGGGTGTGCATTCAAAGCGCCCCCCTCAAGCTTCTTATTTATGCGGCTCATCCTGAACCGCCTGCGCACGGCCCTGGACGGTCACCTCAGCGAGACTCAGCACGGCTTCCGTTCAGGTCGCAACACAGTACAGGCGCTCTTCGCTACTCGCCGACTGGTGGAGGAACTGCAACGCCTTCAGCCTGGTGAGTCCCCTTTGCACCTTGTGCTGGTGGACTTCATCAAAGCCTTCGATTCGGTTTTCTGGCCTGCGCTTTGGGACATCCTCGAGTTGTTCCGGATCCCCCGCCCCCTGATTGCTGTCATCCGCAACCTGTATGAAGGGTCCACCACTTCGGTGCGCACTTCTTACGGGACCACGCCCCCATGCCCTTTACAGAAGGGTGTGTGGCAGGGCTGCGTGCTGTCGCCCTACCTGTTCATTATTGTGGTCGAATACGTAATGATTCAGGCGCGCAAGCGATTTGCCCGCATCGTGGGCAGGGAACCAGGAGTGCAGGTTGCTAACAAATTCTGGCATGGCGGTGCGGACACAGAGATTCGGCTAGCAGACATCATTTACGCAGACGACACCACCCTCTTCGAGGACACTGAGCACGTGCAGACATGGCTTCACCGGGAAGGGGTCTGTGACATTTTGTGATATTTTTTTATCACAAAATGTCACTTTTGTGACATTTTGTGATTAAAAAATGATAAAACGTGACAAAATGTGACGAAATGTGATAAAACTGTGACAAATTGTGATCGAGACATGTCATGATTGTGACAAAACGTGACAAACGTGATAAAACCAGCATATTTTGTGATAACGTCACTATCACAAAATGTCAAAGTGTCACAAAATGTCACAAACCCACAGAAAAACAAAATGTGACAAGGTGATAAATCACAACCACTCAGGGGAAGTGATATATCACAAAGCACGCATAATGCACATCCGCAGCAAGGAAGTGCGTGCCGGAGCAGAGACGGAGAAGGAAAAGGCCAAGGTGGGACACGACAAGGTGGCAATGCCAGGAGAGACAACACGTGCAGCGGTACGGGGCAAGCGTACTGAAAGGAACTGACAAAACAAGCTGGAAACACTCTCAGGTGCATGATAAAATGCACCACAATGTCATGAGCCGTGGGAGACATGGTTTATTGCAAAAATATCGACTGGGATGTTAAGAAAAACACCAATATTGAACATTCAGGGCAATGATCATGACGGTCATCAAGTGTCAACCTCCGACCCATCGCTGGCCAAGCATCCATCATGCTGATCAAAGGTAAAATCGTCAATATCTACACTGAATCACAACATTGCATCATGCATCCATTGCTCTGAGCTCACAACACTAGTATGATAAAATGGCAACGGGGAGTGAACATATTCAGATGGCATGCAACAACCCGATGAAATGGCACAACTGATCAAATACGAACACAAACTGTATTGATACCAAAGAGACAACCAGCGCAGGCCAGAAATCGGGAGAATCCGGACCATGGTAGCTCGAGCCTGCCGTTATCTTTTCCGCGTTTTCGAGTCGTTCAGGATGATGAAGATGAATGGTGATGGAAATGTGTATCCTTGTGCATTGAAATTATGGCTGGCTTACGTGTGGAGCGACTAGATGACCTAGACGGTGGGGCCGGAAACAGCATGCTTGATCAGGGCGTGTGTTTCTAGCCTAACTGGCCGGGAGTGTCTAGTGGTGAGCACCATTGCTGCGATCGCTCTCCCACCATTTACGAGGAAATACCCGCAAATGGAAAACCACTGAAAAGGTCTAGCTAGTCAGTCATCACGTTAGCCATGCCATGATTCCAAACGTCCAAGAACTGCACACGGTGCAAAGGCAAAAAGCCGGAGGACAGCACTTTCAAATGTGCGGCGGGAACCAAAAGCCCGCGGATGCCAGAAAACATCGTGTTGCGGCAGCGACGCGACGGTCTGAGGTGGTTAGCCAAGGTTAGCCAACGTCGCGCCCGCGCTTAGCCACCGCTTAGCCAAACGCTTTGGCTGGCGAAAAGGAGTGTTTGGCTAACGCGGGAAGACCAGAGGCCGCCGCGGTTCCGCCGCACTTAGATACTTCTCGCAAGAACAAAAAGTTCGAAAGGCGAATTTGAGAACAAATAAAAGTTTGGATCTCCCTTCCACTTGTCGACTACGGCGTACGTACATAATTGACAACTATCGCCTCCAATGAATATGGTGCCACCTGGAAGCTGCCCTGCGGCCTGCGCACTTACGTTCCAATGCCACAGCAGCAGAAAAGGATACAACGGCGTGCATTACCTGCGCGGGAATAACCTCAACTCCGTGGTTTTGTTTTTATCTAGGTCGTGGGCACTCATTCCAACCGCTCTTTCACAGGCTACAACCCGTGTGATCCCGCCATGCGTTAGGCGTCACCATGAGGCCAAGCACTCGAATAAGTCTCCTCTTTGCATTTTGTGTGTGCGTCGCTGCTGCGAAGGTACGATTTCCGTTGCATCGCATCTGTTGCCCGCCTGTTTGGAGTACCTGCAATTTGTAACAATGCCCTTCCTTTTGTTCATCATGTTTATAATTATTGCCTGGTAAGTCCTCTCATCTACCGTGCTCTGTCTCACTGCGTTCATACCCATTTCTCGCTGTCGTTCACCGGGAAATCTGGGGCTCTACCTTGTAGGCGGATGTCCCCGAAGCCGGTGCAGTGCCGGGCCCAGGGGCCTTTGTCCGGGTCCAGGGCAACGGGTTCGTCCTCGGGAACAAGAGGTTCGTCTTCGACGGCATGAACAGCCCTTTCCTGATGGATCAGGCGGCGAGGGGCCGGCGTGAGCTCGTCCTAGGTACGTAGGTATTTTACACGTCGGTTTCAGTTCCCTTGTCTCAACACCCGCTAGGTCTCATAAGGCACGTCAGCAGCCTTTCGAATGGTTGCTTTGGCTGCGTCGGCCCTGGAACTATCCCACCCGTCCCTCACCCCTCCCACTTTGAGCCGTGCCCATCCAGCTGTCTCTGGGCGGCTTGCCCGTAGGTTTATTATGCCTACCTATCGTTGCTTGTCCGTATTCCTATGACGTACAAAAACCTTTTACCAGTCTATTATTCCAGCACGGTGCTCTCTCTCCCTCTCCCTCTCCCTCCCTCTCTCTCTCTCCCTCCCTCCCTCTCTCTCTCTCTCTCTCTCTCTCTCTCTCTCTCTCTCTCTCTCTCTCTCTCTCTCTCTCTCTCTCTCTCTCTCTCTCTCTGTGTGTGTGTGTGTGTATCTATCTACTACATACTACGCAGTATGTATTTCTTTCTTTGGCGGCGATCATGTCTTGCAAAACGTCTCGGTGATTTGCGATTGATGCTTGCCCGGTCTTCTGCTTGTTCCACCTCATCTCACATCGCTTCACCTTCCAACAAACAAACAAACAAACACCATCATGGCACCTGACATCCATTGCCTTCACCCGTCACTTGTCAGCCACGTGTGTGTGGCCTTGGCAACGCCTGCCACCTGTCACGTGCCCCGCCGCATGTCTGCCACATTTCACTTGTGTGCCACATCAATTCGGCACCATCATCATCACAATTACCCTGACCATGTATTTCTAACGCGCGTCATGCATGGTCTCTGTCACTCCCATATCTCGTGTCGTCCATGCCCGCGCTTAGCCACCGCTTAGCCAAACGCTTAGGCTGGCGAAAAGGAGTGTTTGGCTAACGCGGGAAGACCAGAGGCCGCCGCGGTTCCGCCGCACTTAGATACTTCTTGCAAGAAAAAAAGGCAAATTAGAGAAATAAAAGTTTGGATCTCCCTTCCACTTGTCGACTACAGCGTACGTACATAATTGACAACTGTCTAATACCACGTGGCAGGGTGCGAGATAATGCCGACGCTACCCGCCCAATAGATGGTTGAGCGGGAAACAATGGCCGCCATGCTGTTGTAAACTTGGCCCGTTACCACAACCACAAAATTGGCCCGATTTAGTAGCACCGTTTTAGAAAAATGCAGAACCCTGGCGGGGGATGGCGGGCAGCTATCCTCTTGCTTGCCATGGTGCTTGGAACTTGCTGCCTAGCCGACAATTCTCTTAAATATTGCGGCCTAGCCGGTAAGTTCCTCCATCGCTTTAACCCGTCTTTTCTTACAACGCGATACATCGTGTAGGTCCGTACCGGATACCTTACTTGGTTAGCCATGCTTAGCCAACACCCGCACATGCGTTACCTAGTTTTTGAGGTACTGGGGCAATGGAAACGTAGTTTTTCCCAGTTTCTCACCCAACTTTCATGCGGAAACCCTGAAAACCGGCATACATATTATTACGGCAAGACTCGGGTCTGCTGCGGCACCATGCTTGGTATTTCCATGGTGTTTCGACTTCTTTACACATGTTTTTTCATTCCGAACGCCCGGACTGTCGGCTAAACCGAGATTTGTGCAGACTTTTATTGGGTAGCTCCGGGCATGATGGTGCCTGCAAATAGCGTAAGGCGCGACCGTGGCTATTGCTACGGTATGCTGTATTTTCCTGGAAATGGCCTCTGCCACCTGCTCAATAGTGCGTGCGGAAGTATATCATGTTTCTACCTATTTTCTGCCAGTTTTCCACTTATTTCTACCGACCTCTTCTCAACCTCTCTAAGACCGCCATCCTACTCGACACAGCTGATGTTGCTTGCATGTCAGCCATAGCAGGTTGCAGTTGTGCAGTAATTAGGTGCTGTGTACGTCGTCAAGCCGTGCATATATCGTGAGGATTGGATGTTGATTGTTTATACTGCGTTGATTGTGCAATAAGATCAGCTAGGTGCCCATAATCATGGTGTATAATCATGTGTTGTTAGCATCGGGCCACCATTTTCTAGCATGCATTCCACCGTCATCTTTGCCTGCATGCTAGCTCATGGATCACTCAACGTATCCAAGCCTTGCATTACACGTGGCTCTTTCTTTCAGTAATTGCACGCGTTATGGAATGAATACCCAGCACCGCCCTTGCCACAAGGCACGTGCTCAACACATTGTGAGAGTGGATGATGCTTTGGCTATGGCTGCCTGATTCAGTCATATTAGGTCATCCAGTCATTATGTTTGATGCATGTTTGATGCTGTATAACTTATACAACACCTATTTTCAACGTTTTGACCCTCCAAGCTGACTATGGCCCCGTTTATGGGGCTCGTGTCGTTGCGTCATGTTGTGAAGGGCTCTCATTTTCCCCACTGCGTTGTACTGCGTTGTGTTTGTGATGCTAATGAAAAATAGCTCCAGTGGCACAATGGGCCTGAGTTTTGTTCCACAAAGCCTGCATATGTTGCCCATAGCTCATGCAAGAAGCCAGATTTTTTTCATGAACCATTTGTGAATAAGCAAATGACTTGTGACCTAGGTTCAACAAATCGCGGTCATGGTCAGACCCCCCTGTATTCAAACCAGTGTATCTCTCTAATGAATTAGCATTTTGTAGGTCTGAGTAGCTTAAAAAAGAGATTGATTTATGGGCTTTCAGGAAAGTATATACATGACCATGAAAAAAATAAATTCCTTAGGTGCTATACGCGTTCTAAAAAAAGCTTACATCGCGATATATCGCGTTCTAATTGAAAAAAAAAAAAAAAAACGGGTTAAGCAACCGATATTAAGATGGGGTCATTATTGAAAACATTAGGTTGACCATCTCAGTGGAACCATGCATCATGGCAATATGTTAGTGAGAGGAAACGCAATGGCTGCCGGATGATCTGTGTAGGAGACGCTCAACTTTCTGATCGTGTGGTCTGCAGTGACAAATAATGTGACTCCTCACGCAGACACGCCATCGATCCTCCTACGTCCACTGGCGTATCATGAGCCATCGCGCCGGTTTTTTTAGCAGTATATCCCAGATTCCTTAACGATCGTCCCTCAGATGCAGCAACATAGCCTTGGCACGACTAATCTCCGTCAAGTAGCGATGCTTCCACTCTTTACCAACCTGCAGCCTCACGTCATGAAGTTTTGCTCCCTTTGAATTGCGTTGAGATGCGTCGGCGCACACTTACGTTAATCCATGACCGAGGCAGCCACGCCATTCCTGGTTATTTTCATGCAGGTGACGGTGCCACGACCGTGGTCCCGACCAGCAGGCTCCCCGACAGCGTCTTTCCTGTCCCCCTTACCGCTGGCGGGGAGAATGGCACTGTACCACATGCATCCCGGCCTCCGTGTCTGAACACCGAGCAAGAAACACCAGAAGATGATGCGGTAAGGACGCAGTGTTCACGGCATAATGCCATGTTTATGGGGTTCAACCCGACATTTGGTCTGTGTTGTCCTTGCGGGTAATGAAGGCCAGTGCCGACATGGCCAATTTTGTAGGCGTTAACGCTGCTGCACCTTAGTTGCGATTGGCAAGATGGGCAGCATTGTATCTGTAAACCTTGTGGAACGGTGGTGGCTGACCAGCCACCTTCTACCCCTTTAGCGGGTCTTATGTTAGAGTGGGGCTGTAAATGGGGATGGAAGTGCATCGTAGAGGCGACCGCGTATTGCTTTTCATGGAAGCTGATTCAGGACGCACAAAGGTAGAAATATGTTTACAAGTAGACTTTAGTCACTACTAGTGGGACCAGCTGGCTTCGCCCAGTCAAAGAAGGTCACTTTTGGGCGGTAGAGAGCCATTTTGAGCGGTAGAGGGACTGCCCGCTGCCCGCTGCCCGCTGCTCGCTTCCCGCTGCCCGCTGCCCGCTGCCCGCTGCCCGCTGCCCGCTGCCCGCTGCCCGCTGCCCGCTGCCCGCTGCGCGTATAGTAGCCCGCTGCCCGCTGCCCGCTGCCCGCTGCCCGCTGCGCGTATAGTAGCCCGCTGCCCGCTGCCCGCTGCCCGCTGCCCTGCCCGCAGCCCGCTGCCCGCTGCCCGCTACGCGTATAGTAGCCCGCTGCACCTATTTCGTAGTCCGTGGTACTTCGCTGCGCTCCGGAGAGGGGAACAATACGGTGGTCACTTTGCTCGCTGCCCACTGAACGGTATGGTGCTCGCTTCGCTAGCTGCCCGCTGAACAGGTCGGTGCTCGCTGCGCTCCCTGTGCGATGAAGTGCAGCTTGTTCGCCTGCTGGGCGCTTCGCGCGGTTTGGTGGTTAGTAGGTCCGCTTCTTTCATATTGGTGTTCAGTAATTCCCAGCTTTTTTTTATTGGCCGCGTAGTCACGATGCCCTGGATACTGCTAGATACCCCCCACCTTGCCAAATTAGTAATATAGATTGTTCCAAACTTTCCAGAACATGAAAATCTTCGTCCCGACGCCCTCTTTTCCTCCCCGTAAATTGCCACTCCAATCTGGTTAAGGGTATTCCCATAACTGGTCCATAAAATAACCCATCTAAAGCCCTAGCTACCTTTCTTCTTGCCACGTGCAGTTGATGTCTTTCTGCGCCACATCCAGCCGCTGCCTTGCGGAGTGCCTCCTTTCACCCATGCTTGAAGACGAGGCCACCGATGCCGTTCTCTCCCACAAAGCGCACCTGACCGTGTTCACCTCGCTGGCCTTTGCCTCGGTAAAGGATGCACCAACACCTGCCACTACGGGGTCAGTGTCTCCTTTCATGGCGGTGGGGAGCTTGCGACAGGCGCCATTTGGTGAGGACTTCTTTCTGGAGATATGCTTGAAAACTGGATGGCCTGGGTGTGGATCTTAAGAGCTGGAGCAAAATGGGGATGGGGAGTGTGTGAGTGTGCAATTGAGTATTTGGCATGCATAGCAGCCATGGTAAGCTGGGGTGTTGAAGTTAACCAGGACCGAGGTGCTCCAATTCAGCCTGGGATTGTTTGTGAATTTAGTTTAAATTCTACTCATCAAGAACAGGATTGTGGTCGGTTTAGTTTGCCTTCATAGGCTTGGTTTGGGTTCGACTGGACAACTGGCTGAATGAGATTTTACCCTGATTAATCGAAGTGTGTAGGATTGGACTGGAGAAGCATGATTGGTAGCTTGTATGCATGGGGTAATGTTGGGAAAGGGTGGGCTGGACGGGGGGGGGAGAGAGGAATGAGTTTGGAAGTCCTTTTTTGAAGAGAATTGCGTATCCAGAAATGCATAGGTTTATTTTGTCAAGGCTGGGTGGAGCCATCATACACCCAGAGAGGTCTAACTTACCTCGTCTTCCTCTCGTCTCGCTTACTTGTCCTAGATGCCTGCTGCCTGTGCGCTTTGGGTAACTGCATGTTGAAGAGTTTGTTTTGCCTCATTTCCATGGCAGCGTTATTCTGCTCGCTTTTGTACATGTGCGTGTGTTGTGGGGGCGTGAATGTCTGGTTTCCTTGGCCAAAACACTGCCCTAAGAATTTGGCACAATGCACTTTTTAAAATAAAATTCCTTCATGCATGTACAGTGCCAGTCACTTGGTATTCGGATTGTGAAGCTTTAGCTTGCTTGCACCATAGCTGTGCATTGGTTACTGCGATCAGAGATTCAAGTAATTACTTTCTTACCACTTTTAGGGCAGGCAGGCACACACTCCACCTAGTAAAGTATTGTGGCTCTTTTCACTCCAAAGCCAGCTAGGAATTCTTTGACTGGTCACATTTGTCTGAACAATTATCGGCACCACTTTGAATGCTCCCTTTCATGCAGGCATTTATGGTGGCGGATCCAACTGGCACCAGCTTGCCCTCCCCGACTTCTACCAGTTCCGCATCCACATGGCGATCCCAGTTTCCCACCCAGTTTCCCACTTTGCTATCTTGCAACCATTCGCCCTTCCTGGCCTTACTGGATCCATCCCAACATTTTCCACTCCCACCTTTCCTACCTTGGAGGCATGCCTCCACCCCGCCACCAAAGACTCCGTTTCGTCATCCCATCCTCCATCCATCCATCGCCCTGCCCATCCACCACTCCCGTGGTTTGTGCCTCCCTCCACCCTTGCCTTCATCCAGCCATCCATGAACACGCCTACGTCTCCCACCCTCAATTTCCTCCATCGCCACCAAAGCTTGTATCCAAAAGCCTACCCCTCCACCCCCCCATCCCTCCATCGCTCCATCCCTCCCTCCAGCCCACACACCTTCCCTCCCTCTGAGGCATGCCTCCACCCCGCCATTCAAGAATCCATACTTTCATCCCACCCTCCATCCATCCGTTGCCCTGCCCATCCACCACTCCCGTGGTGTGTGCCTCCCTCCACCCTTTCCTTAATCCAGCAATCCATGAACACGCCTACGTCTCCCACCCTCCATTTTCTCCACCACCACCAAAGCTCGCACCCATTCGTCCACCTATCCACCCCCCCATCCCTCCATCGCTACATCTCTCCATCCATCGGGCTATCTCTCCAACCCATCGGGCTAGACGCTTATTTGTGCCCATGGGGTGGGCAATTTATTAATATTAGGCGCTCAAGGAGAACCTGGAGGGCGCTGTCGCGGAAAAACCATGGAAAGTGGAGGCGGCAGCAACACCAGCAGCAGACAAAAAAGCACCGGCAGCAGCAGCAGCAGCAGCAGCAGCAGCAGCAGACGAAGACGAAGCAGACGAAGCAGACGAAACAGCAGCAGCAGCAGCAGCAGCAGCAGCAGCAGCAGCAGCAGCAGCAGCAGCAGCAGCAGCAGCAGCAGCAGCAGCAGCAGCACAGCAGCACACACAACACCAACACCAACACCAACACCAACACCAACACCAACACCAACACCAACACCAGCACCACCACCAGCAGCAGCAGCAGCAGCAGCAGCAGCAGCAGCAGCAGCAGCAGCAGCAGACGGAGCAGCAGACGGAGCAGCACCACCACCACCAGCAGCAGCAGCAGACGAAGCAGCACCACCACCACCACCACCACCAGCAGCAGCAGCAGCAGCAGCAGACGACGAAGCAGCACCACCAACAGCACAGCAGCAGCAGCAGCAGCAGAAGAAGAAGAAGACGAAGCAGGCGAAGCAGACGAAGCAGACGAAGCAGAAGAAGAAGCAGCAGCAGCAGCAGCAGCAGCAGCAGCAGCAGCAGCAGCAGCAGCAGCAGCAGCAGCAGCAGACGAAGCAGACGAAGCAGCACCACCACCACCAGCCAGCAGCAGCAGCAGCAGCAGCAGACGACGACGACGACGGCGGCGACGACGGCGACGACGACGACAACGAAGCCGAACCAGCACCAGCAGACACAGGATGGTCGCAAGTGGTGGCATTGGCACCAGCACCAGCACCAGCAGCAGCAGCAGGATGCTCGCACGTGGTGGAAGCAGCTCACAAATGGGTGGGAGAAGGATCTTACTGCGGATGGAGATGTAGAAGCGAACCCGGGCCCGTGCTCGCACAAGTCTGGTGAAGATGCAACTGCAGACGTGAGCAAAGAAACACGATAATTTGTGTTTTCGTAGCTGCATGTTTTGGTCCATGCACGCAAGGGTCCATGCAACACACCATGCACGCAAGGGGCGGCTGCACACACACGTACACACATTATGCACGCAAGGGCCGGCTGCACACACACGTACACACACCATGCACGGAAGGGGCGGCTGCACACACACGTACATCCACCGCGCACGCAAGGGGCGGCTGCACACACACGTACATCCACCGCGCACGCAAGGGGCGGCTGCACACACACGTACACACATTATGCACGCAAGGGCCGGCTGCACTCACATGTACATACACCGCGCACGCAAGGGGCGGCTGCACACACATGTACATACACCGCGCAACCACGGGGCGGCTGCACACACACGTACATCCACCGCGCACGCAAGGGGCGGCTGCACACACATGGACATACACCGCGCAAGCAAGGGGCGGCTGCACACACATGTACATACACCGCGCAAGCAAGGGCCGGCTGCACTCACATGTACATACACCGCGCACGCAAGGGCCGGCTGCACTCACATGTAGGTGTGTTATGTGTGTGTGTGTGTGTGTGTGTTGGGTGTGTGTTGGCTGTCTTGTGTGTTGGTGTCTTGTTTTTAGGTGTTGGTGTGTGTCTTGGGTGCAAACATAGTGTGTGTGTGTGTGTGTTGGGTGTGTTGTTCGTGTGTGTATAGAAATATATAAATTTGTTATGTTTGACGATAGTCATACTGTACTACTAAAAACTTGTACATACATATGCTGGAATGATTTTCTTTTTACTATTTCATTCACTATTGCTTATTTCTTCACACATGTACATGCACGCACGGGGCGGCTGCACACACACGTACACACACCGCGCACGCAAGGGGCGGCTGCACACACACGTACACCACCGCGCACACAAGGGGCGAGTGCACACACACGTACATCACCGCGCACGCAAGGGCCGGCTGCACACACACGTACACACACCGCACGCAAGGGGCGGCTGCACACACACGTACATCCACCGCGCACGCAAGGGCCGGCTGCACACACATGTACATACACCATGCACGGAAGGGGCGGCTGCACACACACGTACATACACCGCGCACGCAAGGGCCGGCTGACTCACATGTACACACACCATGCACGCAAGGGGCGGCTGCACACACACGTACACACACCGCAGGGAAGGGGCGACTGCACACACACGTACACACAGCACGCAAGGGCGGCTGCACACACACGTACATACACCGCGCACGCAAGGGGTGGCTGCACACACACGTACATACACCGCGCACAGGGGCGGCTGCACACACACGTACACACACCGCACGCAAGGGGCGGCACACTCACATGTACATACCAGCACGCAAGGGCGGCTGCACACACACGTACACACACGCGCACGAAGGGCGGCTGCACACACGTACATACACCGCGCACGCAAGGGGCGGCTGCACCCACATGTACATACACCGCGCACGCAAGGGCGGCTGCACACACACGTACACACACCATGCACGAAGGGCGGCTGCACACACACGTACACACACCGCGCACGCAAGGGGCGGCTGCACACACATGTACATACACCGCGCACGCAAGGGGCGGCTGCACACACATGTACATACACCGCGCAACCACGGGGCGGCTGCACACACACGTACACACACCATGCACGCAAGGGGCGGCTGCATTTGTGTTTTCGTAGCTGCATGTTTTGGTCCATGTAGCACTCGACATTGTGAATTAGTATCAGGAACCCTTTCAGTAGTCGCGCAAGTCCTTGCAATGCAATGATGGCACGATTTCTCCTTGGCTGTTACATGCTTTGCCCTGCCCAATCTCCATTGTATGATTCTGTTCTGACAGGTTCAAGTCCCGACGCACAGCGGAATGGCGCAAGTTGATGAGGATCCCCCAAGGCCGGAACTGCCGCAGCAACCATCGCCGCAGCATGGTAATCCATCGCACCAAGAAGACTTTACACAAACGCTGCGGGAGAGACACAACCAACAGGTTGCGAAGGCCGCTGAGCGACAAAAGCAACACCAACAGCACTCCGAACAGGTGCGCCTTCAGCAAATGGGGCGAAAACGCGAGCAGGAACAACTCCTTCAACAAGCACTGTGGCAGTGCAATGAACAGCAGAGGCAACAACAACACTCACATGTACATACACCGCGCAACCACGGGGCGGCTGCACACACACGTACACACACCATGCACGCAAGGGCCGGCTACACTCACATGTACATATACCATGCACGCAAGGGCGGCTGCACACACACATACACACACCATGCACGGAAGGGCCGGCTGCACTCACATGTACACACACCATGCACGGAAGGGGCGGCTGCACACACACGTACACACACCATGCAGGGAAGGGGCGACTGCACACACACGTACATACACCGCGCACGCAAGGGGCGGCTGCACACACACGTACATCCACCGCGCACGCAAGGGGCGAGTGCACACACACGTACATACACCGCGCACGCAAGGGCCGGCTGCACTCACATGTACACACACCATGCACGCAAGGGCCGGCTGCACACACATGTACATACACCGCGCACGCAAGGGGCGGCTGCACACACATGTACATACACCGCGCACGCAAGGGGCGGCTGCACACACATGTACATCGACCGCGCAACCACGGGGCGGCTGCACACACATGTACATACACCATGCACGCAAGGGGCGGCTGCACACACACGTACATCCACCGCGCACGCAAGGGGCGGCTGCACACACACGTACACACATTATGCACGCAAGGGCCGGCTGCACTCACATGTACATACACCGCGCACGCAAGGGGCGGCTGCACTCACATGTACATACACCGCGCAACCACGGGGCGGCTGCACACACACGTACACACACCATGCACGCAAGGGCCGGCTACACTCACATGTACATATACCATGCACGCAAGGGGCGGCTGCACACACACGTACACACACCATGCACGGAAGGGGCGGCTGCACACACACGTACATACACCGCGCACGCAAGGGGCGGCTGCACTCACATGTACATACACCGCGCACGCAAGGGGCGGCTGCACACACACGTACACACACCATGCACGGAAGGGGCGGCTGCACACACACGTACACACACCGCGCACGCAAGGGGCGGCTGCACACACATGTACATACACCGCGCACGCAAGGGGCGGCTGCACACACATGTACATACACCGCGCAACCACGGGGCGGCTGCACACACACGTACACACACCATGCACGCAAGGGGCGGCTGCATTTGTGTTTTCGTAGCTGCATGTTTTGGTCCATGTAGCACTTGACATTGTGAATTAGTATCAGGAACCCTTTCAGTAGTCGCGCAAGTCCTTGCAATGCAATGATGGCACGATTTCTCCTTGGCTGTTACATGCTTTGCCCTGCCCAATCTCCATTGTATGATTCTGTTCTGACAGGTTCAAGTCCCGACGCACAGCGGAATGGCGCAAGTTGATGAGGATCCCCCAAGGCCGGAACTGCCGCAGCAACCATCGCCGCAGCATGGTAATCCATCGCACCAAGAAGACTTTACACAAACGCTGCGGGAGAGACACCAACAACAGTTGCAAGGCTGAAAGCCGCAAAAGCCAAACACCGAACAATCACCTCGACAGAATACAAACACTACAGATCTCTCTCAT
>RPFO01001888.1:0-93454 GCA_009746045.1 Mesostigma viride
GATGGTCTGTAGCATAAGGTCTGCCGTGGTGGTTCGGATATCTGCCAAGCTTTCGTAGACCATTCCACAAGGTCTGCATGCTTTGACGTATCCCGATTGTGAAACTTTGTGCCTTCCATCCCACACATTGCGTTTTCCAGGGCCAAGCTCGCGAAGGAGGCGGAGGCGGAGCACGGTATTAAGCACAGCCGTCCCTCCGTATGGCAGGGTCTCAGGCACTGGGACAGGTTTCGACGGTTTCCCATTGAGATCTTTCACTTGCTGTGCTTGGGGATCATCAAAACCGTCTTCATTTTCATCTGCACCCGGCTCCTGAAATCCGATGAGATCCGGGAATGTGATGCATATGCGAGAGCGTGGCCCACCACCAGCGGAAGGGCCGCATTGCCCAAGAACCCGTTCACCCGATACCCTTTCTTCAAGGCCATGCAGTTCCTGCAGTGCCTGCCGATGGTACCACATGCCATGGAATGGATTCTTCGAGTGCGGGAGTCTGCCAAAGAACCTAACGCACGGCCTCCCCAGCGCGTTCGAGGCACTGCTCAAATGGTGCGGGACCTTTGCGTGGTAAGACCTTGCCAACCTAACATTCCCCGTATGCTACATCATGTGCACTTGATAGACATGTCACTTCATGATGTGTGAGCTGTTTTAGGTTTTTACTACAAGCCCCATGAGTCAAAATATATATTATAATCGCATTGTAAACGTGACTGGCTGGAAACGTGCTTTCAATGTAATGCTGCTCATGTTTGCTTTCATCGCAGTGGACGGAGATGGTACTGAGCGAGTACACTTCCCCGACGCATGCTGACAATGCCGACAAGGTGTATCGCGAGTTCCTGAAACGTTTCAATGCCCTATGGCCTCGTGGAAAGTACGCCAATGCTGGCGTGGTTGCACAGAGGGGGAAGACTGCAAACGAGCGAGGCCACAACGCTGCCACAGCCAACTGTCATATGGGGCTCCATGTGGCGCACCAGACCAAGGACGTGGGCAGGCTCTGGGATATGGACGGCCATGCGTTTGAGAGGGATCACGGCATGATTGGGGACCTGATGAGAAGCGTCAACGCCCGCCATATCCTAGATGCTGACAAATGGTTGCTGCTGAAATGTAAGGATTATTACCAGCCTGCTGCTATTTTCATGTGCAACGCAAGCTTCCAGCCGAGTTAGTACCGTGGACATGTACATGCATAAGGGCCGGGCTGTGCTTAGGGTTTAAAATAGTTTAGGGTTTGGGGTTGGGATGTGTGATTTTGGATGTCAGAATGGCCCCCGTGGCCCACCTCTATCGGGTGTGTTCCAGGGCATACATGCAAGGTGGCGATCCCAAACCTGGCCCACTGACAGCCCACCCTGTAGACGTTATGCATATTGTAAGGCACCATGAGGAGGTTACGAGGTGAGTGTCCTGGGGCAACGTGCACTAAGTTCAGGAATCAATGAGCCTAGCTCACTGCATGTACTGTTTGCAAGGATTGATACATCGCCCCGTTCACCATGCATCGCTGTTTTCGCAGGGGAGAGGCAGCACGCGTTGGATAATATACTCAAGGGGCTCGAGGACCCAGAGAAGTTCTTGACTCCACAGGCGCGTGAAGCACTGCTATCAAGCCCAGCTGCCAAGTACTTGTTCAAGAGTGGAGGTGTGCATGAGGACTGGCTCTCCGGCCAAAGCGGCACGGCTACACTGGGGGTGGCATTGGCGGACGGGGCTGCGTACCCTACAGTTGAACACACCGAGGGACGTGCTGGGGGACGGGTAAGGACATGTTTTGGCGGCATCCCCAAGCTTCTGATCCGCAGCACACGCAACGGTACTGATGGGGTCATCGAGTGGGAGCACGTGCAGCATGGTTTGACGCCGGCTATTGTCTTGCATCGCTTCAAGGAGTATTTTCCCGAGGCGGCGGAGACGTGGAATGAGTTGAAGACCCCGGGTGTGCGGCTATGGCGCAAGGCAGTCACATACAAGGCGACCGTGGCGGTGGGGCATACTTATGCTTACAGGCCGCAGGACTACAGAGTCGGTGCCGCGGAGGATCCGCGTCGGTACGTGCTTGCTGATGACGCTGGAGAGCATTGGATATGTGAAGTCACAGCTGTAGTGTCAGTGGAAGGGAATGATGGCAAATCCTATTTGTGGATCGTGCCCACGTGGTACGAAGAACTGGGCAAGTTTAGCAGACGCCAGCAGCTGCCCTTGTTCGAGAAGGCTGCCGAACCGGTAGCCGGTGAACTCTTCCCTATTTATCGTGTCACGGCTGCTGTGACGATGGTCCACCAATGCAACGGGACTGTCCACGACCCCAGGTGCACCACATCTGCAATCCCCATGAGAAAGGGGGATCGCAAGAAGGAAGGAAACAGGGAACTGATCCATAACGCAGGGAACCGGGTGTACGGCCTTGATGACTGTGACCGGGACACGCCTCCTTTCTTCAAGTCTCGTCGTCAACAGGGTCTGCTGGTTCGTCATGGTGGCTACAAGATGTGATGTAAGAACTTGCATGACATGCAGGCGAGGACAAGTCATGTGGATTGTTTCTTCACTTACAGGCAGCCGACCTAGTGGTCCCAGCCCTGGTTGAACAACACATTTCCTCCCTCGCTCTTGCTTGGACTGCCATGCAGGACAGGATGAGGTGGCAGACCATTGTCCAGGCCCACACGTCAGCGCCCGTGGGCAAGCCCCCCCACCCCACCCCAGGAGGAAGTGGCGCTTTGCTGATGTTGAGTGAGCCCTGATTTTTTAGATTAGCTTAGAGTTAGCTTAGTTAGGTTTCGTGGCTTCGCTCACGCCCACCCATCAGCATGCTAGCGAATACGTGCTACATGATGTCCCAACGGAGTCATATTCTAATTTAATGCAATTTACTGCCAGCACATGCTGTCCACAAGATCTCGTGATAATCCGGACCAATAAGTTGTGTGGGTGCAATAAGACCCATGTGAGCATATGATACTAAGGAGCGTGGGCAAGTGTTCTGATAATAGCCAGGACGTACATGCATGCACTGATTTACGAAAGTGACCCAATTAATTAATGAATTAATTAAACTCGTGCTCCCGTTGGGCCGGGAGTCACGGAGCATTAACCCCAAGGTGTGGATGGAGGGATGGGTGCACGCAATCCTATACCGGTGTAAGCTATCTATACAGGCAGGCCGACGCAAACAGTCGTATGGTATATCTATGGTGCTGGCGACCCTAGCGATCTAATTGTCTAGCATGCCTCCCATGTTTGCAAACACGCTCCTTCCCCAATGCAGCTAGGGGGGGGTAAGTCCTTGATGACCTGGGCCCTCTTGGCCTTGTCCTGACTTACTCAATATCTCTGGCTTGGCCAGCATACCATTGACAATGAATGGAGCCTTAAGATGTTGCAGCCAGTTGGAAATCACCAACTGCCACAACGCCAGAAACTTGTGAACATTGCCAAAGTGCATTCAGCTAGCTCAATGCATGGCATGGGGTAGAAGTTGGCAAGGTTGGCGGTGAGGGTCCACGTCTTGGCCCTGCACGTAAGAACAGGGAGGCAGTGATACAAGGTAGGGTGCTAGCTCCCTCGTTGTACGTGTACATGGATGAATTATATAAAAAAAAAATAACTTATGTGTCTCGCCCCTGCCATGAACGTGTGATTAATTAATTAGTAACATAACTCCGCTGGGAGAATATGTACCCCATAGCCCTGAGAAGGGGCATATGGCTTTTAATACACTCTGGGCTACTTCCTGCAGGTGGGGGAATGTAAACTGCCACCTACTCGGGCACACACCACATGCACGAGTAGCATATGTCCTTCCACTTAAGATGAATATGGGGTAATCATACTGTACAGATGTAAGCAATCTTTCTACACACCTCATGGAGAAGTGGGTCTGTTGACTTGCGGACAAAGCACTTGGGCGACCTCCTGAACAGATCGTCCACCATGACGAAGAAAGCATAAACATCGTGCCCTGGCTGAGCTTGTAGCGTTCCCCTCAAGGCCTTTGCACTTGGGATGCAACACGGTTACTGCTTGGGGTAAGCATCGGGCACGAATATGCGGGCTTTGTGGAACATGTCCGCCAGCCCGGCCATGTCAGGTAACACAATATCGTGCTTGTATTGTTGTCGAAAAGCAATCTTCCTACACAGCTCCCACAGAACTGGGTCCGTTGCCTTGCGGACAAAGCACTTGGGCGACCTCCTGAACAGGTCGTCCACCATGACCAAGAAAGCATAAACATCGTGCTCTGGCCGAGCTTGTATCGTTCCCCTCAAGGCCTTTGCACTTGGATGCAAGACCGTGGCCGGGTGCCACCGGGACTGCCCCGGCACACGCATGGGCGCCATCTCGTTCACTCTGGTTGCCTGGCCCAGGTCTCCAATGTAGATGGTTGGCTCCGCCGTGCCCTCCTCAACCTTGTACAAAAAGTTGTCACACTTAAGATCGTTATGAATGATTCCAACCGAGTGCAAATTGGATAAAACTTTGGCGCACTTCGCCAAGATGGGAGGCGTGCGCACATCAAAGGGACGGTTGTATTCGGAGGCATCACGGGCAGCCTTCAAGTCACCCGTCACCATCTCCATGACTATGCCACCTACAGTCTCAACTGGGGCCCACAATCCTGCGACACGTGGACAGGTGCCCTCTCGACGCCCCGCAATGGTCATGAGAGCAGCTTCCCTGGCCACTCCAGCACTCAGATCCACAATTACCTGCTGTATGTGCACGAGGTTTGTGGCGCGCGGGATCTTTGCCACTTTCACGACCAGAGGATGGTCAAAGCCAGGTAAAGTGGACTTGACAAGGTGCACAGACCCAAAGAGGCCGGCGCCTAAGCGCTTCCCCAAACTCACGTGGGGGTACCGCATCAGGCCCCGCTCAACAATGTCCCGGGTTTCTGCACAGGTGGTCATCTCTGCCAGCCTGGCCTGCATTGCTTCCCACGCATTCGGTGTACCGCAGCAGGCGTCCGGACGCTTGGAAGCATCTTGTGCACGTGCAACGCCGGTATGTCCTTTGCTGTGCAATGCTTCCTTGGTGTGCACCGAATGGCATGCCCCGGTGGGTGCCAGCGGGGGATCTGGGATGGTAGCCAAACAAAGTGGCGACACGGCAACGTCGCGAGTCATCACAGCGGGGTTGACGGGGCGAACTGCAGCACAGGCGGGGATAGCCGTGGGGCGGGCGACACTCGCAGCCCCGGGCACTGGCCGGAAAGCGTGCAACCCATCACGCCCAGGCATTATGGTGCTTCTTGCACCGACGTTGTCTTGACGAATAGGGGGAGCGGCGTTGCCACCCTCCATCGCCTGAGTACGTATGCATTGAGTCGTCAACTTCCTTTTCAACCTCCACCGGCGGGCCGCTTCGGCCACTTGCCGCTTTCTCTTGGCCTGTTTTTGCGCGATGTCAACGGGATTTTCCATGGTGGCTGTACTTTCGCTCGTAATTACGGGTGGTGCATTAAGCGCAGGCTTTCGACCTTCCCTTTCAACACCAAACTACTCCATCATCTTGTGTAACTTAGGGTCTTAGGGGCAGTGCAGCTTGTCTGGACGATGATTACTCTGATTATTACTCTGATGATTACTCTGATGATTACTCTGATGATTACGCATGATTACGCATGATTACGCATGATTATACGCATGATTACGCATGATTACTCCGGTATTACATAGGAAGGAGTGACTATGTACTCCACCCTATGTACTCCAAGAGTACATAGGGTGGCACACTATGTACTCCAAGAGTACATAGTCCGGAGTACATATGATCCGGGATTTCCGAATAGGGGACTGCCGACGCGGTGAGACACGCCCGTATTACATAGGAAGGAGTGACTATGTACTCCGGACTATGTACTCCAAGAGTACATAGTCCGGAGTGACTATGTACTCCAAGAGTACATAGTCCGGAGTACATATGATCCGGGATTTCCGAATAGGGGACTGCCGACGCGGTGAGACACGCCCGTATTACATAGGAAGGAGTGACTATGTACTCCGGACTATGTACTCCAAGAGTACATAGTCCGGAGTGACTATGTACTCCAAGAGTACATAGTCCGGAGTACATATGATCCGGGATTTCCGAATAGGGGACTGCCGACGCGGTGAGACACGCCCGTATTACATAGGAAGGAGTGACTATGTACTCCGGACTATGTACTCCAAGAGTACATAGTCCGGAGTGACTATGTACTCCAAGAGTACATAGTCCGGAGTACATATGATCCGGGATTTCCGAATAGGGGACTGCCGACGCGGTGAGACACGCCCGTATTACATAGGAAGGAGTGACTATGTACTCCGGACTATGTACTCCAAGAGTACATAGTCCGGAGTGACTATGTACTCCAAGACGGACAAGAAGGAGTGACTATGTAATCCACACTATGTACTCCAAGAGTACATAGTGTGGAGTACATAGTGCCTCCAATGCAAGCAGGTATTCTCTGTTGGTTTTTAATATAGTTGGATAAATCTTTATAGGGAGGGGGGAAGCTGCTGGCGTAGCTTAACGTTGATCACCGGCTGAGCGGCTGTGTTATTTCGCAGGACACACGGGTGTTTTCAACAGGAAAGACGCGAGGTATGGCTCGAAAGCCCAAGCAAAATGGAGCCGCTTCGGCTGGCGGCAGCAAGGGAAAGGGTCCTATGAAGAAAACGCGCCCCAGTGGTCCTCCTGGCAGTAAGGGAAGTGCGTTGTGTGATCCCAATGACTCATCGATCCCAATGACGCCAGGCGCCAACGTTATTGTGGTGCCAGAGACAACCAGCGGTCACAGCCGGGACGTTCAGACTTCCGATCCTAACAAAACTATACTTTTAGACGAAGCTTGTCCCAAAAAGAATTGCTGCTGCGCTACTTGCAACGCTGACGTACATGTGAAGATCTGTTTGCACGGAATGACAAAAAGGTAAACACTTAATCCCTGCCTGCCTGCCTGCCTGCCTGCCTGCCTGCCTGCCTGCCTGCCTGCCTGCCTGCCTGCCTGCCTGCCTGCCTGCCTGCCTGCCTGCCTGCCTGCCTGCCTGCCTGCCTGCCTGCCTGCCTGCCTGCCTGCCTGCCTGCCTGCCTGCCTGCCTGCCTGCCTGCCTGCCTGCCTGCCTGCCTGCCTGCCTGCCTGCCTGCCTGCCTGCCTGCCTGCCTGCCTGCCTGCCTGCCTGCCTGCCTGCCTGCCTGCCTGCCTGCCTGCCTGCCTGCCTGCCTGCCTGCCTGCCTGCCTGCCTGCCTGCCTGCCTGCCTGCCTGCCTGCCTGCCTGCCTGCCTGCCTGCCTGCCTGCCTGCCTGCCTGCCTGTTTACTGACATAGACAGCAGTTTGGTATGCATACAGATGGCCTAAGACTTATCCTGCGATACTATATGATATGTGTTTCCCTGGTACGCTTGCAGATCCATCCACATTACGATCTCGTGAACCAGCATGTATATATCCCCTGAAGGACTGCTGTGCCAGGAGTCTTTACTACTACTGATCAGCTCATAATTATACCCATCAGTGAGCCTGGTCAGCAATTGTAGGCTGTGGCATGCTTTCAGTAACCGTTAGCACCATTGCAACCGTTGGCATTTTCATTTCATCATAAGTGGGGCAACTAATTTCGTGAAATTCGAGGGCTTCATGGTCCGCGGCTCCCCAACGCAACCACATGCAATTTTAGTTGATTAACTGGAGTACTTGTAATAATCAACTGTTTCATATCAGGCTTGCTTTGCAATGGTAGTCTCACATAATTGATCGCTGAGTTTATTAATCAATCTGGATGATTATTCTCGTGTCCCCGTTGGGGGACCACGCAGCACTGAATTCCCCAATTAAGTTATAGTCCAGGCGTCTTCCCAAGACATCAATCAATGAATAAATAATCACTTAATTACACACAGGTCGTGAGGGTGAGATGAATACAACCCCAACTACGGTCACTGTCTCATGCTCATGCCTGTGCCCTAGCCTTTGTATAGCCATGCTGATCTTCCAGCACATGCCAGGCCCTCCTTGAGCTCTGAGAGATCATGCTGGTGCAGGTGCCCTTGGTGCACCTACAGGAGGTGTAGTTTACATCCTACCCTTGCAGGAAGTAGCCAATAATGTATTAAATGCCATATGAAGTGAGACAGCTATGCCTGGACGCATGGCGATCTAACGCCGTGGAAGGACTATAGGGTAGTTGTCTGAGAGGAAAGACGCGAAGGCCGCGTGGCTATCTCTAGGTAGACCTGCATTGGAAGCCATATGGCCCTTGTCAGGGATATGTGCTACATGTACTCCCTGCATGGCAACAGAGTAATGTTCATTCATTAATCTGTCTTGCATATTGCATTAACTGAGACAATGGTGACATACATGTGTGCGGACCACAATACAACAGTTGGGACATGTCATGCTGGCAAGGATGATGCATGAAGAATGTAGCCCTGCGCTTCCTATGCAGAGAGTCACTCTCTGTCATTGAATTGAATTGAATTGAATTGTAACATAACTCGACCGTTGGGAGTATATGTAGCACATAGCCCTTGAGAGGGGGCATATGGCCTATCATACATCCTAAGCTACTTCCTGCAAGGGTGGGGATGTAAACAACACTTGCTCGAGGTGCACCAAGGCACCTGCACCCTCATGATGTATCGCGCTATGCCCACTTAAGGGGGAGCGTGGCATGTGGGGGAAGATCATCATGGCTATACAAGAGCTATGGCATGGCGTCTCAGCAGAGAGTTACTCCCTGCATGGGCACTGCATAATTAAATAAAGCTAGGCATCATCTGGAGGGTGGCTCATCATAGGCACACATGTACATGACTAAAAAGGCTAGGCCTAGGCTGGTATAGTGCCTGTAGTAGGCGGGCATGTACACTCTCTGTCATGTTCCTCATTAATTAATTCATTACATGACTCCATTGTGAGTACATGTGGCACATATCCCTGAAGCTGTGCATATGGCCTTTAATACATTCTGGGCTACTTCCTTGCGAGGGTAGGATGTAATGTCAGTTAACTACACCTGCTCCAGGTGCATGAAGTGCACCACCACCACCACCACCACCACCACCACCACCACCACCACCACCACCACCACCACCACCACCACCACCACCACCACCACCACCACCACCACCACCACCACCACCACCACCACCACCACCACCACCACCACCACCACCACCACCACCACCACCACCACCACCACCACCACCACCACCACCACCACCACCACCACCACCACCACCACCACCACCACCACCACCACCACCACCACCACCACCACCACACACCACCACCACCACCACCACCACCACCACCACCACCACCACCACCACCACCACCACCACCACCACCACCACCACCACCACCACCACCACCACCACCACCACCACCACCACCACCACCACCACCACCACCACCACCACCACCACCACCACCACCACCACCACCACCAACAACAACAACAACTACATGTACTCCCACAGTTATGTTCCTAATTTATTAATTAATTAATGTGTCTTGCATATTGCATTAGCCAATTTTACCCCGACTGCCACGATTCCGGTTCTCAAATTCTCAAGTTCTCGGAGGGCGCCGCCCGAGATTAAATAAGAGGTACCTTGAAATTAAATAAGAGGCATGCCTCTATCCAGATATATTTTTGGAGGCGAGTTTCTATTGGCGTAAAGTTGTAGTATAGTACGACAACGTGTCAGACCGTATAATTTACTCCGACTTCTACATTCAGTTCACCGCTTGGTCAAAAAAGGATCACTTGTATCAAGGAAACAACAAAGATCACTTATATACCCTACTTCTCCGTAAAATCTCATCGACCGGGTTTCGAAACAACCCACGAACGCCGTAGATGCAGATCCAACGGAGCAAACAACGTCAAGACCGACGCGGCGCCAAATAGTCGCCACGGTTCCTTTTCTGCGAGCCATTTTACAACGTACGTCGCGCCGCGTCGTGTACCCAAGCCCTTTTCTGAACGTGAGATCCAAAATCCGCTTGCCAGACCGGGAACTCCGTCCAATACCGTCGTGCATTGAATTGAATTGGAACATAAGTCCTTCTTTCCGTCACCCTTGACATGTTTTCGTACAATACTACAAATTCACGCCAATAGAAATTCCCCTCCGAACATATATCTCGATAGAGCCATGCCTCTTATTTAATTTCAAGGTACCTCTTAATTAATCTCGGCCCCCGCCCTCTGAGAATTCGAGAATTGAGAACTCTGGAGCCAATTTTACCCCGACTGCATTAACTGAGACAATGGTGACATGTGTGCATTATCAGGATGATGCATTATCAGAATTTAGCCCAGCGCTGCGAATGCAGAGAGTCACTCTCTGATGAGAAGCCATGCCCTAGCCTTTGTATAGCCATGCTGATTTTCCACCCCATGCCAGGCCCCCCTTGAGCTCTGAGAGATCATGCTGGTGCAGGTGCCCTTGGTGCACCTACAGCTGTAGAGCAGGCTGCGTGGAAAGTGGGTGGGGCGTCTAGTGGGATAACCTCAGTACTGAGGCGGTACAACCTGGTATCCCGCAGCCACGATGTGGTAGCCAGTTGTGCTCCCGAGTGGCATCTATCGGCTGGCCGGTAGTCGCCGGCCTGGGCGCCTAGTCAGGTGGGCATCAAAGATTGGTGTCTAGATGCTAGTCGGTGCCTAAGCAAGGTACGGAAGCCAGTGCGCGCCGGGACGGTCAGAGAACCGTCGCCCTCGGTAGCACAGATCCGCTGAGTGCCGGTAGTCTCGGGTTAGAGGCTCGAGCATGCACTATCGGGTAGCCTACCGGTAGTCTCGGGTTAGAGGCTCGAGCATGCCTTATCGGTTAGCGCCGCGCCGCTGAGCTCCTTGCGGCCTGGCCAGCTGCAAGGGTTCAATAGCAATCAGTGGCGGCTGCGGGCTCAGCCTCCCACAATCGGTTCCCCAAACAACAAAAATCCCGTCTCCATCGCCGGCGTGCTAGCCAGCGGTGAAGGGCATTCAACTTGTATTCACAACAGTCAACATTACCGTTGACCATTTTTCTGGGCTCATGGCGCGTGGCGCGGAGCGAACGCAAGCTGCAACCCAGGACCAGGGAACGCAAGCATCAACTCCGGCGGATGGGAGTGGCGCAGCCACCGTGGCGACTGAGCCAGCTGGGGGCTCGGTCAGCACAGCTCCGGGGCAGCAGTCAGCACCAACTGCCCGGAAAGTTTTCAAGAAAGAAGAGCTGCCAAGTAAGCTGCCAGAAATTCTGACGCCGTCCGCCGTGGAGGAGTTTATTAACAGCCTGGGCGAGCTCCGGCAGGACTACAACGAACTGTCCGACGCAGTTTTCCTCACCAAGCTGCGCCGGTCAGAGGTATGCAACGAGTCTACGGGTAATGCGGACGTGCGCGGGGTCATTATCAACGCCAGCAAAGAGGCGTGGACCTGGCCCGACACAGTGAAGGCCCTGCAAGAGGTGCTCGACACCTCAAGCTTTCCTGACGAGGAAAAGGAGGGGCAGGCGCTGGTGCGCAACCTGTCGCTTGACCCGAATTACCTCAGCTCGGACATGGCCAGATTCGCGGCCCAGGTCCGGAGCAAGGGTGTCTTGAAGCACATGAGTAGCGAATATTTACTCAGCGCAGTTCTGGATGCGCTGGGGCTGACGCCAGAGAGCCGTGCCAATGTCAAGGCCGGTCTCGGCATGAAAATTGCGCTAGCTTCTTCCGTGGTAGTGGGCACCCCGGACGACCAGAAACGGTTCAACGCAGCCATGGCGCACCTCCGAGAGATGTTCAAGGACCGGGGCGGCCCCAGGCGTAACAACAAGCTGCCGACAGTTGCTCAGGTAAACCCTGTGCCTGCCTCGACCCCGCCAGCAGCTTCTCTGTCGGACTTGACCACTCTTGTTACCCAGCTGTCCACGACGGTGGCCGACAACGTGGTGCGAATGTTGGGTGGCAAACGCCGAGCTCGCGGTGGTCGGCACAACCAGAACGCGTCCAGCAAACGCGGGCCGGGAGGCGGTCAGGGCAAGCAGCCTCGACAGGAGGGCGGCGCTGGCAGGCAGCAACAGCAGCAGGGTGGCGTCCCCAAGGAGAAGGTCGTCTGCGAGCGGTGCACCGGCGTGGGGCACACCGAGGCCAACTGCACGCTGCGGCTGGACCTCGGCAAGGCGACTCGAGTGTGCCGGCGCTGCTGGGCGGTTCGGCTTCCTGGACACGACCCCAACACATGCCGCGCCCCACGGCCAGCCATGCCCAAGTGACGTCATAGAGGTGATGTGTGTCGCGGTGAGTCGGCTAGGCGTGAGGATGCTGTGCCTTGTAGTCCTAATGTTCCCACGTCCGTGGTTCAGAATGGAAGTGCAAGTGCTGCAGCTGATCAGGAGTGCGTGCCCAGCGTGGTCGCAATAGAGCCTGAACACGCCCTTCCGGAGCTCACCCCTTCAGGTGAGATAGTGCCGGCAGATGCCGAGGTAGCCCCTCACGTAGACGTGGAGTTGGGTCGCCGCCTCAGTAAGGCCTCACTAGAGCACATTGCCGACAGGAATGCACATGCAGAGAGCTTGGCGGGGCAGGTGCCTAGCATAGAAGGGGATGGCACCACCCCCACGGCCATAGGATTGCGGATGCTTGCTCACCAGATTCACCTTGCGGTGGGTCATGTGGCGGGGCAAACGCTAGACTGGGCGACTAGGCTTATGGGGGCGCCGGGGTTGAAGGTCGCTCAGGCGGAGTTAGAGGAGTGCCACGCATGCGCAAGTGTCCGGAAGAAGCGTAGGCGCTGGCATGCTAAGCCGTTGCTCGAGGTATGTGGTCACGTTTCCCACGTGCCGCACCCTTGCCAGGGGCTCTCCGTTGTTGCCCTTCGCCGCTATCCCGTCGTGCTCATTCCAGTTATCCACACCCCCCCATTCACTAGCGGGTAGCAGCGCCGTGAAATGTTTGTAACTATAAAACCGGATGAGCGCAAATAGGCGCATTGTGACTGTGCACATCTTGCCATCCACCATCAACTGCACCCCCTCCACTTTCACTGGCACATCCCCTCCCTTGTACTTCCTGCATGGCAGCGTTTTCCAGTTGTGGAGGTTGCAGAAGGCCAGGAATGGGGGCACCTCAGCGAACGTGCGCGGGTGGAAGCACAGTGGTTCAGGATACTGCTCACCTTCCGTGGCGTGCTTTTTATGTGCCCACAGCGATGACTGGCACGCTTTTTTGATGCGGTCGGTGACGGACAGCGGCGTGGGGTGAGCTTCTTCGCGATACGAGAGGTCGAGAAGCGAAAAAGAAGGCTCCTCGGTGACGCGGGGGGGCTTGCACATCCAGTTGCCCTCTTTGATGTTGCACAATCTGACATGGTCAAGCCGAACAGTCTCACCGTTGCATCTGGGACGCCCTCTCCCGTTGGCTTCACATCTGCGGATACCCTCGCAAGCGCATCTCGTAGCAAGTCCCTTGCCTCATCCAGCTTGGCTTGGTAGAAATCCTGATTGTCCGGCGTGGCAAAGGCTAGGTACCACACACACTGCATCAGCTGCCATCCCACCTCGCATCGTTCACTGCAGTGGTCCTCTCCACGCGCTCTCCCCCCTATCAAAATCAGCCCCCACATGCGTCCCCAGTAGGACGCGAGGATCAACGCCCAGACAAACATGATACCTGCGTCCACATGGCAGCCTGATTCAAAGTTGGTGAAGGTGAGTCTGTTTGGGTACAGACGCTCGTCCTTGTGTTTATGAAAAACTTTAGCGGTCATGACACAGAACTGACAGTGTGTTTCCTTGCTCTTCTCCTCATCGGTCGCTACCTTCCTCGGCTCCGCCTCCTCATCCTCCTCCTCCTCCTCACTGGACACCACGATTAACTCCACCTTCTTCCCATGCTTGCCCTTTGCTGTCTTCCCTCCTGTCTTCCCCCCCTTCTTGGCCTTGCCCTTCCCCGCCTGACCCTGTTTCCCCTGCTCCACCTTTGCTTCCGCCCCCCCGGCGCTGCTCCCCTCCTTGGCCTTGCCCTTCCCCGCCTGACCCTGTTTCCCCTGCTCCACCTTTGCTTCCGCCCCCCGGCGCTGCTCCCCTCCTCGGCCTTGCCCTTCCCCGCCTCCTCCTGCTTCACCCGCTTCCCCTTTGCTGCCGCCCCTCTGGTCTTGACCCCCTCCTCAGGCTTGGCTTCCCCCCCCTCCTCCTGCTTCACCCGCTTCCTGTTTGCTGCCGCCCCTCTGGTCTTGACCCCCTCCTCGTCCTTGGCTTCCCCCCCCTCCTCCTGCTTCACCCACTCCACCTTCGCTGCCTCCCCCCCGGCGCTGCTCCCCTCCTCGGCCTTGCCCTTCCCCGCCTGACCCTGTTTCCCCTGCTCCACCTTTGCTTCCGCCCCCCGGCGCTGCTCCCCTCCTCGGCCTTGCCCTTCCCCGCCTGACCCTGTTTCCCCTGCTCCACCTTTGCTTCCGCCCCCCCGGCGCTGCTCCCCTCCTCGGCCTTGCCCTTCCCCGCCTCCTCCTGCTTCACCCGCTTCCCCTTTGCTGCCTCCCCCCCGGCGCTGCTCCCCTCCTCGGCCTTGCCCTTCCCCGCCTGACCCTGTTTCCCCTGCTCCACCTTTGCTTCCGCCCCCCCGGCGCTGCTCCCCTCCTCGGCCTTGCCCTTCCCCGCCTGACCCTGTTTCCCCTGCTCCACCTTCGCTGCCTCCCCCCGGCGCTGCTCCCCTCCTCGGCCTTGCCCTTCCCCGCCTGACCCTGTTTCCCCTGCTCCACCTTTGCTTCCGCCCCCCCGGCGCTGCTCCCCTCCTCGGCCTTGCCCTTCCCCGCCTGACCCTGTTTCCCCTGCTCCACCTTCGCTGCCTCCCCCCCGGCGCTGCTCCCCTCCTCGGCCTTGCCCTTCCCCGCCTGACCCTGTTTCCCCTGCTCCACCTTTGCTTCCGCCCCCCCGGCGCTGCTCCCCTCCTCGTCCTTGGCTTTCCCCGCCTCCTCCTGCTTCCCCCGCTCCACCTTCGCTGCCTCCCCCCCGTCGCTGCTCCCCTCCTCGTCCTTGGCTTCCCCCGCCTCCTCCTGCTTCCCCCGCTCCACCTTCGCTGCCTCCCCCCCGGCGCTGCTCCCCTCCTCGGCCTTGGCTTTCCCCTCCTCCTCCTGCTTCCCCCGCTCCACCTTCGCTGCCTCCCCCCGTCGCTGCTCCCCTCCTCGTCCTTGGCTTCCCCCGCCTCCTCCTGCTTCCCCCGCTCCACCTTCGCTGCCTCCCCCCCGGTGCTGCTCCCCTCCTCGTCCTTGGCTTCCCCCGCCTCCTCCTGCTTCCCCCGCTCCACCTTCGCTGCCTCCCCCCCGGCGCAACCCCCCTCAGGCTTGGCTTCCCCCGCCTCCTCCTGCTTCCCCCGCTCCACCTTTGCTGCCGCCCCCCGGTGTTGCCCCCCACCTCGGCCTGCCTTGTCCCCTCCTGTGTCAATGTACTCGCTTGCTGCTCCGCTGGAATGCCCCCCTGACCGGCCTGGGGCCCCAGTGCATCCGATGTACTGACGACACCCTGCACAATAACGGCACACAAGGCAAACCCCATGCAGAAGGAACGCATCCGCCACATGCAGTGGACGTCAGTAACGGATGTTGCAATGTTGCTGGATCGAGGGAGGTCAATCGACCGCACCCGTACATACAAGGGGCAATTATTTATGCGTCATACCCAAAACAGGAAGAAACTGTGCCACCACTGACCTTGCCATCAACATGGACGGAGTTGGAGACCAACTGCAGCGCGGCATTTGCAAGGGCACAGGCTGTGTTGTTCATCAGGTCCACCGCTGGACTCCCCGATCCCGAGTTTTCTTCCTTGCACAAAGCATCCACTTCCGTGATTGTCGCGTCCTTGGCTGCCAACTGCGGCAATGAGGCCAGTGCTCGCTTCAGCAGGAACTCGGCAATTGCAATCACGGTGGGCCCTGGCACGATTTCCAGGCCTACACATGCTTGCCCCGCATGTGCCTCCCCCACGTCTGCATCCACCGCAGTTGACATGCTTGCTCGCAGCTCCTCTCTGCCGCTGGCTTCGTTGCCATGTTCCTCCACCCGCTGCCTCTTGCCTTTCCGATCCTGCTCCTCGAGCTTCTTCGCCGCCTCTCTTTCACTCTCTTCCTCTCTCTTTTCTGCTGCCTCTCGTGCCCTGCTCCAGGTAATGATGTGCTTCCTTAGGCGTTCTTTCTGCATTACCGAAATTGGACGATATGCACGTCAAAGGAAAGCCAACCAAGCAGCAACATTACCAACCATGTAGCGGCAGGGTCAGTGCAGAGGCCAGCACCATAAATGGATGCCTTTGTCTTGTACTCCTACCACACACATTAGGGAAGACTGCTGGCATGGCAGCCTGCATCACAGCAATAAATTGCCGCCAACTAAAATAAGAGAGTGACTCACCGCTACACTTCCCTGAAGTGTACTGGTCACAACTCCATTCTTTACAAATTTCAGGCTGCTCCACAGCTTGGGATTTTGTTGATGCCATTTTTTCAATTCCTGTTCCATGTATATTGCCCCCGCCTCACGCTTCCATGGGTCGCCATGTACGTCAAACTTTGCTGATGCTTCAGAGAAGTCAAGCGGTTCTTTGCATTCCCTCACCTGTATTGAACGGCAACGCCAAAACGGAATCCCAACGCATGCGGAGCGGGGGAACAAGTCAGAAATCAACGCTGCCACGGTGAGACGGCAGATGATGAGGCAGACACGACAATGCACTGGGTGCATGGCAACTATGTGAACACTGACGGTAGCACTCACATGCCTAACCAGCATTTTCTCTGTTTCCCCCGGGTTAGAGTGTAAGGCCTATGCCAACCAAGGTAAACAACAAAACAAAACATCCTAAACTGCCCTAACTGACATGGGCAACAAACATGGCCAATGGAGGACAAGGAACCAAGTAGGATCATCCAACTGGATCACGGTATTATGGCAGCTTGCGTGCAGTAAATTATATCAAGCATGGTTGGCTCACCACATTGAAGTATTGTCACATCATTACAACAAGGGAAAGTCAGAAATCAACGCTGCCACGGTGAGCCGGCAGATGATGAGGCAGACACGACAATGCACTGGGTGCATGGCAACTATGTGAACACTGACGGTAGCACTCACGTGCCTAACCAGCATTTTCTCTGTTTCCCCCGGGTTAGAGTGTAAGGCCTATGCCAACCCAGCTCAACAACAAAACAACACATCATAAACTGCGCTAACTGACATGGGCAAAAAACATGGCCAATGGAGGACAGGGAACCAAGTAGGATCATCCAACAGGATCACGGTATTATGGCAGCTTGCACGCAGCAGATCATATCAAGCATGGTTGGCTCACCACATTGAAGTATTGTCACATCATTACAACAAGGGTAAGCTCAAATAAACTAGTCGTGGCCACTATCTACAGGCAGTATAACGAATGCAACCCATGCAACATGGTGCTCACTACAACGCTTCCTTATCTGCGCAATAAAAAGTACAGGGACATTGCATGGCGGCCCCTCAGCTTTTGAGCGCTGTGATGCCGCTGCGACGATAGGGTGGTCAACTGCGACGATAGGGTGAACACAACCATACCCACATCATCCTTGCCACAATACGTTTTATGAATCCCCTCAAACCTTTGCGAGAAGCTATAGTCTGCGACAGCGTCCCCTGGCGACGACATATACGCATATGCGTTCTCAGCTACTATATTCATTAATTCCCATGGCAGCCGTCTTGTGAGGGGTCCGACGTACCTTTGCTGCCAGAGATTCTTCTGCGAATGCGGTTGCCGCTGTGCGCTTTGCCACCCAGCGTGCTTCCCAGGCCCGCGCGTCCTCCATCGATACACAACAGAGGCTGTCCTGACTGCGAAAGACTTAATTACCATGCAATGTCTTCGTCGTCTTCTACGTCTTCCACAGTGTGCATGCGTAGCTAGCCAGCTATGTCGCGGTTTACGATCCAGTTAACGATAACGGCCCCGTAACCAGCCCAGTACCTAATATTGGGGCAGCTATGGCGCCGTACCCACTACCTGACCCGTCCCGTATACCCCAACGTAACCTGAACCGAAGCCGTTCACGCCCCCGTAAACATAACCGGCCCAGTTATTGGGCCGTACCGAATCTCGGGGCCAATATTCCGAATGGTGCCGTAACCGGTCCGGTAACCTAAACCGCCAACGAATACGGACCCGTAACCTGCCCCGTCGAAGTTACCGGGCAGGTTACGGGGGCGTCGAAGTTACCGGACAGGTTACGGGGGCTTCAAATTAACTCCTAGTGATGCCATGCAGTAGTCTGTGAAGCGCCTCTGCGTCAGAGCATTGGGGAATCTTGGCCCGGCCTAAGGTTGGTGAATTGCTCCACGAACTGTGGCAGCGTCAAACCAGCCTGCGTGCAGTTAGCCAGTGCGTCGCGATCCATGCGAAGCTGATCCTGGGGTAACAGAAACCGGCGAAAGCCCAGCAAGAGAGAGGGGAGGTCGGTACACGCACGTCCAGCCACAGAGCGCAAAAACTCATCAAAGCGGTCGCTGGCACTGTCGCTCATCCGCTGCCTAACCATTCTCTTCTGGATGTCCAGCGTGAGACGTTCCTCTGCCTTGGGCCCGTAGTTGGCGAAGTGGATAGCGAAGACATCCTGAAACTTGGTTGAGAAATGGTCGAAGCTGCGATGGGTAAGGTTGGTCAGCGATAGCTTGTCTACCGATTCCACCTTGGGAAAAGGAACAGTACGAGGATACAAAGACGTGAGCTCCATTATACTGGGGCGTGTGGCGCATCCTGACTCTCCGGCATTGTCGCAGCCACCGAGAGCCGTGGAGGCTCATGCCCCTGTGCATCTGTCCCTTCAACAACAAAAGGAGCGTCAACCGCATATACCCTTCGTGTACCCAGTGTTGGAGACGGTTGATCCACGAAAACAGACTCTCCATCGCCCGCCTGCCCTTAATTGCGACTCAAGTTGCTGCACACGCGCAATAGTCCTACCCACACTCTTCTCCAGCGCTTCCGCCACACTTCTAGCTCTCGCAGCTTCCTCACGTTCATGTTGTAATCGAATTTTCTCCGCTGTCAGCTCGTCTGCCGCTAGCCGAGTGCCGTCTCGCCCCGGCACAGTGTTGTAGCCAAAACGAATAGCCGAACCGTATTCGGGTGCTGGCGAACGCGTATCCTCCACGCTGGGGAACCGCGGTCCACCTCTACCAGCGCCACGCAGGGAAGGCTCGCCTGGTTGCACTCCGAGGGGCAAGATGGAGAACTTTGGGCCGACCGACAGCGAATATCTGCGGGAAGCAGACATTCGGGGTGCAGTATCTCCAAATAGTTGACGTCTGGGAGTAGATGAATAAACCCTTTCATCACCGGTCGTCCGCGGAGCCGCTAAAGATGTGGTTGCATCTTCAACTCTCTTACTTGATCACGGTGGTTGTGTCTCCGGGTTACTCATCACTCCATGGGTCGCGCATGCCGGACTGGGGAGACGTTAGAAACTTGTGAGCTCAAGGCAGCTCTCAGAGCAAGACTGTCACAGAAGGATGAGTCACACTCTAAAAACTGTCCGAACACACAGCATAACGTACCCTCTCTGGGTCGGGCATGAATTCCATTGTTAACCGTGAACTAATACTATCAAGACCACCAACAACTAGGTAGAAACCTCCGATACCAATGTAACGACTAAAAATGTTGTGTTTGCAACAGCCTCAGTATCAACATTAGCGTGAAAAGATCTTTATACCTGGGTTGGAGTCTTGACAGATAACTTCACGTCCAGAGAAGCAATGAAGATGAAGCTTCAACAGTTAAGGGATTGGGACCCGACCCTTGTTAGACACAACAGACAAGTTATATCCAAGTCATCTATCTGTTGAAGTTATAGTTGACTTTTGGCAAGGGTTGTTTGCTTGATGAAACAAGGAAATCCTTGAATTACACCATAGGTTTGGTTCTCACGTACGCACACATGATGCACGACCGCCACAAACAGGATAAAAGTCATCGTGCACGCAGAGTCGGCTCAACCCTAACCCGAAAGAACCAATCAAAAGTGAGGATCACTCAAGATAAGATCCTATCCTCAGAATCCTTAAGGGGACGTGCGCCCGCCGAATTTTTTGGCGCCAAAAATATTCGCGGTACCGCCGTGAAGTTAAAAGTGGGTGCACGGTGCGCGCACCCCTTGCGGAAGTGGCCATGGCGACTGCGTTTAGGCGAAACTAGCCATGTAGGGCTAGAGAAATGCAAAAAAAATGCTCGAATGTTGGAGACGATGATTTAATGATGTTGGGTTGTGGCGGCAAGTTGCTGGTTTACAATATCGCTGCTTTCTTTTACTGCCATCGGCATGGGGGGTAATCTGCATTTTTTGGTCGCGCGGAATAAAATAGAATTCGTGATAGCGGCAGTGAATTCGCAGTTTTGGGGGGCTTTTTGACCGTAAACGATGCATTAATATCGGTAGCATTGAATTCCAAACCAAACTGGTGCTTTTTGCTACATTTTCGGCTATTCTCGGTAAGTAATTCTTCAGGCCTGCGCAGTGCATGTCGGAACCTTCCATGGAAGAACGGCCGTTGTTGCGCGCCTGGGCGAGGGATCTGCGAGGGACAGGTATAGATTTGTCGCGAATGTTATGTGCTATCAGTTCTTTCTTCTATGAGCTCATCGTTCGAAGTTTTTTTCGTTCTTTTTGGGCAGTTTCCGCCAGCTAGCTCGCCGTTGCTTGCCGTGGTGTTGTCGAATACCTGGTAGATTTAGATTGTTTTCGCTGACGTCGTGGTCAGGGCCGCTTCAGTCGAAGCCTATATCTTCTCGGGAAGGTTTAAGGCATTTCATAAAACGTGTTCTGGCAAGGATGTTGTGCGTATGGACGCTTCTTGTTGTGTGAGAGTGACGCACCCTCTCTTCGCAGCGGCATCACAGCGCTCATGCGCTGGAGGGCCGCCAATGGTTTCTTTCCATTTTATCGTGCAGGGGAGGAAGTGTTTTATTGACGATCATGTTGGAGATATTGCATTTGTGTGACTGCATGTAGATAGCTACCACCATTGGTTTATTTGAGCTTTCCCTTGATATCATCATGTGAAAAGACTGCAATGTGCTGAGCCAACCATGGTTGACTGCATGCAAGCTTTGTATGCCATGATCTCCTTGGTTCCTTGCCCTCCATAGTTCCAGTTTGTTGCCCATCTCAGGTAGGGCAGTTCAGGAGTTGTTGCTGTGTTGATTAGCTTGGTTGGCATCAACCTTACACTCTAACCTGGGAGAAACATAGAAAATGCTGGTAAGGCATTTTAGTGCCATCATCATTATTGCTATTCACATGCTTATTAGTCTGGCCATGCTCGAGGGACGGTTAAGGGGTATGAGGTGTGTGGCCAACCCTGTGTATACTTCATAACATATTCAGCATGGATTTGATGCATGTTGGATGGCATGTAAAGTGTAATTGTGTTTATACTTGGTTACTGAGTGTTCCTTAGCGCCTGTCCGGTGGTCGTCTAGGAAACTCATCAGTGCGTGTCACAGTGACCCCCAACCTTGAGCATGTGTTGTCATCAGTGTGTAATAGTTATTTATATGTGCTTTTGGTCATAGATTTGCCGAGTTCTAATCATGAAGTTTACAAGGTAACCTTGGGTAGAGTATAGTGTATGCTCTCTTGGCATGTATGCCTAGCGATCGTGTTGCTATGCTTGCGTTTGCAAGGTTGGCCATGCCGAGGGCAGGTAAGGGCAGATGCGGTGCCTAGCCGTTTGCTTATGGGTGTAGACACCTCCCCCGCTGCCCTTGCACAGCTGGATGAGCTGAGGAAAAAGAGGGAGTGCCAGCAGGTGGTCAAGAAGACGCTAGAGTACAAGGCTGAGGCAGCCCGGGCGTGGCATGTGAAGCGTGGCCATCGCTGGGATGAGGGCAAGGTAGATGCCCAGAGGGGCCAGGTCACCTACAGCAAGGGGGTGCACTATGGGGGTGTGGGGGCTGCTACTGGGGGGCGGGGGCGGGCAGCAATGAGGATGATGATGACACTGCACACATCCCTTGCTTGCGCTGCTCTAAGACCGATGCATCTGATGATGACCCTTTCTTGCTGTGCAGCACACCCGGGTGCGATGGGGGGCTCCACCTGAGCTGCACGGTCCCTCTCCTGCCCAGCGTACCTGATGGGGACTGGTTCTGCCCAGTTTGCTGCGGGGAAGACTGTGATGATGGCAGTGATAGTGACAGTGACTAGTATAATGGACGCCCAGGTGGCATGCTGCCAAAGACTATAACTTCCACACCGCTTGTCCAAATGCAGCCAGATTTTGCGAGCGTGTGTGTCGATGACTAATGGAATTTTAAATATCATGTTTGGCCCATTTCACATGTGTTTGGTATTTTATTATTTTTGGCATGTGTGAAAAACAGCGTTTTTGTACTTGCAAGAGAATAAAAATTCTAAAGCATGTCAGATATGGGTTGTGAGTGGCTCTAATTTTTGGCCACCCACGACCTGCTTGGAAAATATCATGGCTGGCCTGAATTGATGTGTGCATTGGCTGGGGCATACTGTGCCCTAATTAGCGTCTTTTTCTATTTTTAGCGCGATACCGGCGCGTGGTTGGGGGTAGAACCATCAATGAATGCATGGATAACTCACTAAACATGTTATTTAGGGCCCCTAATCATGGCTGGGCATAATTCAATTGAATTCATATTGAAACAAGTGTATTCCAGTTTTGGGGGGTTTTGGTGGCACACCTCCCCTTAACACAACACAAGGCCAGCACATACTGAATCTCCGTGACCTGGAACCAGATCCACCAGGTACAACAGTCTTAAAGAGAATCTATGACTGACTGAACAAAACCATGCAAAGTACCCTACGTGGATCAGGCCACGACCAATGAGGGTAGAACAATAAATTCGACAGATCTCAGCGGGCCCAATATCCATCAGACGTCGAAGCCTCCTAACTTCCCAAATAATTGTCCTCAAGAACTCATAATAAGATCAACAGTAGGAAAACTTTGGATGTAACATTTGGTTGTTACACCATGCTCACTCGAGATTATTAATTAATTAATTAGACTCGTGCTCCCGTTGGGGAGTCACGGAGCATTAACCCCGATGGATGGATGGGTGGGTGCAAACAGTCCTACCGGTCTAATCTATCTACATCAGCTACACACTACATCTATCTAACAGCATTCTAACTACAACATCTATCTAGACAGCCGCACGCTGCCCTAGGGGAGCTGTCTGGCGTGCCTCCCACGGGATTGCACACGCGGGCGCTTCCCCACTGGGGGGGGCTCGTTGTCCTCTATGATCGACCTGGGCCCACTTGGCCTTGTCCATCATCTTCTTCCAAATCACGGAGAGGCCTAGGCCCCCCATGTCCTCTACTAGCTGTTCTTTGAAGGTGCGGGCCTTGCGGCATCTAACATCACTGCATGGGCCCGGCCCACGTCAGGAGGTGCCGGCCACCTGGGCTGTTCTCATGTACTCACAATTTAATGTGAGTACAGGATATGTTACTTTGATCTGACCAGTTTACGTCACGGCTAATGCATAAGACCCAGCCATGCACTTCCGGAGTAACCATGCTCACTCGAGATTATGCTCTCATGTACTCACAATTTATTGTGAGTACAGGATATGTTACTTTGATCTGACCAGTTTACGTCACGGCTAATGCATGAGACCCAGCCAGTCCGGAGTAACCATGCTCACTAGCTCGAGATCAAGATCTCATGCTTTTTGTGGACCGAATTGTCTTGATTACAGATGCAAGCCAGGACGTAAGCTGATAGAAAAAAACTCGGAACAAGTCAATTGCTTAGATAGCATCACAATGGTTGGTTGGCACTGCAACCAGTATCTACATTTACCCAAGGGGTACATGTGCAATGAATTAATTAATTAATTAAACACGTGCTCCCGTTGGGGAGTCACGGAGCACCGAAGTGCTTTTAATCCCTGTGTGTGAACTACAGGAGAAAGGGCAGAGACCCCCAGTCTCCTTCATGCCAAAGGCATGCCACAGCTGCAGTCGGGCGCAACTAGCTAAAAGGACAGGCTAACGATCCGGCAAACTGTGGGTGCAATAAGACCCATGTAAGCGTGGCATAACAAGTATATAGCGTGGGCAAGTAATCTGATGAACATAGCCAGGGCGTAGCATGGCTGTACTAGGACTAGGCTAAGGCTATGGCTGGTTGTGACTCCCCAACGGGAGCACGAGTCTAATTAATTAATTAATTAATGGCTGGTTGTGTACCGTGCGTTGGCGGCACGTGACTAGGTATGTTGGCACAGCTAGGCAAACATTCTATAGGCATGGCTGCCATGGCAACAGTGACTACCAATGAAGTCAAGCTATAGGGCTATTCTAGTCTAGCCCGCTGGGGGCGTCCACATCTTGTGGTTGATCATCAGGTCCCCGCCCCGCCAGTACACCTTGGGCTTCTGGGGGTCCTGCTTATGGCGGAGGTATTCCGGCCACAGGTCGCGTCGCTGCTGTTGCTGAGCGGGGGTCAGGTCGTCATCCAGCGTCCAGGTGAGGTCGCGTGCAACCTCTTGCGACGAGAGAGGAACCGCTGCTTATCCTCAGGGGAGGGGAAGGTGAGCAGGACTGGTGGGGGAGCCGCCTTGTCCCGGGTACATGTATGATGAATACACATATATAGGCAGGTGGATTAAATTAAATTAAATGAAATTATAACATGACTCCGTTGGGAGATCATGTAGCACATATTCCCTTGCTGGATGGATGGAGGTGGGCGAAGCCGCGAAAACGAACTAATCTAACTCTATAAGCTAATCTAATCTAGAAAACCCCGGCTAGCTACTCTACTCAGCAAAGCCCCCTTCCTGAGTCTTGGGGGGAGGGGGCTTGCCCACAGGGGCTCTTTGAGCTACCTGGACAATCGTCTTCCACCTCTTCTTGTTCTGCATAGCAGTCCAAGCAAGCTGAGAGGGAGTGAATGCGATGTTCAAACGGGGCTGGGACCACTATAGTCAGCCAACAACTGAGCTGTTGTGGGTAGGTCATGACATGTTTACCTACCCTTTTAGGAATGTCCTTGGGGCCATATGCAGGCCAGGTCAGGACATGCCGCCCTTGCTGGCCAAGCCGCTGGGGGCTGGCCAGTAAGTAAGTAAGTAAGTACTTGCGTGTCATGCGCAAAGGCATGCCACGGAGTACTATGCTAATCTCATTAGAAAAATAATTACACAAAAGGTTAGACAAATATCGTCTGCATCATCCCCCAACCGTTAAGCACTAGATGGGGATGTAATCCTCATCCGAGCTGTCCTCTACTGTAATATGGCAGACGAGGCGGTAGTGTAGCGGCTATCCTCAGGACCAATAACCTCCACCTGCGGACTTCTACCCTGGCTAGCAACGGGCCGCGGGGCCCGTGGGGAGAAAACAGGAGCATACCCCTCGGGGAGGTGCTTATCGCAGATGGCAGCCCATTTCTCCTTGTCAATCATGCGGGCGCGGAGTACGGATAGTCCCAGAAGCCCTGCATCTTCAAGCAGTTGTGTCACATAGGTCCGGGTCGCGCCGCGCCGGTGCCCGGCGCGCGCAAGTTTGCCAGTGGGTTGCGATGGGACAAGGGGACCCTGCCATAGGAGGAGGTGTCTACCTGGTTGGCCCGTCTTAAGCCCCCCGGCAGGGCCCACATCGGTATTCACCTGGTCTGTGCGGGCAAGATGGCCGGCAAAGAGGAGGCGGCGGTGTCGGATGGTATGGGTGACAAGAGGGAGCTCGCAGTAGAGCTCGGCCCGGGTGCGGCGTTCTTGGTAGCGGACGCCGAGGATATGACGGAGCATTCGAGTGACGGTGCCGTCAAGCTGCTGGCTCAGCGCCTGGTCCAGGGTCCACGCCTCGCAGCCATAAAGGAGGATGCTGAGGACAAGGGCCTTGAACAGAATGCGCTTGCGTCGCTCACTCAGGTAGCGACAGGTCCAGAACCTGTCGAGGCGGCGGAGGGCCGCCCAGGCCAGGCCAATGCGGGTGTGGCCAGACCGAGGTCGGTGTACGTCTACCTTACTGGTGCGAGCAAGATGGACATCCTACTACGAATTAATGCTACCAGGCTACGCTGTCTAATCTCGTCCGAAATGCGAGGCATACCCTGGTACAAAGATTCCAATGACCTATATGTGTGGAAAACCCTACGTTCAGGGCCTGGCGGAGCATCCTGGTTACCATGCCGTTCAGCCAGTGTTCCATGACACGCAATACGCGGTTATACGCGCGGGGTCCGTACAATGGATAATACGGTATAATTAATACGGTATTATCCGGAAATTATACGCAAATAGTGGATTTCATCGTTTTTGGGGTTGTTTCATGCATTTTGATATCATTTCAAGCAGTCCACATGTTTCTGACACTAAATTACACATGATACATGGGTTGCCACTGCTCAGCAGTGCTTGGGAACACTGGACGTGTAAACCGGGGTTCACGATCCGGGCGCGGTCGGTGGCCTCCCATTGTTGTGCCTGGCGAAGGTCTTCAAGCTCCTGGCCGGAGTTTCGTAGCGATCGCGATGGCATCGGTGGTGGAGGCAGTCGCTGTCCGCAGCAGGTCCGCATTATTAGGAGAGGGGCGGGACGTCGCCAGCATCCTGCCGGGGGGGCTGGGATGCGATGGTGGCCGTCTGCTCCGCTAGATATCTTTGGGACCTGCATTTGAGGCCAGGGCGCCTCGGTGTGGGCGGTGATGGCTTCAAGCTTCTAATTCATGAGCACGCCGCACTCATGCCCTCCACCTAGCTGGTTTATATAGTTAGGCGGGAGACAAGTGCAGCGTGCGTCTCAGATGCCTGCGCCGTGGTGTGCTGCGCCGGTGAGCTGTGCGCATGGATGGAACTTGTGGACGACCTTGGTTTCCACATTGGAGACCCGGCCGCCTCCACCGTGCACATGGTTGAGCGTCGTGTTTAGCGAGGTCAGCTTCTCGGCCGACGGCCATGGGTCACGTGCTCCTCCAGCACTGCTCGGACGTCATCTTTGCAGAGAGAGGGAGCCGATGTGGCTGCCGGCTGCGCAGGCCGGGCTGCCAGGGTTGCGGAGCTTAGCGACGATGCCCATAAGAGTTTGCAGCATGGAAGTTCTAAGCTGCACAGGATAGCGATAAATACAGTAATAGTGAAATATGTACAGCCATGACAGTGTTATTACGACCGCGATCGACGGAAACCCATCTGAGACTCACCAGGTCACCAGGTGTGGGTCCAGCGCGGCGCGGAGCCAGGCTGTGCAGCTAGCATCATGCGCATGATCGAATACCTTCAGCGGCGCTCTGGAGGCAGACACCCCGATTATTAGTTACCAGGGTCAGCAGCAGGGCCCTTCTATAGCTTGTACGGCATGACTCGGATGGCCGTCTGCCATGCACTCAGCAGGCGGAGGCTCATCACAGAGCAGGACCCGGTTGCAGATAACCAGCAGAAACTCCCCCACCGCCAGCCGGGTCAGGGGCCTTCAGCAGCTCGGCTCAGCCGAAAGCCGGGACCGTGGTCGGCACCGACCGCCGCGTCGTACCGCAGGCGAGCATGCAAGGGCGCCGTCCGGACGGTTCCTTCAAAGTGAAGGGGTGGACGACGCCGGCCGTTGGTGGCAAGGCAGCCCTCCTGCAAGGCAGGGACTTGGTGGTAGTCCGTGGCTGAGGAGGGGGGCGCAGGCGGCGGGGGGGGTCCGGCAACACAGAGACAGGCGGCCGTCTCGGGGTGAAGCGGCGGGGGGGGCCGGGGGCGCGAGCCCCACCTGTCAAGGAAACATTGTGGGCCAACCAGCGGTCAAGGCTGACCGGCGCCGTGCCGTCGACCTGTGTGCTCCATCGATCGGGGTGCGCTGCCGCCGGCCGCCGGCCGCCCATGCAGCCGGTCGAGGTGACCAGTACCACATGTCCTTGCATGCCTTGGTTGCGAGCTTGGCAGGCGGTTAAGGTGGTCAGCACCGACCGCCGCGTGGCACCGCAGGCGAGCAAGGGCGCCGTCCGATTCCTTCAAAGTGAAGGGGTGGACGACGCCGTTGGTGGCGAGGCAGCCCTCCTGCAAGGCGGGGACTTGGTAGTCCGCGGCCGATCGAGGAGGGGGGCGCAGGCGGCGGGGGGGGGTTCGGCAACACCGAGACAGGCGGCCGTCTCAGGGTGAAGCGGCGCGGGGGGGGGGCGCGAGCCCCACCTGTCAAGGAAACATTGTGGGCCAACCAGCGGTCAAGGCTGACCGGCGCCGTGCCGCCCCCTGTGTGCTCCATCGGGGTGCGCGGTGCCGCCGGCCGAGCGCTGAGCCGGTCGAGCTGGCCGGTACCACATGTCCTTGCCAGGCTTGACTTGGTAGCAGCTTGGCAGGCCTTGGCATCTGCGATGCACTGGGCCGCCTCTGCGTCCTGAGCATGTGCGTAGGCCTCCACATTAAGGGCGGCCTTGAGCACCGGCTCGATCAGCAGCGGGTCTTGGTTACGCTGGAGGCCGGTGCCGGGCGGCCAAGACCTTGGTGGGGTCCTGGCGGTAGAGCGGGCCGGGGCGGCGGCGGGGCATGACCGGCAGGTGCCGGGTCGCCAGCAACGGGGCGCGGGCCGCAAAGCCCGCAAGAATGGCACCATGAGCCAGCGCGTCGACGTCCGCCTGGGCGTCCAGGGCCTCCAGGTACGCCCGTCGGCACCTGTTCCGCTCGTGGTCGGCGTCCGTCCAGTCCTCAGGATCCCTCCGGACCGGGCGTAGCGCAGGTGGATAATTAACGCCCGCTATCTAGGCGAATCCAACAATAATTAATTAATATTAATTAAACTCTTGCTCCCGTTGGGGAGTCACGAAGCACTGGAGTGCTTTTAATCCCTGTATGTTCACAACAGGAAGAAAGGGCAGAGGCCCCCTTTCTCCTTCATGCCAGAGGCATGCCACCTGGATGCAAAATTAAATATTTAATCCGGCGGACATGATAGACGATCCGGCATGTAAGTTCTGTGGGTACACGTGCAAATAAGACCCATGTGACTGTGTGAGCACATCATTATAACAAGAAGCCAACATCCCTTGTAATAATGCACTTCCTGTGTATAATAATAGAATGAATGTTTGCATTCGCTCTTGAAACTTGATTAACACACGAACCTTGTCTTATATCAAGATTCTAGAATTGTGTACACCTTCAATGAAAGCACTTTATACGCCTCAACTATATTCGTTGGATGCGTGCCAGCTTGCAGCCCCGTGGCATGCCTGATCTGGCCTAATGTCTAGCTCTAGAGCTCTAACTAGTGTTAGGGTAGTCTCCAACCTTTCACCCACACGTGTGGACATATAGTAAGCATACACTGACACGCCGGGCCGAGCAGCTCAGTGGTGCCTGCTCACCGGCCAAAGTGTTCACAGGCATGCACAGTCAATCGATCACATATCAGAACAGATTGCCAAAGCTAGAACCACAAGAATGGATGGGCCGGCTCTCCAGCTATATATAGCTCTCCCGATTTCTGGCCTGCGATGGTTGTCTCCTTGAAATATAGTTGTCTCACTTAATATGTAAGGGCAATTGCCCAGCGCCAGTTGCTGCCAGCTGGCAGCTGACTGCAGGACGTATAAGTCCTTGCGCACAAGGCGATATTGAAACGGTCTGAACGCACAGCCTCAAGTGCTAGCTAGAGAGCAATTGCATGGATGCATGCCAACTGTGCCCGTACGCATAAACAATTAAACATGTCACTCTTCTGGCAAGGTTGCCGGTCGCTCGGCCCCCAGCAGGCAGGTGGTCAGCAAGTCCGTAACCATGTGCAACTTCCTCTGCAGCGATTCCACACCTGCGCTGGACAGAGGTGGGCTGTAGTGGGGAGTCCCGCAGTCGCTGCAGTGGGCCTCGATGCCGGCATCGGCGAGCACCAACTCACCCACCGCCTCCGCTAGCATCTTCACACCATGTTGCCCTGGCATTATCGGCACTTGCTTGACCTGCTGTATATGTAACAGAAAGGCGTTGTTGGGTCAGCTGAGGCATGCATGGACATATCGTAGGCAGCATGCCAAAACTGGACTGTCAGAAAACTAGGTACGTTAGAAAGCTAGGTTAGAAAGAACAATCTACTTGCCCGATCTGGACATGCCGTAATTATTTCATTATCATAAAAACAAGCGCCGAATAGCTCATCGAGATCCCACTGGCTCTCAAACTGCCCTCCAAAGCATCGGACTGGGGGTGCTCACATTGATCACTCGAATCGGCAATATATATACAGTACTTCCAGTGCATGCCATACAGCCGCTAGCTGAGACAACATCATCATCGTCATGTCTCACTTAGAGTAGTACACCATGTCATGTCATGTGCGCAAAACCAGCTTTTATCACTTGGGTGTTATAATATTTAATAAGCCACAAAAGGCATGCTTGGCAATAGTGGCATGGGCTTGATGGCATATCATAATTAGTATTGTGGAGAGGCGTTTTATATGTGGCACAGATACTGGGGCAAGAATTCAAAGGGCGAAGTGCCCAGGCCTGGTACTAGCTACAGGTAATTCGATATCCGGTATAGATAGTAGATGCGCCACTGTACGCTGTCAGTCTATCTTTCCGTTTTGTGCGCATATTAATATAATCTGATTCTTTGCAATCGTTCATTGAATTTTCCGGATCCACTGACACGTGGTAACCAGGCACGAGAGCAAGGATTTCATTGACGACAATTTAAGTTGCCTCGACTCATACTATTGGTAATGGCAAGGAAGATGGATGTATAGAGTTAAGTGATAGTTACTAGAATATATATTTAGCATTTTATGGTACATGTGCTCACTGACAACTGTCATGCGGTTGATCAATATTTGGTACAAGCCTGTTACAAGTAAAAACAACCAAATGGTACTACATGGCATCGCGCAAGCCGCGTACCTGGCCGAAAAATGCGACGAATTCAGAAGCTGGCAGCATGGGCATTGCGCGATGCAGGAGGCGTGCCCTTCTCGTGGAGTCATCTGACTGCAGCACACCCTTCAGGGTGGCTGCATCTGGCCGCCAGAAGATAAGGAAGCGGTCCCGGTACAAATCATGCCAGCGTGTGGTTATGATCTGGAAGACATTGGCGCTGTTAAACTCTGCAGAGGCAGCACGAGGACCATATGGCACAAATGCACAAGCATTCCAGGATGATTATCATCTTGGGGGAAGAGGCAGAGATAGTGTTTGATTGGCATGGGCATATTATGGAGGTGTCAATGTGGCTGCATGAGCAAAGGAACAACCTGCATGACTTACTCACATCAGTATACCATGCAGTGATTGTACCAAGTGCACGCGGCCCACACACGCATGCGGCTCGGGAAGAAGCAAAGGATCATCATTAGTGAAGCAAACACAAGGAATGAATAAATGGCCACATTCCTTGCGATTCTTGAAATTAGATACATTCAAGCCGCCCCTACAGGTATAACTGCTGCTTTGATAGGCGAAATCTTCAAATATGCATGCATCCCATCATAAGTACAACCCAAGTGCACAGTAGCCATTCTAGTGTAGCAGCAAGCACTGGATTCACGCCACCAATGGCGGTTTTCCCAAGCACCAATTCCCATCAATAACTCATGCCCTCGCTTACTGTTGTGATTCGATAAGAACTCCCGAAATGCTTTGGCCAGTTTCTGCAGGCTCCTGTCAAAGACACTCTCAATGTCAATGGACGCATCCAGCTCGCCTGCCTTGCCATTTCCCAGGTATTCATCTGCAAGAAAGCACAGGCAAGTACGCAGTGGGATTCCAGGGAGTGGCAGGCAGAGACCATGTGCTACCATGGAAAGTGTTAGTGGCAAAAGAGGTTAAACAGGGCTACCATATCCTGGCACACAGTTTCATATTCCACTTGGATATCCAAATGCAACCCGTTGTGCCCTTGAAGTCTTCTGAATGCAATGCATACGTTCGTCTGTTTCAAAACGGCACAATCCGAACATGTAGCACGCAATTACTTACTTGCTTAGTTGATTGGAATATACTTACCAAAGGTATTGTTCGTCGCTGCCCACTGTGCAGCGTTCAGGTCAAGTCGCCATATGCAAAAGGGCAAGGAGTCCTTATTTCCATGCGGGACTGGTGCATACATGAATGGAGCAGGTGGATGGAAATCACTCGAGCGTGCTCCGAAAAGCCATAGCAGGGCAGCCGCAACACCATGAAGAGTAAGTTGGCTGCATTCGATCAAACTATGCAGGAAATCCATTGAGTAGACTGGTCCCTGGTAAGCTGAGCACTCGACTGTAAGACTCAGTAAGACGTTGCGAAGAAGCAGATCAGACTGCAAGGAGATTGAGGCAGGTACAACTGGAACCCCTCTCGACAACGCTGTTTTTTGTTCCGGATTCTCGTTTACTCGCTCTTGGTATGTGCAGAAGGAGGCCAGCTCCTGTAAGGCAGATGCAAGGATTTGATAATTTTATGAACAATAACAATAATCAGTGCTGAAGTTTGTCAGGTAAAAATGCAGCCCATGTTTTGAATTTGTATGGTGTCAGACTTCACTAGAGCTCCATCTGCTCAATATAATCTATGTTTTGTAATCCAAAAAATAATTTCAACCAGGGCAGGTTACATTGGGAAAATACAATCAGCGTTGCAAAGGGGAACCAGCAGAAAGCATACATAGCTGATGACTTTTCATTCAATAGAGTTTAGAATGATTTGCAGATGATAAGCCAAGTAAGCAAATTTGATAAACCTGCACTGCTACAAGGGAGGTACCAGACACAGATCGCCAACCTTGATGCCGCCAGCTCAAATTCAAATGCACTTTCCATTCAACGTTTCATGTCGAAGCTAATCCCGGTATTTACTGGATTTTAGGAAAGAGAACGATACAACAGCGACAAGAGAAGTCCGGCTCGCACCTCCTTGAACAGTCTCGACAGCAGCTTTGCCTTTTGCATTGAAGAAAATCCTGAATGGGAGGCAACATGTCAAACCACGACGGACGCGTATGCTGTAGAGAACGCCGTTAAAGTAATAATAATAATAATAGTAATAATAATAATGATAATAATAATGAGAGGAATAAACAAAAATCAGAGTACTTGAAGCAATATATCTCCGGCGCCGTTCAGAGATGTATTCATACCATGCATGCAGTTAATCAGATGAGCTGAAGATGGTATAGTTCCTGTGATGCCACCTCTGGAGGCTGGCCAGGCCACCTGGGAAGAAAGCAGCGGGTTATCGATCAGAAGCTTGCGCAGGAACCTGATGGTGTCTGCTAATGATGAGCCCCTCAAACCTGTAGATACGAGGGCCTTCAATAATTTGCTTGCGGCATTTTGGTATTCAAAATCTGCGAAAAGGGATTGAACAGAAGGTTCAACGCTTTGCTTGCCGGTTTCCAGATCTTGTATAAGCCAACATTTCACGGCCCCTGCTATACGTTTACTCGTCAATGCCAAACGTGCAATGTAATCCCAAGATTGCGAGGCGCACGAGTCGAAAATCAGGGACAGCATCTCGTGAGGCATCTCTTCGAATGACGTCGCCATTTCGAGAGGAAAAATACTCGAGTCTCTCACACAAAACCCAGGCCCGAGGTTGTGCTAATAACTTCGGTCTATTTCCGTTTTCGTGCTGTTCAGTCCAGAGCTGCTGGGAAAATCATCGTCGTGCTGGACTGCTGGTCGTGCTAAAAATCTCATGGTTATTCCAATTCGGCAGGCTTGTACGGAATGTCAACGAAAAAGGTCTCGAAAAGGTGCATCAGTTCAGCTAGAGTTCACCAATACTTTCAGCCCGCGCCGGTGCTCGTGTACCAAGTACCAACTACCAACCGGCGTGGGAAACTTCAACACCTGATGACTCATGACTGCTCGTCATTTTAGCTAACATTTTATTTGGGTATTTATTGCCCGAGTCATAAACACGTGGCACGAGCGCTGTTGCTGGAGATAATCGCCAACCCATCATTGGAGGCTACCCGGGCGTTTTCACGCCAAATGCACGCAACTGTTTACTGCCAGACAGGATTGGGAATTTAGGATCACGGAAATATGGGGCGAAGGTTGCTACGAGGTCGTTATTTAGTGTGGACTTTCACGTCATTTGGCTAAGGCATGATAGTGTTTATTTTTCGAACCTAGCTTGAGCGCCCGTTAAATACCCTTTTGTTTCCTGCGAAACAGCGTTGTCTGGCCGTACCATTCGAGGGCGAAATGGCGGAGCAGCATTTAACTTCCACGCCCATTGCCGCCGAAATGCCTGGAATAGAAGTCCCTCTAACGACGCCACCCACCGCGTCGGAGCAGCGAGGGTTTTACGAAGTCGCATATTCGCATGGATTCGGGAGCCGAATTTTCAAGCACGTGCCTCTTCTGGACAGAATTCGCCTCCGTGTAGCGTCCCGGTGGACTAAGTTATGCGTCGACGAGTCCCTACACGACTTGACAGAAATAGCAGGCCAGGACATTTCCGAGGAGGGACTGGATGCTGAACAGGCAATGCTGTGGCTGTCCACCAAATGCCCCAACCTGAATTGCGTGAGCGTGCGGCGCAAGCCCCGGAGCGAGCGACACGAGTTCGTCGACGACATGCTCATCTATCTGGAGCACTCCACGCCGCAGCCCGTGTGGTGGAAGATGGTCGACACGAGTCTGGAACAGCTCGCGCTCAAATGCGCCCAATTGACCTACCTCGACGTCCAGGGCTGTACCGGCGTGACCGACAAATCCCTTATCCTCGTGTCCCAGCAGAGCGCCAACTTGACCCACCTCGAGGTCTCCTACACGGGCGTGACCGACGTCGGCCTCACCTCCGTCGGGCTGCATTCGACCCGCCTAAAAAATCTCATCGCGCGGGGACTCCGGAAATGCACCGACGCGTCCGTCAGCGTGATTGGCCAGCGCTGCCGCCAGCTCGAGCACCTCGACGTGAAAGACTGCCAAGTCACCGACGCATCCATCCTCACTGTCGCACGTCACTGCCCGGCCCTCCAGTGGCTCGACGTGTCCATGTCCACACGCGTGACCGACTGTAGCATGGCCGTGGTCGCTGAGCTTTGCCCGCAGCTGCGCCACCTCAACCTCGTCGGCTGCAGCGTGGGCGACGCCACACTGCGCACGCTTGGGACGCGATGCCCCCGGCTCCAACGACTCGAACTCTCCACGACCTGCACAGTCACGGACGCTGGTGTCCGCTCCCTCGGCGCCCACTGCCCCGACCTCGTCCACCTCAACCTCGGCCGCTGCACCGCGGTGACGGACGCAGGCATTCAGGCCGTCGGGTCCAGCTGCCCCCGCCTCCAGCACCTGTGGGTCCAGGGGTGCGACCGGGTCACCGACGCCAGCATTAGAGTCGTCGCCGTGCACGTGGGCAGCGCACTCACCTGGCTCGCATGCCTCCACTGCAGGTACGTCACTGATGCCAGCATCTCCGTCATCGCGCGCTGCTGCCCCCAGCTGCAGCGGCTCGACGTCTCCCACTGCACGGGCGTGACGGACGCGTCCTTGACCGCGCTCGGGGGGCACTGCCCGCAGCTGCAGCATCTGGCCGCGGGGAGCTGCCCAGGGTGCACCGACGCGACCTTGGTGGCGGTGTCCCAGGGATGCCAGCAGCTACAGCACCTGTTCCTGCAGAGGACGGGGGTCACGGACGCCGGGCTGATCGCGGTCGGGACCCACAGTGGCCAGCTGCAGTCGTTGATACTGAGCGGGTGCGCGGGGGTCACCGAGGTGGGCTTGGCGCATGTGCTGTGGCAGTGCAAGCAGCTGTTCTCGCTGGCGATACAGGGTTGCATGGGCATCCGCTTCGCCCGCATACGCCGCATTGCCGCCGAGCGCACGCGTTGCACCATCCACCGGTGACGCGTAAATGAATTGAGACAAATGTAAACCTAAAAATAGCGCAAAGCGGGTCCATCCAGAGGCGGATCATCCAAAAGGTGGCCTCTGGACTGGTGACGCCTGTGTTTTCTATGACATACAGTCATTCACACCTTAAGTTGGGTTGGCTTAAGTTGTGTTCACGCCTTAAGTTGGGACGTATAGGATTTCGGCATTCTAAGTTCAAAAGAAGTTCAGAGCAGTATGTTTTAGTATATTTAGTTCAAATTAGTACACCCGTTATATATATATATTAAAAATATAATTACTTACAGCAGAGAGGGTTATATATATTTAGTAGAGCCGTTCACGCCTTAAGTTGGGTTCACGCCTTAAGTTGGGTTGACCCGAGGGCCGAGTAAACCCTCGAACCCAACGTTAGTCGTGAATGACTGTAGCGCAAAGCTACTGGCGATTGTGTTTGTGGTCCCGATCGATATCCCCCGTCAGCAGCAAAGAGCTGCGCGCCTCGTACACGGATGAGCGTGTGGGCATGGGCACGGGGGTACAATTCGAGTCAGGCCATAAGGTGCCTGCATGGAGGTGCATGGGGCATCCAGGGTTCACGCCTGCCGGCATTCATGGCACTCGACTTCCATTCAGAGTATGGAGCATGTGCCTGCCGCACGTTGGGACCTATGAGGCATGTTTATAGTCTGAAACATCGGCAGGAGCGTTCAGAAGCATGCAAGTGGCCGTGTCTTAATGAATAAGGATCTTTTGAAACCATGCAATATTGCAGTTGTGATGGGCCGGCATGGAGAGGGGCATGTTTGTTTGACGGCCAACATGCGGTTCTTTCTTAATTTATAAACTATGTTACTGTACTAATATTAATTAATGAAATATTTAAGTATAATTAACACGTGCTCCCGTTGAGGAGTCACGGAGCAACTGATCGAGTGCTTAATTTTATTCCCTGAGTGTGAAAAGCGGGCAGCGGGCAGAGACCCCCCCCTTTCCTCACGCCACATGCAGGGCGCACAATCGGACCCGTCGATCGTACTATCCGGCATGATCCCAGGCTGTAGGTGCAATAGTTTTCTGACTCAAAAAAGCTCAGCCACATAGCAAAAGCATATAGCAAAAAAAAAATTATAATGCATATCTCCGTGGGGAGCATGCACATGTAACACATATCCCTGAGGAGGGGCATATATACCGCATATGGTTTGTAATACAGACTGCATGGGCTACAACCTGCAGGTGGGGGATGTAAACAGCCGCCTACTCTGGGCGCACAAGGTGCACTTGCACCATCATATGCATGACCAGACAACTACCCTAGTCCTTCCACGTGGCGTTGGATCGCCATGCCTCCAGGCATAGTTCTTTCACTTCATATGATGTATCATACCTAAAACTAGTTAATTAATTAATTAGACTCGTGCTCCCGTTGGGGAGTCACGGAGCATTAACATACCTAAAAGGCCTGGCATTGGGTGGAAGATGATTGTGGCTGGGCAGTAAATAGCTAGGGTATACATCTAGGCACCATCAGGACAGGAGAACTTTTGCGGATGACTGTAGGTGTAAGTTGGCGATGCCATGGTAACCGGAGACGTCCGTCCTATAGTCAGCAAAATTGGTGCGAGAGGTCCCCAGTTCGATTCCGGTCGGATTCATTTGCAGATCGCGTTTTCCGCGTTTTCCGCGGCCTGGCACTGAACGCAAAGGTTTTCACCTTTGCGGAGTGTCTGATCAGAATCTAGGCACCATAGCTATAGATAGATGACCGAGTAGGACTGTTTTTCTTTGTAGATAGCTTAGACCGGTAGGATTGCGTGTACCCATCTGCATCCATCCATCGGGGTTAATGCTCCGTACGTGACAACCCATGCAAAGGGAGCACGAGTTTAATTAAATAAATCTAGGGTTAAATTAAATTAAATTAAATTATAACATGCCTCCGTTGGGAGATCATTGAATTGAATTGAATTGAATTGTAACATAACTCCGTTGGGAGTATATGTAGCACATAGCCCTTGAGAGGGGGCATATGGCCTATCATACATCCTAAGCTACTTCCTGCAAGGGTGGGGATGTAAGGGACCCTTGCTCTAGGTGCACCAGGGCACTTGCATCCGGCATGATCTTCAAGCTATGCCCAGCGAAGGGGGAGCCTGTCATGGGGGGGAAGATCAGCATAGCTATACAAAAAGGCTGGGAGATCATGTAGCACATATTCCATGATGGATGGGTGGGGTGGAGGAAGCCGCGTAATCGAACTATCCTAACTCTAAGCTATCTAGTCTAGAAAATCCTAACTACACTACTCATCAAAACGCCTCCTCCTCTTGGGGGGAGGGGGCTTGCCCACAGGGTCAGGCGTGTGAGCCTTGACAATCTTCTGCCACCGCGTCTTGTCCTGCATGGCAGTCCAAAGACGGGAGAGAGAGTGGATGCGGTGCTCAAACTGGGCTGGGACCACTAGGTCGTCCAGCAACATCTGGATGTAGTTCGTGACAGGTTTCCCGACCCTTTTGGGAATGCCCTTGGGGCCAGGCCAGGTCAGAATGTGTCGCCCTGCCTGGCCAAGCCGCTGGGGGCCGGCCAGACCAAATCTAGGGTTGTCTCCTTGATTTATTAATTAATTAATCAATAGACACGTGACTGCGTCACGTGAGCATAAGTCCTCAGTGGGAGGGGAACATGGGATGGAATGGATGGTATAAGCTATCTAGGTCCTAGTTACAGGGGTGGGGGCACCGCGGCCCGAATCGCTATGAATGCCATACTTGGTCACACGCGGAGCCCCCACAGGCTTGGGGGTTGTCTCCTTCATCACTACTTGCCATCTATCCTTGCGCACCATCTGCCTCCATATTACAGACAAACCAGGAAGCTGCCCGGGGGTGAGCCCGTCACGTCTCCTTGATATCTAGGATCATATATACCAGGGGTGCAGGTTGCTAACCACTTCTGGCATGGCGGCGCGGAAACGGAGATTCGGCTGGCGGACATCATCTACGCAGACGACACCACCCTCTTCGAGGACACTGGGCACGTGCAGACATGGCTTGACTGCCTGGCTATCGAGGCCCATGCAGTGGGGCTTGAGGTCAGCAAGAAGACAGAGGCCCTGGCGGTTGGGCTCACCCACTCACCGCCACCCCTCTATCTCCTAGACGGCTCTCGAGTCCTGTATCGGGACCGCGTCAAGCTGCTGGGCAGCCTGCTTCCCAGCTGCGAGGCCGATGTGGACCATCGCATCTCCCTCGCCTGGCACGCTTTACGCCAGTACCGGGCCCTGTGGCGCAAGCCCCTGGGCAGGATCGAGAAACAGGACCTGTTTAATTAAGGTCCTCGTCCTTCCTGTTCTCACGTATGGGGCCGAGACGTGGACCCAATCACCGCCGACCTGGCCCGCAAGTTGGATGGCGCGGTCACCAACATGCTGCGATCCATTTTCAGAGTAGGATATGCGCTGCTCATGTCCGCAATGAGGACCTGTACCAGGGCACGCCATACATCACCAGCACCATTAAGCAGCGGCGCCTGCAGCTCGTAGGGCACCTAGCGCTCGCACCAACCAGGCCGGTAGACACCTCACGTGGCCCTCCCGCGGAACTGCGACCAGCTCAGCCTGGCCGGCACCTCCTGACGTGGGCCGGGCCCCGTGATGCTAGACGCCGCAAGGCCCGCACAGGTCTTCAAAGAACAGCTAGTAGAGGACATGGGGGGCCTAGGCCTCTCCGTGATTTGGAAGAAGCTGAGGGACAAGGCCAAGTGGCCGGGCCCAGGTCGTAGAGGACAACGAGCCCCCCCCCCCCGTGGGGAAGCGCCCCGGCGCTTGTGCAAACCCACGGGAGACACGCCAGACAGCTCCCCTAGGGTAGCGGGATGTTGTTTAGATAGATGAACTGCAGTTAGTGATGATGTTAGATGTTGTAGGTAGCTGATGTAGATAGATTAGACCGGCGGTAGGACTGTTTGCACCCATCCATCCATCCATCCATCCATCCATCCATCCATCCATCCATCCATCCATCCATCCATCCATCCATCCATCCATCCATCCATCCATCCATCCATCCATCCATCCATCCATCCATCCATCCATCCATCCATCCATCCATCCATCCATCCATCCATCCATCCATCCATCCATCCATCCATCCATCCATCCATCCATCCATCCATCCATCCATCCATCCATCCATCCATCCATCCATCCATCCATCCATCCATCCATCCATCCATCCATCCATCCATCCATCCATCCATCCATCCATCCATCCATCCATCCATCCATCCATCCATCCATCCATCCATCCATCCATCCATCCATCCATCCATCCATCCATCCATCCATCCATCCATCCATCCATCCATCCATCCATCCATCCATCCATCCATCCATCCATCCATCCATCCATCCATCCATCCATCCATCCATCCATCCATCCATCCATCCATCCATCCATCCATCCATCCATCCATCCATCCATCCATCCATCCATCCATCCATCCATCCATCCATCCATCCATCCATCCATCCATCCATCCATCCATCCATCCATCCATCCATCCATCCATCCATCCATCCATCCATCCATCCATCCATCCATCCATCCATCCATCCATCCATCCATCCATCCATCCATCCATCCATCCATCCATCCATCCATCCATCCATCCATCCATCCATCCATCCATCCATCCATCCATCCATCCATCCATCCATCCATCCATCCATCCATCCATCCATCCATCCATCCATCCATCCATCCATCCATCCATCCATCCATCCATCCATCCATCCATCCATCCATCCATCCATCCATCCATCCATCCATCCATCCATCCATCCATCCATCCATCCATCCATCCATCCATCCATCCATCCATCCATCCATCCATCCATCCATCCATCCATCCATCCATCCATCCATCCATCCATCCATCCATCCATCCATCCATCCATCCATCCATCCATCCATCCATCCATCCATCCATCCATCCATCCATCCATCCATCCATCCATCGGGGTTAGTGCTCCGTGACTCCCCACCGGGAGCACGAGTCTAATATTAATTAAGGAGACAACCAGCGCAGGCCAGAAATCGGGAGAATCCGGACCATGGTAGCTCGAGCCTGCCGTTATCTTGTCCGCGTGCTCGAGGATATATCAATGAGACAACCAGGGCATATATAAATCATTTGCGGGTATTTCCTCGTAAATGGGGGGAGAGCGATCGCAGCAATGGTGCTTACCCCTAGACACTCCCGGCCAGTTAGGCTCGAAACACACGCCCTGATCAAGCAAGCTGTTTCCGGCCCCACCGTCTAGGTCATCTAGTCGCTCTACACGTAAGCCGGCCATAATTTCAATGCACAAGGCTACACATTTCCATCGATCACCATTCATATTCATCATCCTGAACGACTCGAACACGCGGACAAGATATAACGGCAGGCTCGAGCTACCATGGTCCGGAATCTCCCGATTTCTGGCCTGCGCTGGTTGTCTCCTTGATATATATATTAGGAATCATAATTACTTACATCAGAGTGAAGGCCTGCACCCTATCAAACATAAACAAAGCCAACGCTAACAAGTCTAGGATATATGTTAAAAATATAATTACTTACAGCAGAGTGAAATCACTCAAACCAAAGCAAACGCCCAGCTATAAACCTATATACAGAGCCATGTCAAAGCTCTATACTACGATAAGACCAATGGAAACTCCTAACGGGAGGAACCTAATAGCCCTGCTGCACCGCAATATCAGCCCGCGTACGGATCTAGGATATATATGGCAATACCTAGGCTATAACACGAGCCACTAGATAATTAATTAATTAATAACACGAGCCACTAGATAGCCATGGCTGACGGCGGAGCTCATAACTTACACGTTTCGGTTTGGGCCCCAAATTCGGCCGTGAATATCACAACCGCTTCGTCTTTCTAAGACGCACACGCTGATAGATTTTACCGAAGCTATCACGCAATATTTATGACGATCAAACGCTCCTCTACGCAATGCAGCCTGGCGGCTGTGCTGAGCCCTGAAAATACGTCTGCAGCTCCAGCTGCAGCTTTGCCGCCTTTGCCCTCCGGCACTGAAGGCAGCGGTGCCACTAGCCAAGCACTAGTGGTCGCCTCGCCCCCCAGGCTCGCCTCGCAAGCAGCGTCGCCTGAGCCCAAGTGCAGTTTCCCTGCGGAGCCGAGCTGGGAGGAGCTTGACTTTGACGCCAACCAGCCGGCCGGCTTTTTTGACAAGCTCAACCACGACAAAATCCTGCGCTACGTGTTTTGGGGGTCGCACGGCTCGCTTATTGAGATGTGCAAGGAGCTCTACTAGAGGCGCCGGGGAGGGCTCCCAGGCATCTCTCACTTGACGCCACTTGCTGCGCACAGCTGCGCGCACCCTTCACATTAAGTGAGACAACTATGGTCTTGAGCTCTCTATTTTGGGAGCTTTGGGGTGTCATCGTCTGCAGGAAGCCTCGTGAGTAGGTAAATGAGGAAAACTCCGACCGCCGCCCCGCCTAGGTGCGCAATATGGTTCACGCTCATGCCAGCAATTTTCTTGCCCACAGAAAGTGAGGCAGCTTCCGAAAGCACCTGCATCCTCGCAACGAGCAGCAGACCCAGAGGGAGGGAGATGTAACCTATGATACATTCGTCAATTGAAATATATGAGTGAGCGATGTAGAATGTGTTTGTGTGTGAGGTGGGTTTGCGGGCATGGGAGAGGGGGGGAGGAGTTGAAAAGATTACATGGCTCCACGAATTCCCAGGTAGAAATCTTGTAGCCTGAACACATGCCATAGACCAGCCTGATGTACACACTTGCAAGTACGCTCCAAGAGAGTTGCTATGGCCACATCTATCATTTCAAAAACTATCGCTGGTCAAAAGCACACAGGTCTGCGGTTACCTGGCTGGTTACCGGGCTGGTTGTCCACGAACGATGATGTTTAGGGTTCAGGGTTTAGAGTGTAGGATTGAGAGTTAGCTCATCTGGTTGGCTGTTTTAGGGTTAAGGGTTTAGGGTTTAGGGTTCAGGGTTTAGAGTGTAGGATTCAGAGTTGGCTCATCTGGTTGGCTGTTTTAGGGTTTAGGGTTTAGGGTTTAGGGTTTAGAGTGTAGGATTAAGAGTTAGCTCATCTGGTTGGCAACATTTGCCTTCTGAGCTCCCCTTGTTGAGCATGCTTCTTAATCTCACCTGGTTGACCACGAACTGGCCAAGTATGGCGACCTCTAGCATGCGCCGCCAGTCCCATCGCATCTGCAAGGGTGTGGCAAATATCAGCCCGCACGGTCACGTGGCAAGTGATGGGCATGGTGCATCACAACAGCAAAGGATGTGATCCCTTGGGCATGAGGAAGGAAAGACGTTGAGATTTGGACTGTGCACCGCTTGCTTTTTGCAGAAGCCTGCCCCGATGCTGGCAGGTTTTGCACCCAGCCAAACCGGCGACCGTCCAGGCCCCTTGCAAGCGGTAGAAGCCAGAAATCGTGGTATGCACAAACTGTGTTATTCGATGGCTACCGCTACTCGTCACAGCTCCTGGACAGCGGGCAGGCTGGCGCGTGAACAGGTCCCCGCAGGGGGCTATTGGAGATGAAACGGAGGGGATTCCAAGAAGTGGTTGTTTATCTTTGATGGTGCAGGGAATGTGGCATAACTAATTGATGTCAATTAGTACCCGTGGCTGGGATGTAACAAAACTAGGATATCTGGGCTGCCATGAGAGCAATGCGTGATGTACGCATACATACCTAGAGCAAGGCATACACACACATAAAAATCATGATCGCCAAACGCTGCTTGTGTCTGCATTCGCTGGGTGGTCCGTTATGCCACTATGTCAGCTACAACCATGGACACAGATATAGATGGACACAGATACAAATGGACACAGATATAGATGGACACATATATAGATGGACACATATATAGATGGACACAGATATAGATGGACACAGATATAGATGGACACAGATATAGATGGACACAGATATAGATGGGTACAGATATAGGCTTTAACTCCAGCACGGGCCCTCCGATGAAAAAGATATGCCATGGACAGCCACACAACTTCACATTGAGTTGCAGATAGCTACGCTTGCCGGAAAAAGAAAACGTTGGAAAGCTACATGCCATAGCGTTATTTTCGACAGGCTGTGCAATTCAAAGACCTTGCACTGATTGTGCAGAGCCACAACCACTGTAAGTACAAAAAGATGCCATGTGTGACCCACCTTGACATGGCCAAGCTCAAGCCAATAGTTTGGTTCATGCTATATAAAAACACGACCGATGGATTGCTTCAACCGATGGCGAGACTGATGCACTGCTTCATGCCCCCCTTGGCGATGCCAAGCTCGCATACACACCAATACCAGGCGCAATCTCAACCCGTAGCCGCTTTTCAAGCGATGCACTCTTTCAAGCCACACCTTGACGAGCACGCTGATGGCGAAGAGCCCAAACACAGCCCCGGACGCGCCCAGGGACGTGACCGCCGCGCCGTAGGATGTATGTGGCAGAAGTAGATACGAGACGACGCTCGAGCCCAGGCCACAGACCAGGTAGGACGCCAGCACACCAAACATGCCCTCCTCCTCCTCCACAAGTTTACCTGGGGGGAGGGGGGGGAGGCGATGGGGGGTGGACGGAAGCAGTCGGGGAGCCAGGAACGGGAAGAAACAGCCGAAGGAGGCGGATATAACGGGTGAGGCAGACCCTAAACCTTAACAGAACCCTAAATCCTAAATCCTTAACAGAACCACATGGAACCAGGGGGGGGGGGAAGAGGAAGGGGAGGGACAGGAGGGGGACAACAAGCGAGCGTTTGCGCACCAGCACATGCACACTTGAAAACTTGCGCTAGCACATGGCACTAGCGTAGGCACACTAGCACACTGCACACCAGAACACTGCACACCAGCATACGTGCACACCAGCCACATCATTTTCTACTAAATGCTAACACATGGTGCGTGCGTATGCATGCGTGATGCCAGCTCCTTGCGGAGGCTGGAAAGTCTTCAACCTTGTTCAAAAGAAAGTAACCGAACGATGTTGCCAGGATGCTGGGAGCGTAACAATGCTACAGGACAATAAGACCGATGCCAGAGGGGAACAGCATAGGCATGGCTACACTCTGGTCACCTGGGCATTGCTAGAAATGCGTGCTCACCACATAGGGTAAATACCAGCAAGAAGACCGTTTCCGTGGAAAATCGGGACAATGTACACTTAATTTACGTTAGCTTGAATGCACGTGTGAACGACGCACGGAAGATATACCCGCCATCGTGGACAGCATGCCCTAAGAACAGAATACCAGCCCACGCACGCTGCTAGAGCAAGTCACTGTACGTACTGTACGAGCGAGAACGCACGGCTGTCGAGTGCTGGCATCCGTAACCCGCAAGAAACAATGGAAATCGTGTGGGCCCGCGTATCGAACACAAGAACCACCCGCAGACTATGTAGAGCAACAAGACTTTGGAGGAGAGTTGCTAGTAATACAAGACGGCAACCGGCTTCCTCTGAAGAAGTATAGTTCCCCACTAAAGCCACGCACCGAATATGTAGAGCGAGAAGACGTTGGAGGAGAGGTGCTCCCAGGACGCGTGGCAGAACATGGAGGTGAAGAACTGGAACCACTGGGGGCGCGCGTGGTTCAAATACAGGCCCTGAATGAAGGGCAGCTGATGTCCGAATGATTCGACAGACCATACCCCCACCACCAAAATGGGAGGCACGTCAAAGGACAGCCAATGCTGAAAACCCATCTAATAAAATGGAAGGCATGCCATAGAACAGCCAACGCCCGTAACGCGGCCAATGCAGCGGGAGGCAGCAGAGGGGAGGAAGAAAGGAGTGCCCAGAGGGTGGATGGAAGGCAAACACGCGCGCAGATGGCTCGCTGCATGCTGGGAGCAGCAGGAGGTCCTGCACAAGCAGGGAAGGGTTGAGGTCCTTCACAAACAGGGACAGTTGGCGAGCCATACATAGGAGCCAGGCCAGCGGTAAAGAACCAGGTTACGAAAGAGGGCACCAATGAGTCACGTTTCTCCCCCTTAGGAGTTCCCCCTTAAGAGGGCACCGATCAGTCACCTAATGTAGGTCAGGTGGTGGGGGGGGGGAGAGGGCATTCAATAAGTTTATGGATGCCGACATTCACGGAGTTTAGCCCAAGCCAAATATTGCATGACCAGCGAGTTATGGTATCCTGCTGCTACAGTCATTCCCGCGTTAAGTTACGATTCTTAACGTTACGTTCCCGCGTTAAGTTACGACGCCGAAGAGTGGGCGTCGACCGTAACTTAAGTCTGGGTGCCATCGTAACTTAACGCGGCATTGAGCCAAACTGTAGGCGTCAGGCTACTTTTGGCTGCGGAGGAGACCGTTTTTGGCCAAGTCTGGACGTCCGGACTCCGGAATAGGGGACCCGCTATGCTGATAGCTAAATGAGACGACTCTATCTAACTATTATTGTGACGTTACAGTTTGTATAGGTAGCTGAATAGGCCATGCTGAATGCTGAATGCTGAATGCTGAATGCTGAATGCTGAATGCTGAATGCTGAATGCTGAATGCTGAATGCTGAATGCTGAATGCTGAATGCTGAATGCTGAATGCTGAATGCTGAATGCTGAATGCTGAATGCTGAATGCTCCACTTATTAATTAGTGGTAATTAGGCCGAGCTCGGCAGGGAACCCGGAACACAGAACACTGCGCCACAGAGCATAGCTGGCGCCAGGCTACAGCAGGATGAACTGCTCAGCCGGATCTGAACTGAGGTGAACTAGCAAAGTCGCAGCTGCGCATCCTCGTTATCAGCCTATCACCCAAGCATCCCGCAGCGCCCAGCGTCGCCGGCCGCCGCATCCAGAGATGGTACGAAATCCCGTACATTGAGAGCCCTTGCTGCTGCAGCTGAATCGGGCTTGACGAGAGCTGTCGAATGCCGTATAGAAGTCCGTCAGAGTATGAGGGGGTTGGCTGCTAGCCTAATTCTACCGTTAAGTTACGTTCCCGCGTTAAGTTACGACGCCCAGAACTTGGCAGCGATCGTAACTTAACGCGGGAACGACTGTAAATACATGACACACATATAAATAGCAGTATCATTATATAATAATTAATATAATATATAGATTAAAATTATTATAATAGTAATATCAGTATAGACGCACATGCAGTATGTGGTCCAGCGCAAACAGGGCCAGGTTGATGACCAGCAGCAGGAACACGCCGTTGGCCTCCTTCCGTTGCGGCGCAAGCACGTTGCGCCCCGTCATCATGTCCAGCTTGCCGTTGTCATGGTCGCCGTAGGCATAGCACGCCACTGCAGATGGGGGGGTTGACAGGCAGGGTGAGCAGAACGAGGTGCCAAGAGTAAGGGCACGGATAAGCAAGCGTTTTGGTTGTCGCAGGCCGAGCACGCAACAGCAGACGGGGATAGTGATGGGTGTGAGCAGACAAGGAACCCATACTTGGTACAGGGCATTGATGAGCACTCTTGCCACGGTACGGTGTAGGCGAGCACGCCTCTGTCACAGTTAACCAGGTGTTCAAAGTACATGATACAATAGGGACCCAGAGTTAAGGGCGCTCGTAGACGACGATTTCACCGTCGGCCGACCATGCCCCTGCAGCTGGGGGGGATGAACAGGCGTTGATTGACACGGTGATGGGTGTAGCGGGTGCTGGTTAGCCCCGATGTCGCGGTAAGTGCCCCACTGGCGGCATCTTTAGGCCCCATCGAGATAGCAAATGATGGAGCAAAGAAAGAGGGTCCAATAAGGGACCGATTAGGGGGTCGGATAAGGGAATGATGGTAAGCAGCACAAAGATTTCGAGCACGCCACAGGTGGAAATTGATACTGGCAGATTAGGTAGAGCAAGCGGCTCGAGGATGTGGCCAACAATGGGCCAGGGCGTGCACACACGTGAAGCAAGCCCCTGGGGAGTGGGGCCTGCCATTGCAATGCCCAAGCGGCGGTAACCGCTAATCAAGGCTCTTACCTACCCATCATATCCTGGTCCCTATAGCGCAGCCAACCTTGCCCCTGATGTGGCTCCACTGGTGCCTTTAACGCCGTGAATCCTTGCCACACCCGGGACAAGCTTGAGGGATGTCGATCCGTGGTTTACCGCACTCACATCTAGGCCAGGCTTGTGAGAAAGGTGCCCGCATGGTCCACAGTCATGTGCCTGCATGGTCCACAATCATGTGCACGCATGGTCCACAATCGTGTGCACGCATGGTCCACAATCATGTGCCTGCATGGTCCACAATCAAGTGCACGCATGGTCCACAATCATGTGCACGCATGGTCCACAACCATGTGCACGCATGGTCCACAACCATGTGCCTGCATGGTCCACAATCATGTGCCCGCATGGTCCACAATCATGTGCCCGCATGGTCCACAATCATGTGCCCGCATGGTCCACAATCAAGTGCCTGCATGGTCCACAATCATGTGCCTGCATGGTCCACAACCATGTGCCTGCATGGTCCACAATCAAGTGCACGCATGGTCCACAATCGTGTGCCTGGATGGTCCACAATCAAGTGCACGCATGGTCCACAATCGTGTGCCTGCATGGTCCACAATCGTGTGCCTGCATGGTCCACAATCATGTGCACGCATGGTCCTCAATCGTGTGCACGCATGGTCCTCAATCGTGTGCACGCATGGTCCACAATCATGTGCACGCATGGTCCACAATCGTGTGCACGCATGGTCCACAATCGTGTGCACGCATGGTCCACAATCGTGTGCACGCATGGTCCACAATCATGTGCCTGCATGGTCCACAATCATGTGCACGCATGGTCCACAACCATGTGCCTGCATGGTCCACAATCAAGTGCACGCATGGTCCACAATCGTGTGCCTGGATGGTCCACAATCAAGTGCCTGCATGGTCCACAATCATGTGCCTGCATGGTCCACAACCATGTGCCTGCATGGTCCACAATCAAGTGCACGCATGGTCCACAATCGTGTGCCTGGATGGTCCACAATCAAGTGCACGCATGGTCCACAATCGTGTGCCTGCATGGTCCACAATCGTGTGCCTGCATGGTCCACAATCATGTGCACGCATGGTCCTCAATCGTGTGCACGCATGGTCCTCAATCGTGTGCACGCATGGTCCTCAATCGTGTGCCTGCATGGTCCACAGTCAAGTGCCTGGATGGTCCACAATCGTGTGCACGCATGGTCCACAATCATGTGCACGCATGGTCCACAATCATGTGCACGCATGGTCCACAATCAAGTGCACGCATGGTCCACAATCAAGTGCACGCATGGTCCTCAATCGTGTGCCTGCATGGTCCACAATCATGTGCCTGCATGGTCCACAATCATGTGCACGCATGGTCCACAATCAAGTGCACGCATGGTCCACAACCATGTGCCTGGATGGTCCACAATCATGTGCCTGGATGGTCCACAACCATGTGCACGCATGGTCCACAATCAAGTGCCTGGATGGTCCACAATCATGTGCACGCATGGTCCACAATCAAGTGCCTGGATGGTCCACAATCGTGTGCCCGCATGGTCCACAACCATGTGCACGCATGGTCCACAATCATGTGCACGCATGGTCCACAATCATGTGCACGCATGGTCCACAATCAAGTGCACGCATGGTCCACAATCAAGTGCACGCATGGTCCTCAATCGTGTGCCTGCATGGTCCACAATCATGTGCCTGCATGGTCCACAATCATGTGCACGCATGGTCCACAATCAAGTGCACGCATGGTCCACAACCATGTGCCTGGATGGTCCACAATCATGTGCCTGGATGGTCCACAATCAAGTGCACGCATGGTCCACAATCAAGTGCACGCATGGTCCTCAATCGTGTGCCTGCATGGTCCACAATCATGTGCCTGCATGGTCCACAATCATGTGCACGCATGGTCCACAATCAAGTGCACGCATGGTCCACAACCATGTGCCTGGATGGTCCACAATCATGTGCCTGGATGGTCCACAACCATGTGCACGCATGGTCCACAATCAAGTGCCTGGATGGTCCACAATCATGTGCACGCATGGTCCACAATCAAGTGCCTGGATGGTCCACAATCGTGTGCCCGCATGGTCCACAACCATGTGCACGCATGGTCCACAATCGTGTGCCCGCATGGTCCACAATCATGTGCCCGCATGGTCCACAATCATGTGCACGCATGGTCCACAATCATGTGCACGCATGGTCCACAATCAAGTGCACGCATGGTCCACAATCAAGTGCACGCATGGTCCTCAATCGTGTGCCTGCATGGTCCACAATCATGTGCCTGCATGGTCCACAATCATGTGCACGCATGGTCCACAATCAAGTGCACGCATGGTCCACAACCATGTGCCTGGATGGTCCACAATCATGTGCCTGGATGGTCCACAATCATGTGCCTGCATGGTCCACAATCGTGTGCCTGCATGGTCCACAATCAAGTGCACGCATGGTCCACAACCATGTGCCTGCATGGTCCACAATCGTGTGCCTGCATGGTCCACAATCATGTGCCCGCATGGTCCACAATCATGTGCCCGCATGGTCCACAACCATGTGCCTGGATGGTCCACAATCATGTGCCTGGATGGTCCACAATCATGTGCCTGCATGGTCCACAATCGTGTGCCTGCATGGTCCACAATCAAGTGCACGCATGGTCCACAACCATGTGCCTGCATGGTCCACAATCATGTGCCTGCATGGTCCACAATCAAGTGCACGCATGGTCCACAATCAAGTGCACGCATGGTCCTCAATCGTGTGCCTGCATGGTCCACAATCATGTGCCTGCATGGTCCACAATCATGTGCACGCATGGTCCACAATCAAGTGCACGCATGGTCCACAACCATGTGCCTGGATGGTCCACAATCATGTGCCTGGATGGTCCACAATCATGTGCCTGCATGGTCCACAATCGTGTGCCTGCATGGTCCACAATCAAGTGCACGCATGGTCCACAACCATGTGCCTGCATGGTCCACAATCGTGTGCCTGCATGGTCCACAATCATGTGCCCGCATGGTCCACAATCATGTGCCTGGATGGTCCACAATCATGTGCCTGCATGGTCCACAATCATGTGCCCGCATGGTCCACAATCATGTGCCTGGATGGTCCACAATCGTGTGCACGCATGGTCCACAATCGTGTGCCTGCATGGTCCACAATCATGTGCACGCATGGTCCACAATCAAGTGCACGCATGGTCCTCAATCGTGTGCCTGCATGGTCCACAATCATGTGCCCGCATGGTCCACAACCATGTGCCTGCATGGTCCACAATCAAGTGCACGCATGGTCCTCAATCGTGTGCCTGCATGGTCCACAATCGTGTGCCTGGATGGTCCACAATCATGTGCCCGCATGGTCCACAACCATGTGCCTGCATGGTCCACAATCAAGTGCACGCATGGTCCTCAATCGTGTGCCTGCATGGTCCACAATCGTGTGCCTGCATGGTCCACAATCATGTGCCCGCATGGTCCACAACCATGTGCCTGCATGGTCCACAATCAAGTGCACGCATGGTCCACAATCGTGTGCCTGGATGGTCCACAATCATGTGCCTGCATGGTCCACAATCATGTGCCTGCATGGTCCACAATCATGTGCACGCATGGTCCACAATCATGTGCCCGCATGGTCCACAATCATGTGCCTGCATGGTCCACAGTCGTGTGCACGCATGGTCCACAACCATGTGCACGCATGGTCCACAATCAAGTGCACGCATGGTCCTCAATCGTGTGCCTGCATGGTCCACAATCATGTGCCTGGATGGTCCACAATCATGTGCCCGCATGGTCCACAACCATGTGCCTGCATGGTCCACAATCAAGTGCACGCATGGTCCACAATCAAGTGCACGCATGGTCCACAATCATGTGCCTGGATGGTCCACAATCATGTGCACGCATGGTCCACAATCAAGTGCACGCATGGTCCACAATCATGTGCACGCATGGTCCACAATCATGTGCCTGGATGGTCCACAATCATGTGCACGCATGGTCCACAATCATGTGCACGCATGGTCCACAACCATGTGCACGCATGGTCCACAATCATGTGCCCGCATGGTCCACAATCATGTGCACGCATGGTCCACAATCAAGTGCCTGCATGGTCCACAATCATGTGCCCGCATGGTCCACAATCATGTGCCTGCATGGTCCACAGTCGTGTGCACGCATGGTCCACAATCATGTGCACGCATGGTCCACAATCATGTGCCTGGATGGTCCACAATCATGTGCACGCATGGTCCACAATCATGTGCACGCATGGTCCACAATCATGTGCCCGCATGGTCCACAATCATGTGCCTGCATGGTCCACAGTCGTGTGCACGCATGGTCCACAATCATGTGCACGCATGGTCCACAATCATGTGCCTGGATGGTCCACAATCATGTGCCCGCATGGTCCACAATCATGTGCCTGGATGGTCCACAATCATGTGCCTGGATGGTCCACAATCATGTGCACGCATGGTCCACAATCGTGTGCACGCATGGTCCACAATCGTGTGCCTGCATGGTCCACAATCATGTGCCTGCATGGTCCACAATCATGTGCCTGCATGGTCCACAATCATGTGCCTGCATGGTCCACAATCATGTGCCTGCATGGTCCACAATCATGTGCAGGCATGGTCCACAATCATGTGCCTGCATGGTCCACAATCATGTGCACGCATGGTCCACAATCATGTGCCTGCATGGTCCACAATCATGTGCCTGCATGGTCCACAATCATGTGCACGCATGGTCCACAACCATGTGCCCGCATGGTCCACAACCATGTGCACGCATGGTCCACAATCATGTGCCTGGATGGTCCACAATCATGTGCACGCATGGTCCACAACCATGTGCACGCATGGTCCACAATCAAGTGCCTGCATGGTCCACAATCATGTGCCTGCATGGTCCACAATCATGTGCACGCATGGTCCACAACCATGTGCACGCATGGTCCACAGTCGTGTGCACGCATGGTCCACAACCATGTGCACGCATGGTCCACAGTCATGTGCCTGCATGGTCCACAATCATGTGCACGCATGGTCCACAATCGTGTGCCCGCATGGTCCACAATCATGTGCACGCATGGTCCACAACCATGTGCACGCATGGTCCACAATCATGTGCCTGCATGGTCCACAGTCGTGTGCACGCATGGTCCACAACCATGTGCACGCATGGTCCACAATCAAGTGCACGCATGGTCCACAATCATGTGCCTGCATGGTCCACAATCATGTGCACGCATGGTCCACAATCATGTGCCCGCATGGTCCACAATCATGTGCCCGCATGGTCCACAATCGTGTGCACGCATGGTCCACAGTCATGTGCCTGCATGGTCCACAATCATGTGCACGCATGGTCCACAATCGTGTGCCCGCATGGTCCACAATCATGTGCACGCATGGTCCACAATCGTGTGCCTGCATGGTCCACAATCATGTGCCCGCATGGTCCACAATCGTGTGCACGCATGGTCCACAGTCATGTGCCTGCATGGTCCACAATCATGTGCCCGCATGGTCCACAATCATGTGCCCGCATGGTCCACAATCGTGTGCACGCATGGTCCACAATCGTGTGCCTGCATGGTCCACAACCATGTGCACGCATGGTCCACAATCATGTGCCTGCATGGTCCACAGTCGTGTGCACGCATGGTCCACAACCATGTGCCTGCATGGTCCACAATCGTGTGCACGCATGGTCCACAACCATGTGCACGCATGGTCCACAATCGTGTGCCCGCATGGTCCACAATCATGTGCACGCATGGTCCACAATCATGTGCACGCATGGTCCACAGTCGTGTGCCTGCATGGTCCACAATCGTGTGCACGCATGGTCCACAGTCATGTGCCCGCATGGTCCACAATCATGTGCCTGCATGGTCCACAATCATGTGCACGCATGGTCCACAATCGTGTGCCCGCATGGTCCACAATCATGTGCCTGCATGGTCCACAATCATGTGCCTGCATGGTCCACAATCATGTGCCTGCATGGTCCACAGTCGTGTGCACGCATGGTCCACAACCATGTGCACGCATGGTCCACAACCATGTGCACGCATGGTCCACAATCGTGTGCCCGCATGGTCCACAATCATGTGCACGCATGGTCCACAATCATGTGCACGCATGGTCCACAGTCGTGTGCCTGCATGGTCCACAATCGTGTGCACGCATGGTCCACAGTCATGTGCCCGCATGGTCCACAATCATGTGCCTGCATGGTCCACAATCATGTGCACGCATGGTCCACAATCGTGTGCACGCATGGTCCACAGTCATGTGCCCGCATGGTCCACAATCATGTGCCTGCATGGTCCACAATCATGTGCACGCATGGTCCACAATCGTGTGCCCGCATGGTCCACAATCATGTGCCTGCATGGTCCACAATCATGTGCCTGCATGGTCCACAATCATGTGCCTGCATGGTCCACAATCATGTGCACGCATGGTCCACAACCATGTGCACGCATGGTCCACAATCGTGTGCACGCATGGTCCACAGTCATGTGCCTGCATGGTCCACAATCAAGTGCCTGCATGGTCCACAATCATGTGCCTGGATGGTCCACAATCATGTGCACGCATGGTCCACAACCATGTGCACGCATGGTCCACAATCGTGTGCACGCATGGTCCACAGTCATGTGCCTGCATGGTCCACAATCATGTGCACGCATGGTCCACAATCGTGTGCCCGCATGGTCCACAATCATGTGCACGCATGGTCCACAACCATGTGCACGCATGGTCCACAATCATGTGCCTGCATGGTCCACAGTCGTGTGCACGCATGGTCCACAACCATGTGCCTGCATGGTCCACAATCGTGTGCACGCATGGTCCACAATCATGTGCCTGCATGGTCCACAGTCGTGTGCACGCATGGTCCACAACCATGTGCACGCATGGTCCACAATCGTGTGCCCGCATGGTCCACAATCATGTGCCCGCATGGTCCACAACCATGTGCACGCATGGTCCACAATCGTGTGCACGCATGGTCCACAGTCATGTGCCTGCATGGTCCACAACCATGTGCCTGCATGGTCCACAATCATGTGCACGCATGGTCCACAACCATGTGCCTGCATGGTCCACAATCATGTGCCTGCATGGTCCACAATCATGTGCCTGCATGGTCCACAATCGTGTGCCTGCATGGTCCACAATCGTGTGCACGCATGGTCCACAGTCATGTGCCCGCATGGTCCACAATCGTGTGCCTGCATGGTCCACAATCATGTGCCTGCATGGTCCACAATCGTGTGCCCGCATGGTCCACAATCATGTGCCTGCATGGTCCACAATCGTGTGCCCGCATGGTCCACAATCATGTGCACGCATGGTCCACAATCATGTGCCTGCATGGTCCACAATCGTGTGCCTGCATGGTCCACAACCATGTGCCTGCATGGTCCACAATCATGTGCCTGGATGGTCCACAATCATGTGCCTGCATGGTCCACAATCATGTGCCTGGATGGTCCACAATCATGTGCCCGCATGGTCCACAACCATGTGCCTGCATGGTCCACAGTCATGCACTCAAAGTCCCATGGTAGACACGATGGATACACGTTAACATCTACCACGGACGGGGAAGTGGGTGGGCTTCAATCAGCATTGTCCGGGCATTGTGCGAATAACCCATGCCTTGGTCTAGATATGCGAGCTTGACGATGCGGGGACGGCATGGCATAGAAAGACACACGCATAGTTACTGGCACAGGCAACCAGATAGGAGGCACAACAAAGATTGTGCCATGCGCCCTAATGGGGTTCTTGGCCTCTGGTGGCACTTTTGGTTAGCATCTGGCAAGGATATTTCAACAATATTTGTGTGTTGGGAAGTTGAACTATCTGGTCTTCTGAGGCGGTCCTGGATGTGCTAAAAATGCTGCTAAAAAAGTCGCACGCAGATTTTCCCAACCATGACTTGTCAAAAGACAGCGTCCAGCTGTTCCGATGGGAATCTCAGCACACCTTTCCGACAGCGATCGATGTTGAGACCAGGGTGGCTTGGGGGGTGGGGTCTGGGACACCGGGGGTGACCAGGCATCGACACAACACCAAGGAAAAACAGGGAAGGGGGGCCCTTGCGATGCCTAGAATCCTGAACTCTGTTCAAGAACTATTAAGTACGAAGGTGGGGAATCCCCCAACTCTGTTCAAGAACTATTCACAACGAAGGTGGGGAATAACCAAACTCTGTTCAAGAACTATTCACTACGTAGGGAATACCCGAACTCTGTTCAACAAGAACTACTATTGGGTAGTTTCTAGCTGATCGCACGGCGGGCACAGTAATCACTGCGTTAAGTTGCGATCGACGCCTGAAATTTGGCGTCGCAACTTAACGCGGTAATGCAACTTAACGGTAGAATTAGGCTAGCATCCCACCCCCTCCTCCTCTCACGGACTTGTACACTGCATTCGACAGCTCTCGTCAAGCCTGATCCAGCTGCAGCATGATCAAAGCCGCCCAAAGTGCGTTTTCCCGTTTTTCCATGCCAGGTATCTTCTCATGATTTTGTGAAAAAGGCCGCAATACACGCCGCCTGCCGGGTGCAGCCAGCCAGCCACACAGTGCGTGAGTGCCTGTGTTTTACTGATACCACAACTGAAATGTGCCGTCATGTGCGCCTTGCATGCAATGTACCGCAGTCACTACCGCAGGCTGCAAACTAATTGGAATTCCAAGGTTGCATTCACGCTTTCAGTTTCACTAATTGCGGCCAGGAGGCGGGGCGGGGACGTCTGCGCGCCAGTGGAGCTTGCGTATTTTGCCGCCTAAAGCCACATAGCGGGTCCCGACTTAGCAAAAAGTGGCCTCCTACGCGGCCAAAAATGGCCTGACACCTACAAATTGAGTCATTACCGCGTTAAATTGCGATGGCACCGATGCTTAAGTTGCAGTCGCTGCCCAAACTTCGGCGTCGCAACTTAAAGCGGTAACGCAACATTTAAAAACACAACTTAACGCGGTAATGACTGTAACTACACGTCAGCACATACATGTGCCCACATTTTTGCTATGACTAGTGTTTCTGCTTTTATAATTATTTCTGGATCCATACGCGTTTTTCGTGTAACCAGAAAAATATTGTTTGTGTTTCCCAATGAAACCCAGGCTGTATTTTTGAACTCCACCGTACATTTTCTGAGCACACGACTTTCCGAGCAGACTTGGTGGCTTATTCCCCTATTTGCAACACCCCAGAAATGAGGCAAAAGACAAAAGGCAGGAACCCATTTTACTGCAGGCATGACAAAAGCACTCATGTGAGGAAGAGGAAGTATCTCTTTGGAAGACAGACTCCATGATACTCACCTTCCAAGTTGCGGCCTAGCCGGTGCAGTGGGCGGTAGCGAGGTTCCAGCCGCGGGCCTTGTTCTCCCACAAAACTATGGAGGGGCCCCTGGGGCCCGTGTGTGAGGGAATCGGTTTTGCGGAGTCCAGATCTGCCTGCCACACACACCAGCCTTTGACGAGGGCGAGACGGTGGGCAGGGCGTATTGGAGGTACCCGGCCATGGTCGGAGAGGTGCAGATGACTGAGAGCCCTGCACGATAGAGTCAGGCAAGCATACCAAAATAGAAGGCATCCCCAAATAAGTTGTAAGTTCATAAGAAAAGGGGGGGGGCGGGGGGGGGGGGGGGGCGTCCAAAGCCATGTGACAATTGAACACCAGATTTGGGTGCCTTATCTAAAGTAGAAATCGGCATGTTTCTTGAGTCGGAGGCCAACGCATGTGCAGGCGAGAATGTGAAAGGTTCATCCAGTAAACTTCAGTTACACAGAATTAAGCACGGTTCTCTAAACAAGTAGACGAGGAAATTAAATCTGATCCATAGAAAATAACACATCGTTACTTATCACAGTAAAAAAAACTACGCACTCCGGGCAGCTGTACATGGTGGTAATGACAGAAGATTGGGCGCTGGAGGTAGGCGCACGATGAATTAACCCTTGACACGATCCCGGCCATGATCAGCTACAGTCGATTCAATGATGCGAAATATTGAAGAGGCGTTGCCAGATCACGCATATAAAAATATTTAAAACTTGCCCGCCAGTATGTAACATTGACAACGTGAACAAACTCTAACACCACAATCGCAAACATACATGCCATACGGCTCTCTGGCCAAAAGGTTTTGGATAGCGCAACGAAACTGTCGACACGAAACACGCCATGCCCTTCCCACCCATGCTAGGTATCTGAAGTGCCACCAGCTAGAGTTTCGATTCGATACCTCTGGCGTTGCGGCAACAACGTAAGGTATTTCGAACAACTGACTTTTACGGTTTCGCCATTGTACACTTAATGGGCCGGCTCTCATGCTTCCTCGGCAGTTCCATTAATTACCTGTCGATGAAGGCAGTGCGAGCTTGACCGCCCCAGCAAACCTTGGCAGCGAGGTGCTGGGCTTAGAAGAGCTAAAGCGGACGCCATAGATAACCAACAGGGACAGTTATCACGCTTCAGCTTGATGCATATCGCCCACTGAGATGTGACGACGATTTATCCACTCGTCGTGGAAATTTTTGTTGCATTATTGCCCCGGTCTGCCATAGGATTTATTGTAGAGCCAGGGTAGGTAGAGCCCTAATTCCAGCGATCCACGAGGGGAAAGAAAGAACTTGCGCGAACCGCCGCGATCGAGCCGGTCATTGAGTTGCGCGGACGTGGCCGGCCCACTGGCCACCCAGAGCTTGAATGAAGGTCGCCGGCGCGGCGGGCGGCGCGGTGGGCAGCTGTTGAGTTGAGTTCAGTTTATTCCGCGCCTGTGGTCCGACATGAGGGCAGTGGGCACCCACTCAACGCTAGTACTAGTCATCAACTGTTTGTAGATGTACAAGGCGGATTTCTATCTAGATCTACTAGGCTGTGTTCAAAAGGCAAGCAACTTACGTTTCGACTAGGTTTTTGCTTACTGAAGTGGCATATTGAACTAATTTTTAACTACCTTCAGTTTAGTGGCTCGGGCGCCGGCCAAATCAGTTGTGGCTTTTCATTAGCCGCCGGTCAACTGAAAATCAGGCAGGTTCTGTTCGGCACTATGAGCTGCCGCATGTGCCGGCCGTCGGTGACCCACTAGTGACCGCCGTGGGGGATGAGTATGTGGCATGTGCAATTTCAACAGTAGTACTGTTCAGCACGGCGCGGCCGGGCACGGCCGGCGCCTCTCATGCAGCCCCGGGCTCACTCACGTCATGAGACTGGGCCAGTCTCATGACGTGAGCGAGCTCGCGGCATAGCCGGATCTGCGTCAGACCATGGATTGCATGAGCGAAATGACCTCAAATCATGCCAACGGGACCTGCACCCAGCTAAGTACTTCCGGCGATCAGCAATGACTGGAGCGCGAAGTCCTATTGCCGGCATGTACTATGGTATATAGTACATACCAAGGAGACAACCAGCGCAGGCCAGAAATCGGGAGAATCCGGACCATGGTAGCTCGAGCCTGCCGTTATCTTGTCCGCGTGTTCGAGTCGTTCAGGATGATGAAGATGAATGGTGATGGAAATGTGTATCCTTGTGCATTGAAATTATGGCTGGCTTACGTGTAGAGCGACTAGATGACCTAGACGGTGGGGCCGGAAACAGCATGCTTGATCAGGGCGTGTGTTTCGAGCCTAACTGGCCGGGAGTGTCTAGCATGTACATACCAGTTTTCCGCGTTTTCCGCGGCCTGGCACTGAACGCAAAGGTTTTCACCTTTGCGGAGTGTCTGATCAGAATATACGCTTGGCTGATTTCGATAGTACCGGCTACGCCCCCTTCTACTAAAAAGAAGGATTCAGCCGTGTTCAGCCCGTCTCACGGTGCGAGACTGAACAAGTCTCGCGTGCAGACACGTGTGTAGTACTCCTACACACAGATCTCGAGTGATTTATCTAGTACCAAATCCGAAAGGCTTGCATCACTCCCCGGACAGGAGAACTTTTGCGGATGACTGTAGGTGTAAGTTGGCGATGCCATGGTAACCGGAGACGTCCGTCCTATAGTCAGCAAAATTGGTGCGAGAGGTCCCCAGTTCGATTCCGGTCGGATTCATTTGCAGATCGCGTTTTCCGCGTTTTCCGCGGCCTGGCACTGAACGCAAAGGTTTTCACCTTTGCGGAGTGTCTGATCAGAAAATACCAGTTGGCTATAGGGATACTTCTTCGCAGTCACGTCTCTATTCATAATAGGGATACTTCTGGCAAATCGAGGGCCAGCCGAACCTGTACTCATCGATCCAACTCTAGCTGCCAACTGGTATAAAATTGTGGATCGATCCTATGCACTCTAGCGTCGATATTAATTATCCTGTGCAAGCACGGCCACGTTGTGGCATTTATCGGTGTACATAAGCTGAGGACCTTGTCCAGCCAAGGGTGGTACCGAGCCACATTTTACCAAATCTAGTGCCAGACCGTCAAATGTGGCGTATATTTCGAAACATTGAAGGAAACCCCACCCACGATCACACTTACTTCACCATGAGACATTTGCAAGTGTAGACCTGCCACTGAGGCATGAGGTCTGTGCTTGAATGGTATGTACATGCCATGCATGCTGTGGCGATGTACTTACTAGCATTAATCAATTAATTAATTAGTAACATAACTCCTTTGGGAGTACATGTAGCACATATCCCGGAGAAGGGGCATATGGCTACATATACATTCTGGGCTACTTCGTGCAAGAGTGGAATGTAAGCAACACTTGCTCTAGGTGCCTCAAGGGCACCGGCACCACCATGCTGTCTCGGGTTCAACCCAACTAAGGGGATCCCGGCACGGGGGAGGAAGATCATCATCAAGGAGACAACCAGCGCAGGCCAGAAATCGGGTGAATCCAGCTATACATCATGGCTATACAAGAGCTAGGGCATGGCTTCTCGACAGAGAGCGTCTCTCTGCATAGGCATAGCATGGCTAAATTCACGATAAATATGTGGTTTATTAGAAAGGCCGGACTGAGCCTAGAATCCCTAAATGGAGCTGCATGCTAGATTACCAAGGTGAGCTCAAGTTATTCTCGCAGCATGCCCCCACATGGTGGCCGTCAATCACAAAGAGTTCAATAAGAGCACCTCAAGAACAACGACATGGCCTGTGCACACGTATGCGATGTTCACAGGTCAAGTACCTCTGATAGCCATACCGCCTTGCCTACCGGATGCCGAGCCTCCGGACTTCTAGTTGCATTCCAGAAAGTCGTGTTGAATCAGGCAGGCATGCACACTTATTCTACCTAGTTACCCCATGAATTCCACTATACCAGTTGCCATGTTCACCTCCTTGCTAAATGCTACCTATAAATACCATCCATGCAAGCCTGCAATCGTGTGGCGATGCACAAAAGCAGGCTTCCTTCGGAGCAATTTAGATTGCGGTTGCCACAAAAGCCACAGGAAAGCGGCGCTAACTCCATTTGTCATTCAAACATGGGCTTCCCACGCAGCACCTTGGCCGCGCGACCAATCGAGCGAGCGACCCGATGAATCTCATGTTGCACCGCGCGCCACGCAGACGTTGAGTCCGGGCCCTTTGAACTCACGTAGCCACCTGGCTTGTTCCAGTCGAGCGCTACTTGGAGGGCCGCGGCGATTCCGGGGAAACCCTCTGTAAGATACTGGTTCTCCCCAGATGGAGCATACACCTGCCGAGTCCAGCATGCAAGCACAAACCGAAAAGCGAGCATATGGTTCATGACGTTACACTGAGCAAAAAATTAGACGAGCACTTTTAATCCACTAAACCAGGTTTAGATAGTGAGCAGTAACAGAACGCAATTAGAGCAGCGAGAGTCGCAAGAAAAGATCAAAGGCTTAAGGCGGTAAAATGTTGCATTCTGACCACAAAACCTCCAGGACAGGAACCAGAAGCAGTGCAGCGTGTTCCGTTCGATTGCAAGTGAATCTTGCCCATGAACATGAATCTGTAATCCATAATGTGCCAGGCACCACCCAGACCTCTCTTCTCATGCTCTTCCCAACGTTCCCCCTCATGCACACCGACCAGCCCCCCCCCCCTCTTCCCCCCCCCCCCCACCCACCCATCCTTTCCCCCCTTGCTCACCAGGTGCTTGAACCAGGGGCGCCCCACCAGCCCTTCATCGTCCAGGAACCCGCGCTCAGCCATCATCATGCGGTCGTTGAGCCGGCGGCGCGCCCACCAGACGCTGGTCATGGGCTGCCCGTGCGGGTTGGTCGTGCCGCTCGGGCGGATCTCCGCCTTGGGGGCAGGGGTGCTGCCCGAGGGGTCATAGGAAGAGGAATAAGAGGAGGAGGAATAAGAGGAAGACGAAGAAGAAGGGTACCGCGTGCCGTCCTGCACCCGTCCATCCAGCCCACGCCGCGGGAGCAGGAGACCCCGGCTGTTACCGCCCCCTCCTGCGTTGTTTAAGCTCGATGCCAGCCCAGACGGGTTACTGCTGCTGTCGCCACTGCCCAAGGTTGGGTGCCAAAATTGCAGGTCAAGGTAGCCGACCGCAACCTCGTCCGCCTCGGTGCCCGCCAGCACGTCGGCCGCCGTGAGCTCGTTGATTGAGGCCCAGATGGCATCCGTGTTCGCCAGGTGGCGGCGCACAGCGGCCTTGGAGAGCTGCTTGTCGATGGCTGACGTGTACACCTGTCAGGAGACCGAGACAGCGGGGTACCCATCAAGGCAGGAGAAGCATGAACAAACAAGATGCTAGAAGATTAAGAGGGTAAGATTATTTATTACATTATGATAAGGGCCTCTATCCTTACAGCTGGTATATACAAGCATGCCACATCTCCTTTCTTATAACTACCGTTACCTATGGACTCTTTGTCAGAATCAACAATGAATCATAGGCGTATGCACGTGTACATGCACGTGCACGTGCACGCACGCACGCACGCACGCACGCACGCACGCACACACGCACGCACGCACGCACGCACGCACGCACGCACGCACGCACGCACGCACGCACGCACGCACGCACGCACGCACGCACGCACGCACGCACGCACGCACGCACGCACGCACGCACGCACGCACGCACGCACGCATGTACGCACGCATCCACTATGCCAGCCTATGACATCTTCATGCCAAACCTTCATTAATATTTTCAATCCATCCCGCCAGCTATCAACCTCCTTGAAAAAAATGACTGATGGTTCTCAAATCTCGGCCCCGCCTCCTAGCACTAGCATCCATCATGCAGTCTACCAACTACCTGCCACGGTGCGCGCACATGCTGCCAGCATCTGATGGACACACAAAAGTGGGACCCTACCACAATCCACTGCAGTCCCCAGGATCCTAAAGCGACAATATTAAACTGGAGAAGCCATTCTCTAGTAACTCACCAAATGCAGCAAACGTGGGCACCGGGCCGAGATGTAAGCAATCTAACACCATTATCCTTGCAGGAAAGCTCCACCTTCCCATCGCTTCGCACGGCAGCTACTGCTCAGGGTGAATTGGGGCTTGAGCTATCATTAGGCCATGATTTATGGCCAGCCATGTGCCGTCCTCATGCGCCAACCACCAACGCGACAGGACAGGCTACCAAGCCAACATTCCCCTGCCCTCACCGTAAGCTCGTCGGCGTAGTGGCTGTAGTTGAACGGCAGCAGCTGGTCATCAGTCAGGCGCAGCGCGACCAGGCCCCAGAGCGACGCCATCGCCGCGTGGTTGAGGAAGAGGGGGTCGCCATACATCTCCATCCTGGGGAGGCAAACGATGTTGTGTTTGTGTGCGCGCGTGTGTGCGCGTGTGTATATATGCATGTGTGTGTGTGCGTGCGTGGGGTGGTGGAGGGGGGGGGGGGGGCGGCGGCGACCATAACACACAGTGCAGGGGGGTGAACGGCAACGAGATGTTAAGCAACAATTTGTGCAATATTTTACATTTTAGATCCTTGTGTATACATCCTCGTGCATATGAAGTCATGGAAACTAAGGGCAATAAAAAATCTGCGGGTGATATTACGTGCAGTACGTGGGAGGGGGTCGGATAACCTTGCCTTGAGCATGCTGCACTCTCGACAGGAGGCCCAACAAACGCAGGCCCACAAGACGCAGCAGGCAAGTCACCTGGAGGGGTGACAAGTGACTGCTGCCATTATCTTCTCTTTGAAACTGCTAGGCCTTAGGCAAGCTGCTACCAGTCTCCAAAATGTTTCATGGCCCGAGTGAATTATTATCAGCTAGCCCCACAGCCTCTCCTTCCCCTCCCTCCCTGGGCCCTCCCTTTGACAACGCCTAGGTCAGTGGGATGCCGCCATGCCGCAGGGTTGATGAATTGGTGGCACAACACATTAGGTCGTGCCAGCTCATACTCACCAGTGATAGTTGTCGTAGGCCATGTGGTACACTGGGTAAAGCGACGCCGTCTCCTGCTCAAAGCTACAGCTGGCGTCCGCACTGGGGATGCCGACGTGCTGCTGGAACGACGCGTAGTCCGACCCATGGCCACCCAGGCGGCCCACCTGTGCACATGTGCCCAAGCCCACGATGGGTGGCAGCAAGGCAGCAATCCAAGTACCAGGGGCGCGAGAACAAGCAAAGTGGTCGGGACAAGCAGGTACGCAGAATAGGCCTGTCAGCAAGCCATCCAGCCAGCTTATGTGCAGCAGCAGAGGAGCCGACGAGTCATCAAGCTAGAAATGAAAAACCTGTGATGTTTCACTTGTTACTTTTGTCAACAATGCTGCCCAACAGCCGTGCACCACCACCAAACTGCTCGCCGTGGACATGGTATGACCGATAAAAGTGTACTACTTTAGTACATCCATTAGGACTTGCCAGACAGAGCCAACGATCGAGGACAAAGTAGAGGCCCATACTGCACGCAAGTAACGCCTGCCGTCACGAGCCCTTTGCAGGGGCTACCTCCTTGCATGATGTGCGGTGACAGCAAACCCCAAACATGGGCCAGGCGCGCCATTACATGGCTGACTTCGAGAATCCCCATTAACCCATTTCGGGGACATTTGCTTCAGTTTGCCATTGTACTGGGCTTAGTGGGGGATAACCCTCCTCATGCGTCTAATTAGTCTATTCTCACAATGTAGTAGCGGATTCACTAATTGCATGGGCCCGTTTCCTCACCTTGGCTGGCTGAGAACGCAGCGGGCTGGTCACGCCCGCACCCGCGCTGCTCTCCTGGCCCACGCTGCTCCCCTCCGTGCTGCCCACCGGTGCGCCAGCCATCTCTGCCCTCGCCTTAGTCACATTAACAGGGACCGCCTCTTCCTTTGTCTCAGGAAGGGCATCGAAGGCCACATCCACACCAACATCACCCCCGCTCTGAATGCTCTTGCTGTCGTGGGAGGACTTGACCCAGCGGTCGTACATGGTGTCCTGAGAGCCAGGCGCGGCAAGCGGGTCTTTGACCTGGGCGCCGTGGCAGCACATCCGACGGCATCCAGCCACATGAGATACGAGAGGTGCCCATTACTTGCAACGCCACAGGCAGTACAGCGCATCCTGTGTCTTCCTGGCAGGTGACCGCTTCAAGAAAGCCTGCAGTTTTTTTCATACTGTCAGGACGGTGCTCGGGCTGCATGGGGCACGTCCGCAAGATGCGCGCACTAGCAGGTACCGCGGGGACAAAGAAATGAAGCAAAGTTGGCATGGCGCATTTGCCTTGGAGAAACTTCTCTGGCCTTCCTTTGACCGCATGTCTTCCCCTGTTTCAGCCTCTATCACAGGATACTCTCTGGCCCAGTATTACTTCATGCACACCTAGTTCATGCAAACATGGCCATTTCTCGGTAATACCTTTTCTCCACCTCACCCACTCATTTGCCCGCCCCCGCCCGCCCGCCCGCCGCCAAATCAGCTGACCTTAGTAACAAACTAGCAAACCAACGCACCAGCTTGGCCATCTCGTGGATGAGGTGGTCCAGGCTCGGCGTCGCCGATATCTGCAGCCGCGGCCCACTCACGGCCGCGTCCAGGTTAAGGTACGCGACTGCGCGGCTCTTCAGCTCCAGCGCGTTGTCCTCCACCCACTCGGTGGAGCCAATCTGGGCAGGCATGTGGGGGGCACAGGGAGGGGGGAACAGGCGGGAGGGAACAGGCAAGGGGGGGACAAGCAGGTGGGGGACAGGCAGGACCAAACTGATCACGGGTTGCAGGAGGGAAAGCCACCCGCAGGGGGATGACAAGCGCATTCCGAGCAGACAGGGCACACTCAGGTACCTGTTGGATAAAAAATGGTTTGATAATTTCAATTTCTTGGACCTACTTGTTTCTTTACTACGATATTATTCTTTAGCATCAGCAGGCGAATTCCCTGCATAAAAGAGATCCAAGCCTTAAAAGAGATTTAAGATAATCCATAGCTGGGATGGGCCTTGTTACAAGCATTCTTCTCGCATGCATGAAATTGGGTTTTGATGTAATGCGTTTGTGCCCCCATTGGCAGGTCACGCAGCACAAACTGTACACTGGTATTTCCTAGTTCAGTGTGGGGGTCAAACCCTCCCAGCAATACGCACCAGCCCGTACTCCTCGGCATCCCAGCTGCAGAAGATGATGGAGCGGCGTGGGCGCCAGCCGTGAGCCATCATACTGCCCAGAGCGCGGGCCATCTGTGGGGAAAAAAAGAAAGTTACGTACCAAAAAAACAGTGAGCACATGGTCACACAATAAACATGGCACCAGTCCAGATCTGTATCTCTCTTACCATGCATGTAGGTCGGGCAGGTAGTTAAACATGGGGAATGAAGGAAAACACGACACGGACCTAAACCTTTGCACCAAAGTGCCCAGAAGACTTGCTGGAGGGCGTAATGTCCACGGCTGCCTGTGCATGCATGCGTGCTGTAAAGAGTTAAGCAACAATATGCATGTTAGAGTCTCATCAATATGAGAAGGGAGATTCCTCACAGAATGATGGCCCTGGCGGATATCAGAATCTAACTACAAGGTAATGATGGATATAAGGATGTTTCTGCATGTCTGTGTCTTGTACATGTGTACATTTCTTGTGTAACTGGGTGCATTTTTGTTGTAGCCAAGGCCAAGGCAATCGGAAAAGTCACAGCAGCGCTTGATAGGGTGAAAGTATTACTTCCCTGGCAGCCTTTGCAAGTCGCTCCAAGCCCGTTGATGGATGGAATGTCTAAGCCCAAGGATGCTATGTCTAGCAGTCGAAAAGGCCGGGTGCTCTGGCTGGCATTTCAGGCTGTGAGCACATTCCTGTGCACGGTTCCTGGCACACACAGACATGCCCAACTTCCATGAACTAGACATCAAAAGCACCGCATCATCTTACAGCTCACTATGCAGCGCTTGATAATGTCAAAAGTAGCAGGAGAAAGGCAAGGCTTTTCCAGACACCGCCAAGAGATACCCAGAAGCACTCAGTATGAATATGACACCTTATTCCAGTAAGCATATCATCGACCCTTTCTTCGCGAACCAGCACTATGCAGCATTTGGTATAATACTTGCTGCCTGCCTCGACAATATCATCGACAGCACCGTATGGCACAAAATTTTTCACATGGTATCCGCACCTGTTACCGCAGCATGATCCATCGGCATCACCCAGCATGGCAGCACAGCCTTGGCCCTAACCCACCTCCATCATGACGGCGGTGCCACTGTTGGGGTCCACCGCCCCAAACGTCCACGCGTCGCGGTGGTTGCCTACGAGCACATACCTGCCAGTGCACGGCCGTGGACATTTGGGAGCCGACATCAGAGCAGGGGGGGGGGAAGGCAAGGGTAGCAAAGGGCGGGGGGCGGGGGGAAGGGGGCTTTGGGTACCAATGACGACCCAAAGGAAGGCAACAGGCAATAGGGCATGGTAGTTCCAGGCCCCAAATCAAGCCTCATGACAGTTACCAGGGGGTCGCACGAGGTGGCAAGAACCTGCCCGATTAGTGAAATTGGAACTTAATCGATCAACCAGAACGACGACCTTTAGGAAGCGACTACTACATGCATGATGAATATGGGAATGTTATGCTGCAAGCAAGCAAGAAAAAAAAAAAACAAGACAGCAGGCACAAGTCAAGCAGGCCATGAAACATGGCCACGACACGTTCAGAGAATACACCCGAATCCTGGCCTTTAAGAAATCACCACGTCTTGCCAGTTCTAAGAAAAGTCCCTATGGCCAGGAGTTGGCTAGAAAGGAAGGAGAGGGCAGATTGAGTATCCAACCATATATTTTTTGAGCTATCTGTTCATTTTAAAGTTATGGTGCGGTGGGCTCAAAGGGGGCCGATCTGCCGCCTAAAGCGTAGCTCTACCGTACATCACTTACACCATGTGAGGTGCTTGTGTTGCACAGGACTATAGTAGAAGAGGACCGGCGTTGCGCCGGTACTAGTACCTACTGAGAACCGTGCCCTCCCTTCTGAGGGGGGGCGCGGCTTGACAGAATGTGCTTTGCTATTCATTTTCACACGTACTCAAGAGTGGTGTGGTGAGGCGTTTTTGCAGCTCCCACCCACCCACACTCGCTGCTGTTGGGGACAATATTGACCAAGGGGGCATGTGCTGGGCCCCATCATGGTGAATTGGCCTAACTTGACAGTGACTTGTACAATGATTTTGAGGGTGTGGCTAGGCTCAACTGTTAAAGCCTGCACAAACTTATCGTAATAAACTTGTTCTCTGGTAGGAAGGGACTCCAATGGACCTTAGCTTCAGCACCTATATGAGGTTTTGCATTGAGTATCCAACAGGTAACGATTACCCACCGATCTGGCTCTTCCTCTCCCACAATTTGCGCGAACAGGTTTTGGATCGGCACCACCGTGTTGTTCATCTGCAGGGTGAGCGTGCCATGAGCAGGGAAGAGAAAAAAATGCCAATTAGCTCATACCAGAGGAATGGTTGCATTGATACAGTTGATAAGCTGATACCTAGAGAAATTAGGTGCAAAACCCATCATTTCCTTCGAATGGAAAAAGATATGACTACGCTACCCCTATATTAAACAGGCTTTAGAGTGACACGAGGTCTTTATCAATCAAAGCTCTATAGAATCTAGAGTTAAGATCAAAATTGACATGCACTTTGTAGCATACACGCGAGCCCTGAAAAACGAATGGCTGTAACTGACAAGGAATTGAAGAGTAACTCTCTGGGTTTATACAATCAGCCCACTCCGATGCAATCCACTGGACGGGCCCACCCTCTCAAGCCCAAGATGCATCTCCTGTGCATGGTAGGAAAGCGGAAAGCAACATGCAATTCCTTAATAGTTTGACCATCCGTAACAAGATAACCATCCGTGTGACCACTCGCTTTGATACTACCCCTTCCCCTCAAGAGGCAATCTCTCCCCCTTCCCTTGCAGAGCCAATGAACGCCCCTCCGCAATCCACGGAAGCCACAAAAAGCAGGCAACCCACCTCCACAACCAGGTTGACGGAGAAGTTCCCCGGCCCAACAGACTGGCTGCGCATGTCGCCCGGGAGCCACGTGGTTGGCACCTCAATGCCCAGCAGCTGCGTGAGGATCACGCGCGCGTCCGTGTACGATATGGGCAGCGAGGGGATGGTGGGCAGCTGCGCCTGCGAGCTGTTGATGGGCACATGCTCTGCACCGGGCACGGATGGCCAGCCGGGCGTGAGCGGGTCGCCGATGCCCTCGTACACAGTGCCGCGCTGAAGGGGCCGTGGGGAGGGGGAGGGGTGGTGGGGCGAGGGGCATAGGTTGGAGTGGAGCCACTTGCAAGAGAACAAGAAGAACCTATGGGTGTATAGAAAAGAATGTGCTTTGGGCTGGTGGCAAGGAGCTATGAGCTGCAGACATGAATGTTTGAATAGGAAAAAATGTGCTTTGGGCTGGTTGCAAGGAACTATGAGCTGCAGACATAAAATGGGCCCAGGGCCCAGGGCGTTTGGGAAAGAGCCAGCACTACCAGGCTGCAAGACTAGACTACACGCTCAAGACTCACTGGGATTCACTGCTTCCTCGGGGAAAGGGAATAATGAGCCCCAGCGGTCACCATGCTTTAGGGATACTGTGCACAGCACAACCAGGAATACTGCAGCTAAAGACAGCGACAGTGCAGGTAAAGGCAAGCGTTGTATGCTTCCTATCTCCTTCACCGGCAGCACAGTGGGATGAAAAAGGCATGCAAAAACCGCAAAAATCACACAGGGCCCAAAATTCGCCCTTTGCAAAGATATTCACACAATCAGGCGAGCTTATCCGGGCTGCCTTACCTGAATACCGGTCAGCGGCGCATACGGGCCATTCGGATAGCGACCCCTGCCTTCGGAGACGTCATCAGAGAAGACAAGGCAGCCCACCATGCCCTCTGCCGCCGCATTCCGCACCTGCTCAGGTTTACGACAGGCCACAGCATAGGGACACAGCATTGCAGAGACGCCAAGATGGCAAGAGGGTTCCCCAAGCCAAGATGGTTTCGAGAGAAAGGTGAGCGGAAAAGCAGGCAGGTAAAGGGCGAAGACAAATTAGCTACACACTGGGATGCTATCCGTACCCTACCCGCATGCTAGTACCATCTGTCCGTCCCCGGAATCGGCTTCAAGAAGTTAAGTGCCCAGCTATCAGGTGGGAAGGGGCGTTGTGGGAACAGGTGTGGGAGCCATGCAAGTTGTACATGGAGTGGCAGGCCTTATGTGCAAGAAACAGAATGTCTGGATTCAAAACAAAAGAATGCAGGTTCCAAAAGTCAATGCCTGCAACAGGAGGCAAATTAGAGTGGCAAAAGGTCAGTTCTGGCAAGGATGACAATTTTATATGACACCTCTGCACACATATGACCCCTACGTGGTATCCATTGTGCACAGGACATGGACAGTGGGCTTGGACATGCGCAGGCTCGCTTCGCCCAGGTTTGCGGGCACAGCACAGTCATGAGCCACAGAGACTGAGATGAGCCACAGACGTTGAAGGGAAGGATAAAGGATTTGGTGGTAGTGGTGGTGGGGGAAGCGCCACGCGCGCGCGCCCGAGAGAGAGAGAGAGAGAGAGAGAGAGAGAGAGAGAGAGAGAGAGAGAGAGAGAGAGAGAGAGAGAGAGAGAGAGAGAGAGAGAGAGAGAGAGAGAGAGAGAGAGAGAGAGAGAGAGAGAGAGAGAACGCATGCGTGCTTGTCGAGGCCCGCACATGCTTTGTCTATCTGTATGTGTGTGCGCACATGTATGTAGAAAGCCCACCTTATCACCGCGGAAAATCTTCCCGTAGCGCACAAGGGCCAGGTAGCCCTTCAGCTCAACGCCCTGTTGGCGAAGAAGTTCAAAATCCTCCGTCTGCCCATAGTTGACATAGATTACTTGGGCAGTGATGTTGCCTGCACCGCCCAAGGTAGTAAGTACCAGCAGTTGGAAAACCAGCAGTAAGAATTGGTATTAGCTGGGCTCCTCACTCCTCATAAAAATACAGCTTGTCCTTGTTGCTTCTCAAAATGTTACTGTCGACCATCATAGCTTTGTAACTAAAAAAAAAACAGCTGACCAAAACTCTGCAATCAACAGAGAAGCGATGCTGTATCCAACGTCATGATGGCAAGTTAGTGTATGAAACCAAGACCTACGTCTTAATGCTAACAACTGCCATCTCATGTACCGGCGACACATTCAAAAGTGATCTTTGGTAATCACCGCTGGCTCCCCTAGTATATTGAAACTCTGACAGCAGGATATATTTGATTATAAGCCCTTTGGGGAAAAAACGGAAAGCCATGGAGCCTTATATCTGATACCAATGGTCCATTACAATTGCCAATGATTCTGACTCATCTTGTGATAACATGCCAACATGCTCCAGAAGCCCGTACCTGAAGGCGAGTAACCGTGGAACGAAGGCGGAATGTTCTTGTTCCCAGAGTAGCGATCCCCATCGATAACCTCCTCTGTCAAGCCCAGCTCAATTGGATCACCGTCGTCAGGCTGAACAGTCACCGAGCGATGCAGCGGGTAACTCAGGAGAACGTTGTACACAACAGCATTCACCGTGTAGCCCCACTCTTGCAGCCGATCCTGCATGTAGTTCAGCCTGGAAGATGGCCGGAGATGACACCGGGAACATAGACAGAAAGGAATGTTAAGAATATGATGAATATAACACAGATTGCCAAGCCATTGAATACTCCAGCTTGACTTCAATTACTATTCACGAATGTCAATCATTTAGAAAGCTCTTGGCAGGGATTGACTTCCGAAACATGGCAACACACATCATTACGGACAAGTGCTCTGCGCCCCTTACACCTACAATAGTAGCGTAGAAATTGCAAATTACGAATAATCAGGGGTGCACTGTTTCGCTCCCAACATGACAACATGCAAACAGATGCATATTTGAAACGCAAAACTTGTGACATTGAAGTGGCCACAATTTGCTTTGTAAGTAGAATTGCAAAGTAGAATGAACATTTCTCAGTGACAGACAAACCAGACGTCACGATTCCCTCGCCATTTTCCAAAAATTCAAAGGACCTTACTGACGAATTCGGCAAGACGGCACTAGCCATATTTTGATAGTTCAAAATCTAACAGCGCAACTGGTTACAGATCACTCAGTTTTCCCAAGGCATTTCAGATGAATTTGAGAAGCCTACAATACCTGTGTTCAAGAATACGTTGCTCCACGTAAGCCATCGGATAAGCGTTTGCCTTTTATGACCACTTACACGTCCAGGTTTCCATCTGACCCCGCTAGGTGCGGCCGTGTGGTCAAAGCCTTCAAGGTCCTTGCACATGAGTCGTTGTCCGGAAGCGCCAGGAAAGTGCGATGCCAACGATCGTAGTCGATAGTTGACGGCACAACTGACGACGAGAACAAGGCTGCATTCTCAAGTTTCGCCATGCGTATAATTACAGCAGAGAGCGAGATCACGAGGAATTATTATGTTGAATTGTATGGGATTGAAGTTCCGAGGAAAATGTAAGAAAAAAGCTATAAAACCAGAGCTGCACTGCCCCTGGCATATTGACGCCGAACACGTGTCCTTGTCGCATCGGCATTCGGACATACCGATGAGAACTCCGGCTGCCACAATTGACGCTGCTACGGTGACAACGCCAAAGACTGTCCAAGCAAAACTTCCCTCGCCGTCGTCCTCTTGAACCAAGGCAGCCGATTCATTCGGGCTTCCATCCGGCGCTTGCACATTGCGCTCATCTATCGACAGCAGGCCGGTGGTTAATCCAGATCTAGCCTGAGACGTGTCCTTTGACATTTCGACAATATATCTATCTATCTACCTATCGATCGATTATCTAGTAGTTGCAGGAATCCGCGCGAGGCCATGCATTGGCAGTGCAACCTCGTGCTTCATAAACTGAGCTCTCGAACTCCCTGTATACGCTCGCACATTTGCCATTCCTTCTCCTCATTTAGGGGACCACGGTGCCATAGCGAGGACATAACTTGTGGATGATCGAAAGGGCACAGGCATCATTGCAGGGACACCGCAGTAAACGTCGGCACTTGGCAGTGAAATGCACACAAGGGGTGATCCGCTGCGAACACCTACGAAGATGCTCAAAACTCAAAACCTTGACCCTTTCGATGCTGTTGACAGCAGGACTGCTCCCAACTTGGCTTCATAGTGGACGGACAAATCTCGTACTAGTTGTTATCGGGCTCTCCTTGACTAGCAGTACACAGTCACGGTGTCATTTACGCCTGTAACTTGGAGTCTTGGACTGTCGTCTAGTTCCTGGTCAACGAGCATGACAGGTGGCAATTGCATGCATGTTGATGCTCCACATCTCGTTCAAACGAGAACTCCCAACCAACGAGCTCCTGGCTGCATTCGGCTCTTGTCCGGTCATGGTCGAAGCACACCCGCCAAAGGGGGGGGGGGGGCGGGGGACCCTTCCCACACCCAAACACACACACTACAATACAGGTCTCGGACCACGAGTACACCCCCCGCATTGGTAAGTTTACTAAATAATTATGAGGCTGGGCGCCGGCCATGAGCTGCAAACGATAAATAAAACAAAAGAATTTTAATTAACTAATTCCCGAGTGTAGTCGGTGAACTGTCGGTAGTTTTTGAAGCTACCAAACAAACAAAGAAAGTGTAAATAAATGGCTCAACGTCACGGCCGGGTTTACAGGATGCTCCGACAGGTCGTAGGGTTTTCCAAGCGCCCGTCATTAGAGTCAGCCGGCTTTGTATCATGGTATGATGCCTCGTATTTCCGCGGACGAGATTAGGCAGCGTAGGATAGCATTTGTAGCCGACATGACCTTGCTCGCACCAGCCAGGTCGACGGACACCGCCCTTGGTCTGGCAGGCCCCCAGCGGCTTGGCCTGCAGCCACCGACGGCGGCACATTCTAGCTACGGCTGACCGGCCTCACTGGCCTGGCCCCCGCAACTGAAGGGCATTCCCAAAAGGGTCGGTAGGGAAACGGCCTGTCACTACGAACTACACCCAGATGTTGCTGGACGACCTTGTCGACCTAGTGGTCCCAGCCCAGTTTGAACACCGCATCCATTCTCTCTCCCCGCCTTCTTTGGACCGCCATGCACTAGGACAAGACGCGGTGGCAAACTTTGACGCCTTGACAATCTTTGAAAGATTGTCAAGGCTCACACCGACGGACGCTAGACCCTGTCGGCAAGCCACCTCCCCCCAAGAGGAGGAGGCGTTTCCGGCAGTTTTGATGAGTTGTCAATGTAGTTAGGTTTTTCTAGAGTTAGGTTAGTTTGATGACGCGGCTTCCTCCACTCCACCCATCCATCATGTCCTCCACTCCACCCATCCATCATGGAATATTAATTAATTAATTAAGTAGCTTCCATCATCATTCCGTCATCATTCCGTCATCGCGACTAGGAGAAGTGCACCACCCTTATGCTGGCATCTGCCACCCCTATAGTGACCCTATAGTGACCGCGGCCTAGGATGGGTCTCACCCTAAGCCCTAAACCCTAAAACCCTAAACCACTTGCAAAAACAGAAGTGCCCCCCCTGCCACCACTGCTCACCAGATTGTGACATTTAGGCTGGCATCTGTCACCACCCCGGCAGTTGTGATGGTGTGTTGGGGGTGTGACAAGGATGGCGAAAAATTGCACGTACTTACTCTTATATAAAGAACGCCCAATTTTTCGCCACCCTGCCACCCCTTGGCGCGGGTCATAGGAGGTGTTTGTCAAGGTGTGACAAGGATGGCGAAAAATTGCACGTACTTACTCTTAAGAAAAGAACGCCCAATTTTTCGCCACCCTGCCACCCCTTGGCGCGGGGTATAGGAGGTGTTTGTCAAGGTGTGAGAGTGATGGCGAAAAATTGCACGTACTTACTCTTAAGAAAAGAACGCCCAATTTTTCGCCACCTTCCCCCACTGGCCGGCGCTGAGGTGGCGTGGGTTGTTGGATGTGGCGAAAAATTGCACGTACTTACTCTTAAGAAAAGACCGCCCAATTTTTCGCCATGGCCTCGCAGGGTGAGGGAGCCGGCGAGGGCCGCGCGGCGGGGTGTGCAGAGTGTCATTTTATTACTCTGTGTAACCTCTGGAAACTCAGACGACCTATGCAAGAATCCCACACGACCTGTGTCGATGCATAAGAGGTTTACTCTGGATTAAAAACCCGTAGTTAGAACTGCATTTCGAGACGAATGAAAATTGTTTTCAGCATGCATTGACGCGTTGTATACTGCATAAACGAATTCATTAAAAATATAACACGTTTACATTCGTTATCAGCTCGACAAGAGCGAAAATGGCAAGCTCGTTGCCGTCGTCAACAAGACGACAATCTACTCCTTGTCCTTGGAGTGTCCAGTCAGGCTCTTCACGTACGAGGCGGAGTTCTCTTGTCGCCATGGCCGTGGGAGCTTGACGCTCCTCGCGGCTCCTCTTCCTGCCATTGGAAGTGGCGGTCTTTGCGTCCTCGAAACCCTTCTTTACCTCCTCCCATGCCCTGTAGAGCGCAATGGGGGAAATGCCTGGCTGGCGCTTGGACTTGGAGAAGCCATTGAGGAAATCGTCAACCATCTTAACGCACCCGTCGGCTTGGTCGAGGCGAATCCACTCGCAGCGGTCCTCGACCTTCCTCGGCTTTGCCGCATTCTTCTCGTAGACCCACTCGACGCAAATTTTTGGCGTCTTGCGGTCGACATCGTCATATCCGGCGTCGTGAATCTTGAAGACCTCGCAGGTAGGTCCGGTGCCTCCAACAGCACCTTCGTTTCCGGAAAGAAGGGAGACCTTGTGCGTCAGGTGTGCGAGCTGGTCAGATATCTTTGTCTGGCCGTCCTCGAGACCATCGAGGATTTTTCCAAGCATTGCCAACGCCTTCTCGCAAGGCCCTGCGTTTCGGGAAGCCATGGCTACCGGCAGAGAGCTTGGCAACGTGAGATGCGTGACTTGCACGTGATTTTGCCTATTTGTGCACAATGTGCCAAGGTCCGTTACGTCTGCTGGCACGGCCTGGACAGGACGCGAAGGTGGCTGGACTTGTACAAGTGTCGAACTTGGCTAAATTTCGGAGCGATGCAAGTCTAAGGTGGCCTCTACCACGTGGCGAGTTCTGGGACGTGAATTTAGGTAAAAAGACTCGTAAGCGTGCGAGTAATCAACTGGGTCACTTGTCAAGCGCCTGAACGAAGATTCTAGAGTGTCCACGAGAGTGAATTTTCCGAAGCAACCACCCATATATGATGCGCAGAAATTACTTGCCATGACATTTGCATTTATTAAAACCTCGCACCCTCTCAAATTGTAACACGCAGACGAAAGAATCGTATGCAGCAACGTTTTGATATTCCGTGTCTCCTACGTCCCTATCTATGTGGGCCAACCTTATCTCCAGAATGCCCCCGTTCCTAAAGAGATGTGGATTCCTCAAATTGAAATATGCGTGATCATTGATCAAAGAATAGTCGAAAGTGGTCGTTGTTGCTGTTGCTTTTTTGCATATTTCTGATCCCAACACAACCCCCTGGTCCAAATTGTGCTCACCACCCAAGAAACTGGGGATACCAAGCCAATGAGCACGTGAGGGGGGTGCTTTCGATTCCTGCAATGGACGCAAAGTGAAGCCCGCCTCTCCAATCCCCGTCAATGATGGGAGCACTTGGATCTGGCTTAATTTTAAAACGAAATGCCGCATTGTCAACGTCACTGTCACTCGATGAAGCCTCGCTGTCAAGTACTATCTGGTAATAATTTGGATAGTCCATTGCTTACATGATATGGATAGATATTTAGTTATAGAGGCCTACGCTGGAGGAGTTAACGGTGCCCCCCACTTGGCTGCGAGGTAGCCGCGTATCAGCTCAAGCTCCGCTGACGTTTTGGCGGTGTTGTAGATAAGGATCTCGCCAATCCACCCATCAAAAGCACGACTCGCGTTGGACGTGTCTCCTCCAATAGAGATTCCCGAACCAGTTGTAGGGTCCGATCCCACTCTGTCATACCGGGTCGTCCGTCGAAGCGGGTGAGAAAGGCGTTTGTACTGCTGTTGCATGAAAGCGCCAGACGTGTGTTATTATCAAAGAACTGAGCCCTGGTGCTCACGGTTTCGTACACGGGAGGAAGAAGAGAACGACTGCTCTCTGACTGATAAGACATGAGATAACAATTGCCGTTCGACGATCCAAGCATATAACCTCTAATACCCGTAAAACTCCCTATTTCTGGATACGTTGCAGTCGTTAGCTGTTTGGCGACTATAAAAACACTCGCACTTACCCCGACCGCGTTCCAGAAATTGTTCACGGACTCCAACAAGCCAGACCGCGAGTTAATAAAACGGAGGGACCGTTTCGAGTTCAGCTCCGCCGTATCCAGTGTCGGGCACTTGGCGGAAGTTGCCTGCGTCACGTGGTACCCGTTCGGCCCCTTGTCGTTCACGCGCATCACGTTCCCACCTGTCGTGTTTTGCTGGGTTGTGCCCGACGTGTCGCTGAACACCGTGGCGCTGTCGGACGGATCGTACCACGCGAACAGATTGGGGTCTGTTGCGGGGTTGTAAACTGGCGTATACGTAAAAGTAAGCGAGTTAGACGCCGAGTTCCCATGGCCCGACACGGAGTCTGTCGCCGCGTTGGCACCCACGCTGACGGTCGTCAGTGTGTTCGAGGTTCCTGACACGTCGAACGTGTAAAACGCCGCGTTTACCTGCACCAAGTTGGACGCCGTCCCGTTGGTAACGACGATGTCCCCGAGCGCAAAACCAGTGACTGACCGGCTGAAGGTAGCCGTCACGCCGACTGGGCTCGCGGACGGTGTTGCCCCGGCCGAAGTCGCGAGGGTGACGGTAGGCGGCGGGGAGTAGGTGAACGCGACCGTGTTGGACTCGGCGTTTGTGACCCCGAATTCGCCTACCGTCGTGCCATCGACCACCCTCACGGTCGTCTGGGAGTATGGAGTGGTCGGTGTCACTGCGAACTGGTATGATGCCCCGGTACCGGTTACCGACGACGCTGTTCCGTTGTTCACGTAGATGTCCCGCTACCAAACCCAGTCACGGGCTTGTCAAATGTGACATCCATTGTGACGGGGCTTGTGGTTGGATACGTCCCTGCAGCTGTAGATAGAGCGACCGTGATAGGTGGAGGGCTCAGTGTGAATGTTAGAGTATTGGATGCGTCGTTTCCACCGTCCACCACATCCACTCCCACGCTAACAGTGGTGGGGGTGTATGCCGTGACGGGAGTGACCGAGAATGTATAAGATGAACCACTGCCTGTCAACGAGGAAGCGGTCCCATTGGTAACTACTATGTCGTCTATGGAAAAACCAGCTATGGACTTACTGAAAGTGGCAGCCACTGCGATAGGGCTCGCAGTAGGATTAGCGCCTGCCGTTGTAGCAAGTGTGACGGTGGTGGAAGGAGGGGTGTAGGTAAATGATAACAGGTTGGATTCGTCGTTATATGCCCCAGAAACCCCTGTTACCTTATTTTCTTTCACGGAAACCGTGGTTGGGATCGAACCTGTGATATTTGTTATATCAAAAAAATACGTCGCCGGTGCACCTAAAAAGAGGTCGACTGCCGTTCCGTTTGTCACGTCAATGTCTGATAGATCAAAACCAGTGACGTCTTCATTAAATGTCGCCATCACGAAAACGGGGACATTCGATGGTGTAAGGTCCACTGTTGATAACCCAACCGTGACCGAGGTACTAGGAACGCGTCGTTTATATAAAAGAGCGGGGCATATACCACTATCCAGCAACATTTGTATAGACTAATCGTCGTTATTTTTTTTGGTTTGGTAGCGGATACTTGAAGGTGGGGAGAAGGGGCAATGCTCGTCTAGCTGGCATTGTCATGGACAGACCAGAATCTGCCATTTCAGGAATGTCAAAAATCAACTTCAACCTGTTAAACGGATTAGCTGTGATGCTAGGGTCTCGAAAGTAGTCCATCGTTTGTCATTACACACGTATATATTTTTTAGAGGTACACGGCTGCCTGCCTGCCTGCAGCGATGTCCATCTTTGATTCGCATTCCGTGAAGATGTAGGAAATGCAGTCCGTTGCTCCCTTCTCGACTCGCAGCGTGACCACCGATGCCGTGCCACGAAGGTCAAGGCCGCTCATGTACTCTGGACCGGCACACGGCATATTAAGGTGACACGCCATCGTGAAGTTGTTGTTTAGCCACGTGGTAGGAGTCATGCCCTCCCGGACACAGGACAAGACATTCCCCTGGTCACCGAACGCGGACAACAGATTGATCCACGCCTCGGTTGCGTTCGTACGGTATCCAGGCGCTAGGTTGGATCCGTTGATGTCGTATTGGTAGGAAGTCATACCATCCGCGATGTGATTGAACATCGTATTGCCAGATGCGTTGGTCACGTCCGCGCCGGCAGCAACCTGAATCGCCAGGAGTTTGCTGGCGGACGCGGAAGACAGCGACGCCTTGATGGCATAGGGAGTGCGAGTCCCGAGCGACTGTTTGGTGGACTGCCACGTCCGCCACTTGAAGGAGAGAGTTCCACCCTCGGCAAGCCTGGACGAGAAAATCTGGCCCACGATATCTCTTGGAACCTGTACGTGTCGATGCTAAAGTGGATGTTGCTCAGTTCGAAACCAACCCCGTTCCTGCGTCAACGGCCACGATGCCACCAGCAGCAGCTGCTTGCGCCACGCTAGGAAGCATCACCCCTCCGTCCATGAGTGTGATTCGGATCTCGATGGGGGGGAAGAGACTCAGATCCACGATCCGAGGCTCGCCACTCAGGAATCCCAAAAAGTGGTCAATGACGCCGTCCACTGCGGTGTTTGCCTTCACGTTGTTTGTGAGAGCGCCAGCCGCATCAGCAATGACGATGTTGTTATTCTTCGACCAACCAGCGGGAGCCTGCGCGAGATTGTACTCGACACCGCCGTGCACCGAGAGCAGCGTATGGAACAGCTGGGAGTAGTCGTTGATGCTGTCGACGGTCTGACCTCCTGCCAGTACCTCGAGGCGCCTGATGATGGAGGACGTGTACGCGGGGAACTTGCGAACCCCGCCGTGGTCGTGGGGGTCCCCGTGAAAAACATTGCGAAGGAGTGCAAGTCCACGAACCCGGACGTGGGGAGGCGGACCGCGACCACAGACCCTTGTTTGATGCCGTCGCTTGCTGAGAGGGTGCTGAGATGGACTCGTTGAGTCGTGTGCTGACCCAGCGCCTTCACGAGGTATTGCATGGACTTGGGGATAGCGCGCGAGTACCAGGAATTGTCCGAAGCCATAGATTGTGTATACATTCGAATGAGATATTTTTACTGAAGAAGCTGGCCGAGTATGGGATTTTTTACCTTCGCTCCATCAACCCGTCTTTCGAGGTTGGACAAGGCGCTCAGACCAGTGTTTGCGACCGAGTACGCTTTCCCGAGCAGCGTACTCTTCGCGATCATGTTGGATGGGATGTGTCCGAGCGCGGAATCGACAATGCCCGCCGCCTGTTTGGCAGCCCGCGCCCCGTCGCCAATTTTTGAGATGACTTCGCCAGCGACGTGCCCGGCTTTCTTGACAGCTGACACGATGGCCGCCCCGTCGCCGACCCTCTTGATAGCGTTGCCGGCAAACTCTCCCACGCGTCTAGCCACGTTTCCGATTGCTCCAAAATTAACTTTCATCGTCCTCGATAGTACTAGATGGCTGAGAAATAAATCTGGTTTGTGGCTGGACGGTCCTGTCAAGGGCCATATACTTCAAAACGCTCCCGATCTTCCTCGCCTCTATTCCCATCGCCTTCTGAGGGCTTATGCGGAAGGAGAGCTGAAGAGCCCAATCCGAGTAGACAGTTATAGGAGCGTCGTCCTCGTCGAGCAGTCGGATCGTGATGTTGCTGGGAGAGTCCTTGAGATGCTGCCACAAAGGGGTCGCTGCCTGCCAAACAATGGGTTCTAAGAACTGCGACATGTTGGGACAGACGGCCAAAAGGCCTCCATATCCCGTGCCTGTCGACGATGATATCACGTTTCCTCGAACGATGTCGCTGTATACATACACCATTCTCAGTCTCCCATTCGTTGCTGGCCGGTTGCTAGCGAGGACACCTGTGAAAGGATATGATCCTTCCATGAGCCCCAACACCCGGCCCGTGGGCTCATCCACCGCGACAGAGAACTCGGTGGCATTTGTCACGGTAAAAGACTAGTCGCCCTGTTGTACGTGACCGAGAACCCAGGATCTACCGCCTTCAAAGCTTCCTCTATGTTTTTTCGGTTTTCGATAGTCGTGTACGAGCCGAGCGGCAAGGTCACCTTCGTAGGGGACTCGCTGCCAGACAAACGGACAGTGAAGTATCGGTTTCCTTCGCTGATGTGAGTCTGTTCAAACGGGATGGTCATGAGGGTAAGCCCGACGTCGTGATAATCGTCAAGGAGTCCCGCCGGGATGTCCCATACCGGATCCACTAGCGTCCCGCGAGTTCGGTTCTCCGTGCGAAGAGTGAGTGTCAGCGTTTCCTGGATGAACTCCTTCATCGGCCACTTCTTCTGACAATAGCTCAGAAGTAATTTCGTTTGTCCCAAAAACCTTGACGACGCCTTCCTCAATTTTCGCCGATGCCCTTTTCATGGCGCGCCTTGTCTTCCCTGTGAGTGGCTTCTTCTACAGTAGAGCATGGCTGCCTCAATGAACTCTCGGGACATTTGGATGGAGGGTCATCCATTGAGAGATCTCGAGCATCTCGGCGTCAGTGAACAGCGGGCTGCTCATGTTTACTCTTCTGTGAGATTTTTTTCAGCGCCTTCTTTTGGAATTCCCACGACCGTGTTGTGGACCCTCCTGAGATGCAGCAGGAGGTTTTTTTCGTTTGCGAACGTGCTCTTACACCCGGGTTGTGGGCATTTCCACCTCGCGCCTCCCACCTGGACTCGTTTCCCGACAGGTACACCCGCAGGCTCCGGGGGTGCCGCCACTGCTTCATCGACGACAACCGGTTCGGGAGCCGGCGCGACAGGGGCCGGTTGGGCATACGCGGACAATGGGGGGTACGCGACCGGTCTAGAGTTCGCCATCACTGACGCCATGAGAAGGGCATCCTTGAACCCTCGCGCCTCTGCGACCTTCCCTTTGTTCACCGCTCTTCGGACCGGCGCGCTGTGGATGACAATGGTGTTGGTCGATGAAGCGGTCACCTGCGACTGGGGTGCGACCTTACGCTTCGGTTTTCCCCTTTTACTTGAAGGACGGCGCCGTGCTGATTTCTGACGCCTTGCCATTTCTGCATATAATCATAGATTTTTATAACGTCCAAGTGAGGGTCTTGTTAGTCGACACGGCCATTTTTCCAGCGCGCGACTTGCAAAACGCCGTAGAGACGCTATGTTTGTTGACGTGTCAGTGGTGATGCGAGGAATCCGCAATGCGATTTCAAACACCCCGTCATCCTCCTCGTATCCTGAAACAACATTCCAGTTGCTGCCAATTATAACGTTTACCGGCCAGACGGACAGGCCGCTAGCCGTTAAGCGATATGGGTTTGATATGTCGAGAATCGTTGGTGGGTTGTTATCAAATGTTAACCTGACAAGGATATTGGTCAACGCGGTCGGAAGAGTTAGTTCCGATTGTGTGGCCGGGTCGTGGAAAGACATCACGGCCACAGGGGCGCCGTGCCAAAATTGCGGAAGCGGGTAGTCGTATATGGGCTGCCTCAGACCGACCAAAGAATCTGCTTCCAATATCGTGTGCGATATACGCCTAGTTTCTCGGACATCTTCATACAGGGCCACGTCCATCCCGTGATTGCCGCCAATTGACGACAGGCTTGAACCATAATAGTAGCTTAGGCTAGAAGCAAATAAAAGCGGGTCGGGCCAGATACTGTTGGATCTAATACCTGGAACGTCACGGTCGCCAAATGGATCATACCAGTAACTGGAGGATCAACCAGTGAAATATGATCACAGGTTATGTCAACGTACGACGAGGATTTTGAATTGTCGTTGTAGAAAAACCGCCAGTCCACGCTTCTCCAACGACTACGCTGATAAGCAACGGATCATTGCTCAACTTGGTGTTTGAAAATCCAAGTCTTACATAAAACTTCCTTACCGACTGACGAGCTGGTAGAATCCCATATATTTTGGCAGTATATTGGTTCATTTGCACGCCGTATTGAACATCGGGACACTTAACAACCGTGCGGATGACACTCTCATTCGTGAGTGTTAGCTCCTTAAACCAAGTATCCGCCACACCCGGTACGGGTTTTGTGACGCTATATTTGCCAAAAATGCTACAATTCCTCGACGAGGTGGACCTGTGACGCAGCTCCAACACGTCTCCGACGGCTGTGTACGATCCGGATGGGTTGTTGGTTTTTAGAGAGTCGAACTCTATGTCTTGTAGGTCATCTTTGATTGGCCAGACATACGCGCCGTGGTACTCTCCGCTCAAGTGGAAACTGGTCGGAGGGGCATCGGAATGTACGGGTCAAGAATGTCTGTAGGGTGGTTGTAAATATACCGGACGAGTTTGAGATTTTAGTCATGTCACAGTTTTGAGGAGTTGTTTTGGATATATAACGCTCCACCTTCCCATCCGATTTTCTTCGAAATGCCACCCAGTAGCTGTTTTGTTGTCTCCATGATGAGTTTAACGTGTATCGAACCTTCGACTTCAGATTGTCAAACAGGTCGAGTGCATAGTCACTATGGTGCAGATTGATACCCAGCATACCCCAATGCGTCGTAGCCGCATTTCTCCAATTCTGATGGGCATCTGTCGTGGCCGGGTGATATTTATTCGTCAAAGACATAGTATTTTCTGCAAACGAGACGAAAGCATCGTTGCTGCCCAAATATAGCCGAAAACACAATAGAAATGGGCCGTCGATGAGCTGCTCTGAAAAAACAACACATTTGCTTGGTGCCGGAGTGGCTGTTTTTACAAAAAAGAATTTTTCGGGAGACCCTTCAAAGTAGTATTTCGAAGCTTCTGCTTGCAGCGTGGTCACGGAGTGGCGCGAGAATGATTCTAGAGAATGGAGCGTCGTAGCGGGGCCGTCTATCTCCACGGTCTCTCCTGACAGGTTTGGCGAGTCCTTTACGGTTACGATCCTGTATCTGAGTTCTACATCATCGCCTTCGGATGGATTTTGAAACGTCGTTGTCTTCAACGTCCCATCCAAGGCCCCTTGAGATACTCCGTTCGCCAACAGATGAAAACCGGTGAGAGGAGGCAACGACTTTCCCCACCCCACATCATGGTCTGCGTAGACGCCGTTGATCGCGATTTTTACAGGATTTAGATATGAAATGTAGGAACTTGGTGTCCGGATGCCGGAGTGCAGTTGGCTCATTTTTGAAACGCATACCATCACCCCTCCTTTGTGGGTGGTGTAGGAGGTGAGGGTCGAGTCGTTGTAGACGTCTATCTCGTAGTTCATATACTTGTTACTATCTGCCGCGACTGGCGCGGTGATTACGGCGTCTTCCCCGCGCAGTCCCCCGTTTTGCGAGAGGGAGACTCCGCCGATGGTCGGAGTGGTCGGCGTGAGCTGGGTGGAATTCATGTACCACCTGATGGGGAGTTTGCGTTGGTATGCGAAGGGGGTCGTCATCTTTATGCCCTGTTTGAGGGTCGTTCCCTCTACGACCTCCCAATTAGCGGTGGTTGGATTGGTGCTCCAGTAGAGTGCGTTCACAGGGTCAATCGGACCCATTCGCCAGTCCGTCAGTGGCGAGTATGTACGCGTGATGGTGAAGGATCTCCCAGTTAGTGGAAGGCGCGGTTGTCGTCGCGAATCGTGGCGAAAGACAACAACTCCACGCGGAGAGGGAGGCCGTTAAATCGAGATCCGCCGAGACCATAGAAAGAGTCGGAAAAGTATGGATATCCTACCTCTCCGTCCACAACGCTCTCCCCCGTGCGCGCCTGGGTCGTGTGGTAGTCGCGATAGGTAAACTTACAGATTCCACTCGCGTCGCCATTCGTAACGTTGTAGGGCAGCTGGACTCGCACATCCTGGTCATTGATGACGTTGAACGCGTTTTGGTGCGACACGGTCGTCCCGTCTTCGAGATGGAGGACGAAATCCCCGTTCAAGTTAGCTATCGACGTTTTGCCTACCCCGTGTTGGTCAAAAAGGTAGTCCAATTGCGCGCGGGTCAGGACTCTGCCACCAGGGTCTAGCAACGTATCAGGGCTAAAGTCGAAGACGTGGTACTGGGTTGCTCCCACTTTCGCCGTAAGGTAAGGTTCATTTAGAGTGAGATCGTCGACTAAAGTAGTCCCTGATTTAAAATAGGAATACCCATTCACGACGAGACTGTAAGCAAGTTCCGATGGGTCGCTTGCGGTCTCGTCGTCGTAATTGTCTCCGAGTCGCACATTTGTCGGCTGGCTCGGGTAGAAAATTTTGAATCCGTCGACAACGAGTGACTCATCGAATGGATGTGAAGTGCCAAGAAGTAACGTAACGCTAGCTTGAAGCCCATCTATGTCTGTTTCGATGTTAGAAACACGCTCCTCCATTTCAGGGTCGAGCGTTAACCCGGTGGCGAGATTGGTCGGTCTGCTCAATGTTGTTAGAACGACCATTTATTATCTACCTAGAATATAAACATGGCCTCTGAGGCTTCAGAGACCCCAACGAGCTACCAAGACGAAACCTTCGCCGAGACGCGGGAAGAGCAGGTTGACCTGGTCAAGACAATTCGAAAGGGACAACCGCTGAATGATGAACAGAAAAAAGCCCTTCGCGACAAAATGAGGGTTTACCAGCAACGCGCAAAAGCCGAGAGGGAGAAGAGACGAAACGAGGAAAAGGAGGCAGAGATAACGAAACGAAAGGTCCTTGCAAAGGAATTGGAGATTCAGCGGCAAAGGCTAGTCGAACTCGAGCTGCAAGAAGCCCGCAACAAATCGCGGATTGAACGCCTTCTCGCTGAAGATTCAGTCGCCTCAACCCCCGCCGACACGCCAAAACCAAGACGGGGTCGAAAGCCCAAGGAGACAGAGCCGGACTCTCCGCCACCCCCGATCAAGACCCGACAGCTCCCACCTCCACCACCGCCACCTGTCGCGATGACGCCATACGAGATGCGCATGGCCGCCATCCGCGCGTCTCTCCTTGCTAGTCTGGACGATTAAAATGTCTTCAGAATGATAATGGCTATCATCGAAGAGCGACGAATTCATTCACTTGAGAACAAAGACATCAAGCAACGATACGCCCCACAGCGTCCTGCTCCACCGAATATGCCGAGTCTTCATTTCATCGCAAACTTCTGCGGAGCTCGACGGTCTGGGAAAACTACATCGGCAGTCAACATGGCGAAGGCTTACTTTGCTAAAAACTCATTCGACAAGCTGTACCTCATTTCAGGGAGTGCCCACACGGAGCCAAAATACAATGAGCTCCCGGAACCAGCTATGACGATGGAAGTCTACTCTAACCTGGCATTCGATGGGATGATAGATCATATAAAGTCTGACCTCCACGAATACGAGAGGTACAAGGACGATCTCAAGGTCTGGGAAACGTTCAAACGCGAATACGTGGATGGGAAAAAAAACGCAGAACTCATGGACCTCTCCATGTACCTACGCCTTGATGCAATGAACTGGGATAAACCTGCGACAAGGTTCGAGCACGGTCCTCCTTCGTCGCTCATTCTGATAGACGACATGCAAGGCAGTGCCCTCTATCAGAGCTCTAGCAAAAACGCTGTTGCGGCTTTCGCGTTCAAACACAGACACTTCCTCACGAGCATGATTTTCCTGACACAGGCGTACACAAGCGGTGGCGTACCACGAGCAGTGCGAGCGAATATATCGTTTCTTGCGCTGTTCAGAACGAAGGACCATCGAGCCGCGCGACAGATCGCGGAAGAGAGCGCGGGGGCTGTGGCGCCGGACGAGTTTCTCGCGCTATGGGACCACGCCGTCAAGGACGATCCTCACGACTTCTTCGCTGTCGACTTCGACCAGCGCGACCCGAAAAAAATGTTTCGTCGAAACTTCAATACATTTCTCTCGATAAAATAATTTTCTCTGAACATGATATACTATGGATATTCCGTCCATCAAACGATACGCAGGCGCCGAGAAGGAGTACGTGTTGGACACCCAAGCACTCCTCCGATATTGTTCGGGTTCTCGACTGGGGCAGAAAACTCTAGAACGTGTCGTCAGGATCCTTCAAGAAGCAGGCCACCACGACACGATTCCGTCCACCTGTCACGACATGAGCCCCGAAATCCGATTGGCCATCCTCGCCTTGGTGGGCGATCGCAGGCGTCCACGTGGGCGCTCACCCTCCAAAACGGAAAAACGACACGAACCGAAACGGCCTCGAGGGCGCCCAAGGATCCACCCCGTAGGGTATAAAAAGCCTCGAGCCAAAAAATTGTCTCATGTTCAGTCATCAGATGACGGTGACCGTAGAGGAGCGTCGCGAGCAATGGCGACGGGCCCAGGCGAAGAGGCGAGCAATCGCCCGCGACCAGACGAACTGCATCTCGGCGAAAAGCAAGGTCAAGAAGGGCGTCTGGAATCCCAGTGATCGATGGATCGCAAATAACCCCGAGTGCGCGGAAAAAATCGGCTTGCAGGCGACCTCTCCACCCTCGCCGGAGCCACCGCACCATGAGGAATCCCGCGCGAGCTGGAGGAGGGCGGTACTGGACCTTCGACGAGGCCGTCGCCGCAGCGGAAGCGCGACCAGAGCAGCACGAGCGTGGCAGGCCATCGAAGGAGCGCGGGGCGACTCGCAAGACCGCTTTGGGATACATTGGCAGGATGCGGGTCCTGCTCGACAAACTGGGGTGCTCGCAGTACGAGTCCGTTGATTGCCTTGCCGACACAGCTCGTGTTCTTCGCGTGGTGCACGAGACATCAGAACCCAAGCGCAAGACCCAGCACTCGAAGGACGACGCCTGGAGGGAGAATGAGAAGCAGCTCCTCGGGGTCATCAACGGCGTGAACCGAATGATGCCGCCCGAGAAGAGGCTCCCGAGTCACGTTACGGACGCGTACACTGCTCGTGTCAGAGAGCTGAAGGTTGGTGACCTGGACAGACGGTTCGACCGTGCCGAGAACAAGCCGCTGAGGTACACGTACGAACAGCTCCAGAAGATCGCCAAAGCAGAGTACGAAGCCGATCCCACGTCCGACGCCGCGCTCATGGGCTTGATTTATCTCTCGGGTGAAGATTTACCACCGACGCGTTACAATCACGACCAGATGCGCATCGTCGACTCGGTCGCTGAGCTAGGACCGCACGAGAACGGCTACATCCCGAGCGAGAGGAGATTCTACATCCAGAATTTCAAAACGCAGCACAGCATGCCAGTTTATGACGTCGTCATCCCGAAGAAGTACGGAAAGCTCATCAAAGCGTTGGATGCCCGTGCTAAGGCTGGACAGAAATTCTTTTCGAATCAGAGCCTGGCATTCCGATCAAACACGAGCTCTACAGCGCCCGTTACAACCGGATTTACGGAGGCATCGATGCCACGAGACAAGCATACATCACTCGTTTCCTGAAGGGCGCTTCATTTAAGAAACGTAAATGGGCTGGCGACATGATGGGCCATGACGTACTGACAGGAGCCGTTTACGAGAGGCAGGGTGGCGAGACTGGCGGACGTCGGCTGAGGCCGAGGAAAAAGTAGATAGTTTCCCGTGGGAAATTTTCATGAATGTCGAAAAGGGTATTCTAAACTGCATGCATTATACAGGGAATATAAAAGTTCCATGGGAACATTTTTCTCGAGGGTCGAGGTTCGAGGGGTTATTCTTTAATCGAAACTTTTTTTTTTTCTGAACATACGGTATACAACCTTCCAGAATGGTCTCGAACCTCAACCTGCATGACGACACGGTCGCCCGACACGACGTAACCGACAAGCCGACACGATTCGATTCCTCGTGGGAGATCTCCCACGGGAATAAAGGCGGACTCTCCCACGACAATCCACACTCTTGCGCTCACACAACCTCTAAGATGTCGACTGCCGCGGAATTTGTTCCTCTGTGGTTCGCGTCGAAAGATACGCCTTTCTTTGCTCGGACGCCAGGGGTGATGTACTCGTACGAAGAGGAAAAACCCCAAGACGCTTCGGAGGCGTATGGTCGCTCTCGTGGGATGAAGTACATCATGGCGCTGAACACGTACAAAAAAACGAACATGTATGCCGCTTTCGGGTGCAGGGAGGACTTGATCAAGACCCACGCGGAGTTATCAACAAGCGATCCGCATTTGCTAGAAATTCTATCCCCCGACGTGAGCGTCGTCCCATATTTCGATTTTGACTGGGAAACGGAAGAACCCATCGACTACCAGCTGGAGAAGTACGCAAAAGCGGCCATATCCATGTTCTTCAACGACGTGTACGAGATAAATGTCGAGGAAGAGCGAGATATGCGGGTCCTTATTGGCCATCGCGTCAGGAGCGGCATCTTCAAGCAGTCTGTTCACGTAACGGTGCCGACGATCTACATCCCGACCATGGAGGATCGTGTTAAGATGGGAGAGCTTTTTCAGTCGTTCCTTATGCAGTGCGCGATGGATTTGACTTCAGGATATCAGTCCGAGGTGTGCCAGAGACTCGTCAAGTCCCAGCACTCGAAAGAGGATTGGGAGGACATGCACGCGAACGGGAATCCGATTGTGGAGAAAACAACTGGCGTTTGGGCGCCTAAACACGACATCAAGTTTTGCTATGATAGAACAATCTATTCGAGGTACCGGGCCTTTCGCATGATAGGGATGAAGAAGCGCGGAGACAGCGGTGAGGACGCATACCTCCGTCCAGTCCCAGGGGTAGTTCCGACGTCGGCGAATATTTGGTGACTGTCTTCAACGAAGAGGGACTGACCCGGCTCCCCCATGTCGATGATGCGGAACTATCCGAAACGAGCCATACAGTGTTTCGAGGGTATGGGAAGACTATCCCACCACCTCGGGGCCTGGACATCTCGCCATCCATCGAAGCAATGAAAAGGTTTTCGCCTGGATGCAAGTATATGCGCACAACCTGTAAAGAATCCGAGCGAGGTGTCGCAACGTTCGTCAAGTACTCCGTCGACTCTGTGGATCCGTTATGCAGGATCTGCCTCAAGATACACGACAACAACGGGCCTTATAACCTGCTACTCCCTAATGGCGCTGTACAGTACAGATGCCACCAGGACTCACAGCACCGATTCATCGAGATCTCCCCGCCCGTGATGAAGCTCGCGGACTCGGACAAAGTTCCGTTCACTAACGAGTACTCGTCCGAAAAAATCAGGCCTTTCAGCTGGGATGCGCTTTTTGGAGGCCCGCACAAGAGCACCATCCTTGTTCAGTCGAATTGTGGACAGGTAAATCTGAGAGGATTCGTGAACTCGTCAACGAGGCGGTGAGGAAGGATCCAGATATTCGCGTGTGCTGTATCGTGGCTAACATCAGCTTGTCCAAGGAGGAGGATCGCAATTACAGATCTCTGGGCGAGGGTGGGAGGACAGTCGTATGGGAGGACAACGCGTTCCATCTCCTGTACAGTGACCCAAATTTTCGTCACTATCTCAGCGGCTCAAAGGGGATGATTTCTGACGACAGGGTGTTGATAGTCCTGAACAGCATCTTGCGCCTCACGGACCAACCGTTCGACCTCCTCATCCTGGACGAAATTTACAACACCCTCACCGCCCTTTCACAGCGCTACGTGGAGAACCGTCGCGAGGTGTTGAGAAAATTCGTCAGGCTCATCGAAACGTCCAAGGTCGTGATCGCGCTAGACGCTACTGTTACTCGAAAGGTCTACGATTTCATAGCGGCCTATCGCGCGGCGGACACTATGGAGGTGGATTGCAACACCTTCAGGCGCCCTACCAACAGGACTCTGCGATGGGTGGACGTGACCTCAGAGAAGAACTGGCGAAAGGTCTGCGTGGACCGCTTTGTCGCTGAGTGTGAGAGGAGGATAGAGGCCGGAGAGAGGATTTTCTGCCCAATGTCTGGCAAAAAAGAGGCCGCCATGGCGTATGAGGCACTCAAACCCTTCATCGACAAGCGCAAGAACGGGCGTCTCTACACTAGTCTGACGAGCAAGGAGGATCTGGAGGTTGGCGCGAATGCTGCGTGGGCTGACTTGGACTTTTTGATCTTCAGCCCCACGATCACGGTTGGAGTCAGCTACACGGAGCACACGTTCGACAGCATGGTGGGACTCTTCATCAACGGGGACTACTACGCGAGCTACACGACAACCCTCCAGCAAATTTTCAGGTGCGCCACTTAGTCAAGGGAGAGATGGTCATCTTCTATCGAGACACGACTTCGCTTCTTGACAGGCCTCCAACGGACTACGGCACGATCGTCGAGAACATGATCGCGGGGGACACTGCGCTCATCCAGCTGCTGTTCGACAACGCCGACGTAGTCTGCGACTGGAGCGCGGACAAGTCGCGTATCTATGACAGAAATTGCCCCAAGTTCCGTCTCTTCTGCCGGAACCAGCAAGATCTCGCGGTGTCGAGGTCCCACTACAAGGGAAATCTCATCAAGATACTGACGGAGGACTACGGCGTGGAGGTGTCGGCAGTGGAGGAGTTGGGGGACATCGACGCCCCTCCGCTTCCGGTACTAGAAGATCCAGACAAGGACAGGGAGGTGGTGCTTATGAGCGAGGAGGAGTACAAGGATCTAGAGGGGAGAATCGGCGGCACGGTTCCACTTTCACCGTACGAAATGCGTCTGAAGGCGGTGTACGAACTGGTTCACCGGTTGTACATGATTCCGTATGATCTCATCGACGACGAGCTCCCTCAAATTCTGGACAAGGAGATGGGGAGGAAGGCGTACGCTGGCATTCGGCAATATTCGAAGTTGACGGGACTAGGAACCAAGGAGCATTTCAGAGACAATCTGTTGATTCTGCAGAAGTCAGAGTCCTTGTTTGATTTGAAGGCGTATTCTCGTTTTGGACTAGCACAGTCTCTGGCCATTACGCTCAAGCTACTAGAAGGGACGCCTATCATCGACTTCATCACGACGGCTGATCCGTCAATCTCACAATGAAGTTGACGCGCGACGAGACGATTGCACTAGGGAACAAAATCGACAGCGAAATTGCCGACAAGGCCTGGTTCATGCGCTCAACATTTGGATACCAACGGCGAGCAGGCGAGGCTTGTAGTCTTTCTTTTGCACATGTAGCGGGCTCATAAACAGATTGTTAAGCCCGACTCTGGGAATTTCTGCCAAGGGGCGAAGGGCAATAGCCGTGGCGGTGGTTACTTGGAAATTTCGAAGGCGGACATGCACGCGTTTCTTGATAGGTATAAACCCTCGTGGTGGGGATGAGAAGGATTATTCGATCACGTCGTTGTCTGGCCTGTCGATGGATGAAATCGCTCCTTTCCTGCAGGGGGCGGATAAGTAATAAATATTTTTAATGGAACGCGTTTCTGCCATGCATGTAGTTATCGTTGCCAGCGACAACTGCTTCCCATGCAAATCGGAGGCCCATCCGGTTCGAGTCACACCCCGCCGCGCGGCCCTCGCCGGCTCCCTCACCCTGCGAGGCCATGGCGAAAAATTGGGCGGTCTTTTCTTAAGAGTAAGTACGTGCAATTTTTCGCCACATCCAACAACCACGCCACCTCAGCGCCGGCCAGTGGGGGAAGGTGGCGAAAAATTGGGCGTTCTTTTCTTAAGAGTAAGTACGTGCAATTTTTCGCCATCACTCTCACACCTTGACAAACACCTCCTATACCCGCGCCAAGGGGTGGCAGGGTGGCGAAAAATTGGGCGTTCTTTTCTTAAGAGTAAGTACGTGCAATTTTTCGCCATCCTTGTCACACCTTGACAAACACCTCCTATGACCCGCGCCAAGGGGTGGCAGGGTGGCGAAAAATTGGGCGTTCTTTCTTAAGAGTAAGTACGTGCAATTTTTCGCCATCCTTGTCACACCCCCAACACACCATCACAACTGCCGGGGTGGTGACAGATGCCAGCCTAAATGTCACAATCTGGTGAGCAGTGGTGGCAGGGGGGCACTTCTGTTTTTGCAAGTGGTTTAGGGTTTTAGGGTTTAGGGCTTAGGGTGAGACCCATCCTAGGCCGCGGTCACTATGGTCACTATAGGGGTGGCAGATGCCAGCATAAGGGTGGTGCACTTCTCCTAGTCGCGATGACGGAATGATGACGGAATGATGATGGAAGCTACTTA
>RPFO01000348.1:2500-195000 GCA_009746045.1 Mesostigma viride
ACCCTAAACCCTAAACCCTAAACCCTAAACCCTAAACCCTAAACCCTAAACCCTAAACCCTAAACCCTAAACCCTAAACCCTAAACCCTAAACCCTAAACCCTAAACCCTAAACCCTAAACCCTAAACCCTAAACCCTAAACCCTAAACCCTAAACCCTAAACCCTAAACCCTAAACCCTAAACCCTAAACCCTAAACCCTAAACCCTAAACCCTAAACCCTAAACCCTAAACCCTAAACCCTAAACAGTAAACCCTAAACCCTAAACCCTAAACCCTAAACCCTAAACCCTAAACCCTAAACCTAAACCCTAAACCCTAAACCCTAAACCCTAAACCCTAAAGCTATATCAGTTGATCCCTATTTGCCTGTTTAAGGCATCACCCGGTTATACGATGGATGGGTGAAGATACGACCGATCATCCGGTGCTTGTACTCATCGAAAATGTCGCTGAGAAGGTCGGCCAAACCCGTTGGCACGCCCCCGTTGGCCTCCGTGTCGTCAGCCACCAATCCCGCGCACAGAACAGTGACCAACTCATCAACGCGACGCTCCATCACATTCTCGCGATCCACATCAGGAATGGACGCAAAATAGGCGTCCCTCGCCGCCTTAGTGTGGGGGCCAACGGGGACCTTGACAGTTCGGTTGAGCACCTCCACAAAATCAGTGTACGCGTGATCCATCTGCTCCAAACGATCAGCGCGGGTAGTGTACAAGTACCCCTCCGCCTCACGCAAGCGGGGCACAGACACCTTGTCATAAATGGCCCTCAGCTGATCAGGCGTCATCTCATACAGGCGGCGGGGTGTCACCTTCTTTATATCGACGAACCACCAATAGGGGTTGGCATCGCGGAACTCCAGTTCCTCGTCAATCAAATTGCGCACAGCGCGAACCTTTGCCTCCATTATCGCCAGCACGGCCTCCCATTCCTTGTGAGAGGCCTTGTTCACACCACGCAAGTAGGGCCAGCTGAGCTCTGCCAAAACAAACAAAATTTCGCTTGGCAGATCCTCGAAAGTAGCACCAGCATGGGCCATTGTGTATTTTACAGCTGTAAGGATGGCTGTCTGCGTGTGGATGACTGTGTGCCTGGCAGTGTCGGAGGCGAGACCTACCCCCAAACGCCCGTGACTCCGCTTTTATACCCTCTCGGCCACGGCGTCCCACGATAGTGCCGTGCAAGCGTCGCGCCGGCGCGGCGTCCCACGATAATACCGTTGGAGCGTCGCGCCGGCGCGGCGCCGGCATGGGATACCATGCCACGTGGCGCCAGTCCATAGGCTCCCACGAAAAGTTCGTGCTATGTGGATAGCCCGAACTTTTGGGGATAGCCCGAACTTTTGAAACCTTGCTAGGGAAAAGTAAAAGTTTCCAGTGGGGATCCCAGCCATTTTGAAAAGTTCGGGCTATGGTTCGGGCTATCGATTTATAGCCCGAACCGCCCCTTTTTCCCTCTGGGCGGTGTGTTGCTATGGGTGGATGCTACTCTTTCTTTTACTCTGTTTCCCAACACATAAAATTTTATGTGTTAGCAATTGTCATCTATAAATAATCATAGCTAATACCCCTATATTTTATGTGTTAGCAATCCTATCTGTATATACAGGAAATACCCCTATATTTTATGTGTTAGCAATCTAAGGAAGAAACACACACACATACACTGCACACTGTCCAAATAACCAAGTCCCTACCCATGTACAATGCATGACACCACCGTCCAAGGGGCAAAAGGGTCCGGTTCGGGCTATAAACTGATAGCCCGAACCATAGCCCGAACTTTTCAAATGGCTGGGATCCCACTGGAAACTTTTACTTTTCCCTAGCAAGGTTTCCAAAAGTTCGGGCTATCCCCAAAAGTTCGGGCTATCCGCATAGCCCGAACTTTTCGCAAACAAGTCAAGTCCTACGCCTAGTGCATGAGTGTTGGATTTGCATGCAAAGAGTCTTATTCATTACAAAATAGAATACCACAAGTCCCTATCAACAGTAGCCTCCATAGGCTTGCATGGGCCAATGAAGTGCCCAGATGACACCCTACGCGAAGAAATAGGGCTTGTTGGACCCCACAACATCGTACAGAAGGAAGCCCCGGCCTCTGCATTACGCTTGAGACGGTTGTTGGGGCGGCTAAAGCCCGGGAAAGCGACAGCCTCAGAAACGAGGCTGCAGAACTTGGCGCACTCGTAGCAGACCAAGTCAACGTCAAAGAACGAGGCCTTGGAGCCACATACAGGTTCTGCACGTTGATGTCGATGCGCTTCATGCACTTCTGGCACTGCCTGCGAGGCCAGTAAAACTTGTCACTGGAGGGGCCGTTGTGCGTGTTGTCATGGGCGCGCTCTGCCATCTTGTGGAGTTCCTCGTTGTACTGGAACACCTCATCGATGTGGCCCTTGTACTCCCAATACTGCATGCCGCGAGACATGGCCTTGCTGATGACCACGTTGTTGTCGACATACTGGGCCAGGAACTCGTTGCGGCAGATCCCACAAACGACGTCGCCAACCACGAGCTTGGCAACACGGAAATGGGAAGTAGTCTCCAGCATCTGAGGGGTGACCTCCTTCACCACTTCGTGCGCGTGGAGAGCAGGCTTCTTGCACACAGCGCACATGCACTTGGACAGAGGGTAGCCGGTGGGAGGAGGCGGGAGACGCTTGGGCTCATATTCGTACTTGTAAATCTGCAAGCCCGTGTCAAAATTCTTGACAGTCTCCTGCACCTGCTCCGTGGGAGGAGAGGGACCTAGTGCATCCACCTTGTCGCTCAGTTCATCCAGAGCGCACCCCCGGCACTGCATCTCCCCGTTCTCCTTCTTGCACACTGCCCTCTCCGGCACCTTTTTGCAGGTGACGCAATGCACCAGAGGAAACTTGGAATCGCCACTACCATTTGGCCACACATGGCCTGTTTGAGGCCAAATGTCAGAGTCCTTAAACCGAGGGGCGAATAGCCCAGGGAGAGGAGCAGGCACGTACACAGGCTCAGGCACTGGCGCAGCAGGCACTGGCACTGGCACAATCACAGGCACTGGCGCTGGCACAGGCGCAGGCACTGGCACAAGCGCAGGAGCTATGGCGGAACAACCAGTCCTAGTTCTTGTGCAGCGAGGATATGGCAATCCATAGCATCTGGGAGAACCAAGCCCATGCAAGGCCCTAGTTCGTGCCCTAGTCTGAGGCCCGAACAATGGCCCAGCTGCTGCATCAACGGGAAACATGGCGGTCTGCTGTTGTTTTCTGCGCTGGCTATGGCTGTTCTGTGGTGTGATGGTGCATTTGGTAGGCCTGCACGACCTTTGTACCTGTGGAAACTGGCCCTCCCACGAGATCTTCATCGGACGGCTGGGATCGATCCTCTAGAAGGTTCCATGGCGCGGCGCGGCGCGGCGCGGTAGTGACGTGGCGGAATGCCGTGCCACGGTACTCGGACCAGTATCCATGATACTGGTCCGGCCGTACCGGCGCCGCGCCGTATCCGGATACGCCGTACTATCATGGGAGATCTGAATTGCCGTGGACCGTCCGATCTCCGCCACGTGGCAGCGTCCCGTGGGAGATCGTCGGTCCACGGAATATTCCGCGAAGATGCCGTGGGGCGGGTACAAAGGTCCGACACCACGTCAAAGTGGGCACTTCTCGCCTGCTCCAGCATCCCAACAGCACTAGCACCACTACCACAAAGAAGACATGGCCGCTGCCACTTTTAACAGCCTGCCAGCTGAGATTGTGCACGAAATCGTGGAGTTGGCATGGCCCCACGGGTGTGGTGTCAGCAAGCAGCTGCAAGTGCCGTGGGACGCTGTCAAAGCTAAGACAGAGCAGCGAAGGAAGCAGCTGCTGGATGCTATTGCCAATGAGCTTGAGGGGCGCTTCCTCTCTAAGCGCAGGCAGCCAGGGCCGTTTTGCCACTATACAGGATGGGCCCTGCGCAACTTTGCCATCGCCATCGCCAAGGCGGTGTGCAGTCCCTTTCCACTTTTGAGAAGAGGATGGACGCCTGCAAGTATGGCGATAGGCGTATGGAGGTGGCAACTCTGGCCATCGACCTAGAGGTTAAGCTGTCTGACCGCGTTTGCGCGATTCCCCGCCTGTGGGATGTGATGAAGGAGTATGTTGAATCCATTCCTCAGGTGGATAAGGATAAGACCGCAGAGGAGCATTGCCGTGTGCTCGTGGACCTCGTGAAGGCCGAGTACGACGCCTATCTGCCTGTCAACTTTTCCCCCGCTGTCTGCGAGAGGGAACTGAGGGTCATGAATGCCACCTGCGACAAGATGTACGACAAGTTCTGTCGCCGCCTGGCCCTGGAGGGGGTTCACTAACTAAGTGCCCCTTTGGAATAGACAAAGTCCCCTATGGGCATTAAGCCTTATTATGATTCTAATGGAAATCCATGACTTTGTCTCTATCTCATGGCGTCTCATAGTACAATTGCACTAGGATTCGTAGTACAGTTAGTACAACAGAAGTAGAAATGCATCAGGTGATACTACAAGTAGTACAGATTACTACAAATACGCAATTGCTTGTATATTGTAGAATTTCCCACTAGAATCCGTCCAAGTTTCATGCAACACTGCCACGTGGCAGCCGGGAGGGTCTGGCATGACAGTCCGTACAACGCCGTATCCGTCAGCTGCCGGTTCGGACGGTCTGCCACGTCAATACCGTGCCATGTCAGATCCGACAGCGTGCCACGTCAGTCCGCGCCGCGCCGGTTCCGCCGCGTGTCGGTTATGAAGATCTGCCACGACATTCGGTACACTGTCACGTCTGACACCTGTCAGATCTGTCAGTCTGCCATGACGGTCTGTATCCCTGTCACGTAACTGCCGACGCGGCGCGGCCGTTTCCTTCTAGCGACCGTCCCACGGCATATTCGTGGGAATATTCCCGGAATATGCCGGGAATATGCCGTTCGTCCTCCTCCCCACGAGGCCAAAAGCCCAAACACGACCAAAAATGCAGCCAAACCCTCACGAACCACTCAGAACAGCAGCAGGATACCACTATCAGCAGCTAGCCAGCTATGGCGACGACCCAAGAACATGAGGCCCAGGAACCTGAGCGTACGTATTTTCCCATGCATGTCTGTTTTTGTGTTTCCTTGGTTTGTTTTTTGGGCATTTTCAGCAGCTGACAGGAACGCCATTGGTCATTTTCTATTCATTCTTTGCAGGCTGGAACCCCTCTGACGACCTTTTTGACCACAACGACTACGACCACCTGGACGACGCAGGCACGGAAGTCAATTCGCACGCTGCGATCGACGACCTGGTGGCTCAGTCTCGCCCTGCGGCTGCTCCCAGTACGTGGTCTGCTGTTTTATGCATCCCTTTTCGATTGCCTGCTGGATTTTGCAGGTGATGGCCACTATCTGTTGGATGTTGCAGGTGATGGCCACTATCTGATACATTTTGCAGTTGTCTGTGTGTTTTCCTTTGCATGCAGGCCTGCTGCGTGGTGGCCCAGCTCCCGTTCTCGTTCTGGAGGCGCTGGGCCCAGCGGTGGGGACTTAGCCGCATTGCAGCGCCAGCTGAGGGAGACGCAGGAGGAGTTGGAGCGCGAGAGGAACCGCAGCAGGCGTCGTTCTTTCTCCCCTGATCCCACTCGCGAAGAGCTCAAGAAGATGCGCTTGGCTCTCGAGGAGGCGAACCACAAGATCACGTGGTTCGAGAAGAGGCTGGCGTGCTGCGACATCTGCACCGAGCCCTTCGGCACGGAGGGGAAGTACCCCATCATCTACCTCGTGGAGGGCGTCCACACCTGCGTCCCTCAGCACTGCAACAGTGCGCTGATATGCTCGAGGCCCACGCTCTGGAGTATAATTCTACCAGGCCCAACGCCCGTGTGATTGGCAAGCGCTGCCCAGAATGCAAGGAGCTCCTGATGCGCACTGGCAGCCAGTACAAGCGCAATGTGGGTGTCGACAGACTCACATTCACCCTTGTGAATGTGCGTCTGTGCGCTCGCGGGTGCGGCGGCGAGGTCGTGCTCGGCGAGGAGGCGATTCACGACAACACCTGCGCCAAGCTTGTCAGGCCCTGCCCCAACAAGCTTTCTCTCCCTGGTGATAACGGCACCGTGACCATCCTGGGCTGCACCTACCAGGCCACCAGCCGCGAGGACTTGGATCGCCACCTGCGCGTGGTGGACAACGTGTCAGAGTGTGGTTTCCGTGGTCTGCCGGCCGCCATCGCCGCCGCCGCCGCCGCTGCTGCTCCTCCTGCTGCTCCTGCTGCTGCTCCTGCTGCTGCTCCTGCTGCTGCTCCTGCTGCTCGCGCTTCTTTCGCTGTTCGCGCTGTGGGGGGGAATGCGGATTACCCCGCGGGAGTCAACGGTTTCCTGTCCGCCCTGCAGTACATCAGGGATCACCCCCAACTGCAGTGCTCCGGGTCTGCGGGCAATGCACTGGCTGTGGCCTTCTTTGAGGCACTCGGCGGTGGCGTTGGGTGGGACGCGCTGGCCGTGAGGCGGTTGGTGGAACGCTTCCGCGATGCGACGAGGCGCATTGTTGAGAGGGACGCACAGTTGGTTGCTAATGTTCAGCCCCAAGAGGTGATTGTGGTTGAGGATGAGTAGGGGGTCTAGAAAGGGGAAGGGGGCTATTCCTCCCTGTAGTGAGTGTGCCCTTGGATGCACCTCGTTGAGGACATTGTTGATTAGGGCTTTGCCTATTGTACATTGTAATAAATAAGACTCATTGCATGCAAATCCAACACCAATGCATCATTAGATAGGAACCCGCGGCCCGCGAATAGGACTTGAACGGATATCCCATGATACTAGAGGCTCCCATGATACTGGCGCCCGTCACAGTACGGCCAGGTGGACGGCCGGGTGAACGGTGGGGTCGCCCTAGGGTTTAGTAGCGGCGCTGGCATGGGTGGCGCTGGCATGGGTGGCGCTGGCATGGGCGGCGCTGCCATGGGTGGCGCTGGCATGGGTGGCGCTGGCATGGGCGGCGGTGCCATGGGTGGCGCTGGCATGGGTGGCGCTGGCATGGGCGGCGGTGCCATGGGTGGCGCGGGCACGGGCGGCGTTGGCATGGGCATGGACGGTGGTATGGGCGGCGCTTCCATGGGCGGCACTTGCATGGGCATGGGCGGTGGCATGGGCATGGGCATGGGCGGTGGCATGGGCATGGGCGGTGGCATGGGCATGGGCATGGGCGGTGCCATGGGCGGTGCCATGGGCATGGGCGGTGCCATGGGCATGGGTGGTGGCATGGGCATGGGCGGTGCCATGGGCATGGGCATGGGCATGGGTGGTGGCATGGGCATGGGTGGTGCCATGGGCATGGGCATGGGCGGTGGCATGGGCATGGGCATGGGCGGTGCCATGGGCATGGGTGGTGGCATGGGCATGGCTGCATGGCATGGGTGGCGCTGGCATGGGTGGCGCTGGCATGGGCATGGCTGGCATGGGCGGCGGTGGGATGGGCATGGGCATGGCTGGCATGGGTGGTGGCATGGGCATGGGCGGTGGTGGCATGGGCATGGGCGGTGGTGGCATGGGCATGGGCGGTGGTGGCATGGGCATGGGCGGTGGTGGCATGGGCATGGGCGGTGGTGGCATGGGCATGGGCGGTGGTGGCATGGGCATGGGCGGTGGTGGCATGGGCATGGGCGGTGGTGGCATGGGCATGGGCGGTGGTGGCATGGGCATGGGCGGTGGTGGCATGGGCATGGGCGGTGGTGGCATGGGCATGGGCGGTGGTGGCATGGGCATGGGCGGCGGCATGGGCATGGCTGGCATGGGTGGTGGCATGGGCATGGGCATGGGCATGGGCATAGGCGGAATGGGAGGCACAGCCGAGCCTAGCTTGAACCTTAATCGCCTTGTTGGGCTTCATCTCATGGGCGTTCTTCGTTAGATTGTGACATTGGTATTGTAACGACAAAAAAGTAACGTGGTGGAGCTGCCGTCTTATTGAACTTTCATGATTTTTAGTGGAACTGCCGTCTTAACGATTTATAATTATTATGGTGCATGTCATGACTACAATTTGCATCGTTTTTTTGTGGATACTAAACATGTCAAAGCTTCGTGCACAAGTGGCTAGAAACCATACCTGGCTAGGGGGGGGAGGGGGGGGGGGGGGGGGGGGGGGGGGGGGGGGGGGGAGGGGGGGGGGGGGGGGGGGGGGGGGCGACACTTAACTTTGGGGAACACTTGAGGGGAGGTAGGTGGTATTATTCTATTGATTTCACACAAAGTTGGAATACTGGCCGTCAAGTGAGCAAACTCTTGGCCAACTGAGCAAACTCCTGGCCATCAACTCGTGGCAAAACTGCTGGCCGTGGCAGATCTTGCGGCGGACGAGGAGGAGGATCAGGCGCTGCCACCAACAACACCTGCGCAACGAAAAATGGCCAGGCCGAAAGGCGCGGCCAAGGTTTCGGCAGGTGGGGGGGCTGTCGGAAAGGAAATGAGGGCGAGGTTGGCGACATTCGTTGGGGCACCTCCGCCGGAAACCGAAAATCAGGACGACGAGGAGGACGAGGAGGGGGAGGTCGCAGCCGAGAAATTCATGCAAGGTTTGAACTAGGCAGCGCTGGGAGGAATGGAGGGGGCGGGGAGCCACTTCAAGGCCTCGAAAGGGGTGGCGCTGCCAAGCCGAGCCAAGAGCGTGAAATATCGGATTTCGGAGCGGGTGCTGCTCCGGAGCGGGTGTTGGAGGACGCCAGCGACAATGGGATGGGAATCCGGTCGTGGGTCATGACGGTCAAGCCTGGAAATTGGCGGAACATGGAGAACAGGAAAATTGTCATGAACATTGCATTGGCCATGGACACCCTTCACCCAATCGCTTCGTCTTTCTAAGACGCACATGCTGATATAATTTTCCGACGCTATTACGCAATATACGATGAGCAAACGCCCATCGACGCAACGCAGCCTGACGGCTGCGCTCGGCAATGAAAATACGTCTGCAGCTCCGGCTGCAGCTTCGCCATCAGGGCCGGAAGGCAGTGGTGACACTAGTCGCGCACTGGTGGCCGCCCAGCACCCTCCCGGGCTTCCTGCCTCGCCATCGGCCTCGCCAGACCCTAAACGCAGCCGCTCATCCTTTCCACGCGAACCGCGTTTCAAGCTAAAAACCTTCAATGTCGACGATTACGACTGGTACAACATTGCCCCGTGCACTGCTCTGGAGGGCATTTTCTTCGGGGATTACGCCTCGCTCCTTGAGCTGTGCCTCCACCTTCACAGCATTAATCGCCTTCTCGAGCCAAATGGCCGCAGGCTTCAAAGCCGAGATCTGCTGCTGACGGGCCTCCACTACAACCGGCCTGACCTTCAGCACCTGATTCTCTGCTCACTCCTCAAGAAGTCTGACGGCGAGATCTGGGCCCCCACCATCTCCGCAGCCACATTCCGTTCCATCCTCACGGAAGCCTTCCAGCAGCACGTGACCCCCCTTGCCGCAGATGTGGCGGCAATGGGCGGCACGCTGGCTACTGAGCTCCCTCACATTTCCACCACCGTCACCTCCACCTCCACCCTCCTCGCCTCCACCTCCACTGCCACCTCCACCTCCACCGCCGACATCAAAGCCCAGCTCCTCGACATCGACCAGCGTCTTCAGAACAATGCCATCGCTATCGAGGTCCTGCAGAACACCGCAGGCCTCACCGCCCAGGCAGTGAAGGACATTGCCGCCAAGCCAGCCCCGGCTGGCCTGGCCGGCGATGCTCCTCCCATCACCACCTGGGCGGACATGCTTAAGCAACACACCACCTCCACCACCTCCGCCGTCGCAGCCCAGCTTCAACGGCAGACGCTTGACCTCCGCGAGGAGGCCGAGCTCGCCAAGCGCAGCCTCAACGTCATTGTCAAGAATCTCAAGATGGAGGAAGGTGAGAATTCCGAGAAGCTTGCGCGTGCTTTTGAGAGAGAAATCCTTGATCGCATGGGCCTTACTGGTGAGATCGAGCTGGCCGCCCACCGCCTTCCCCGCGCGCGGGGTAAGGCAGGGCCGCCCCCGCTCCTTCTCACCTTTAAGACCCCGGCGCCGGACAAGATTTCTTTTCTCAGACGCCGCAAGCGGCTCGAGAAGACTCTCTTCACCCTTGACGACGACTTGACCCTGGCGCAGCAACAACGGCGACGGGAGCTATGGCCGACCTACCTCCAGCTCCGGCAGACCAAGGCGGGGCAGCCGGTGTACTGGAAGGGGGCGGCCATCTACGTCGGCCACAAGCCCTGGCAGGCGACCCCCTCGACCACCGCGGCCCCAGCGACTCCAGACGCCCCAGCTTAGGGGAATACAGCAGTAGTAGTGTAGACTAGATAGACCGTGGCCATGTACATGTACGCCTCCTAGAGGCTCTATCCCAGCTAAGCCACGCGCTTTATTTAATCGTGTACATGTGTGCCTATGATGAGCCACACTCCAGATGATGCCTAGCTTTATTTAGTTATGCTGTGCCCATGCAGGGAGTAGCTCTCTGCTGAGACGCCATGCCCTAGCTTCTTTGTATAGCTATGCTGATCTTCCCCCCCATGACAGGCTCCCCCTTCGCTGGGCATAGCTTGAAGATCATGGGGATGCACGTGCCCTGGTGCACCTAGAGCAAGGGTCCTTTACATCCCCACCCTTGCAGGAAGTAGCTTAGGATGTATGATAGGCCATATGCCCCCTCTCAAGGGCTATGTGCTACATATACTCCCAACGGAGTTATGTTACAATTCAATTCAATTCAATTCAATGGACACCCTTCTCAAGGAGCTGGGCTCAGCAGCCGGGGAGCTTGTGGGCATGGAGTACCTAATGAGGGTGGTGGCAGCCTTGCTGCAGGTGGAGGGGCGAGGAGGGGGGGGTGGAAGGTGGCCAGCCACCTCCTGCCATTGGGGGAGGAGGCTGCACTGTCAGCCACCCCGGCTGTCAAGGCAGCTCTCCAAACTGCGATCCTCTTGGACAAGCTCAGCAAGGCTCTACAAGTAGGGAATTAGAATCCCAGCGGGACCGCTCCCTTTAATCCCGCTGCCATACCCACTTAGGCCAGCGTACACCGCGTGGCCGGGGCAGGGTGAGATCGGCACGCCGGCGACAGCGTGCCACGCGCCGCCACCGCGAGTACACACTGCAATGCAAGGTAGTGCGCTGGCTTAATTGGCTGGGGGGGGGGGCAAGACCCTCCTCCTAACCCTAGAGGGGCGTGCTCTAAGGGGAGGGAGGAGGCCCTTGCGAGGGTCAAGAGGCGCTGCACCTGGCACAGTCGCCGCGTAGGGGGCATTGCGACAGGCCAGGAGCAAGAAGGTGCTGATGCAATATATGGGAAGCAGAATAGGTATGAACAACTGCGCGCGGACGCAGTGAAGTATGAACAACTGCGCGCGGACGCGGTGAGTTTACCGAAGGCGGAGGTGGCGGGAAAGGCACGGCTGCTAGACCTGTTGGCTATGCGGCCGAGCTGGCGGGAGATAAGTTAGCATTTTGGGCAACCAATATGCTAAGTGGATACAGTTTGGAAAGACCTTTCCAACGCCGTGCTGACCGCCTGAAACAGACAAGGGACGAGAAAGATATCAAGTCCCGAAGTCCTAGCCATCCGTGGCCGACTTGGGTGCAGTCCTCTGGTATAGTGGACAGGACACGTGGCAGGCCGGGCCTGCACAGGCTTAGCCTGATTATCACGTGACTGTGGTCCACGTAGATCAGAGGAGCAGCAGCCTGTGACTGGCGGAATACTGGAGCTGGCACAGGTCTGCAAGGATACTAGGCCTTGCAGGCTTGTGACAGGTCCTGTACTTCCTAGGTTGCAGAGTCTAGGCAAATCCAGTTCGTCCTGGCTCTGCACTGATGCCAGTGGACGTTGAGGATTTGCTTGCACGCCTGCACGTGCCTCGTCACGCCGATGGGAACGAGGAACAACGCAAAGGATATAGCTTGGTCATGGGGGATGACCAGCTATCTCGGAAAGCACGAACCGTGGGTGCCACCTTGGTCGTGGAAGTGCCCATCGTGGTCGTGGCCTGGTGAACAGATTTAAGGTTGCTGCCTTGCAACATTGGCTAAGACGCGCTGTGAAAGATCAAGAGCTCACATACGTTGGGAGCTCTTTCTAACTAGATATATGCCAGCGAAGAGAACTGCATCAAGCCAGCGGTCGTGGCGAGCGCAAAGTATTGGAATGTGCCCAAGCCCAGCCGGGGATGCTCCATGGCTGAATGGGGCAAGCTCATGAGCCGGGCAGCGGGCGTGGGCATGGTGGCGTTCCGGGAGAGGCGGCCCAAGTGGGTGGATGGCTGCTTTGGAGTGGCCAAGGGGGTGGGTGAGCTACGGTTCATCGTCAACAGGAAGCTGGGCAACCTGCTGTGGGTGGACCCCCCCAAGATCCTGCTACCCCACCTGGGCATCCTCGTGGAGGTCTACATCAAGGGCTGGTGCTACTGCGCCAAGAGCGACCTCGTGTCATACTACTACTCCATCGAGGTGCCCGAGTGGTGGTGGGACTACCAAGAAGGGCTTCCTAGTGTGTGGTCGACTAGCGTAGGTCTGGCAGGGCCGAGGCGGAGGGTGTGGCCCGTGCTCAAGGTGCTGGCCATGGGACATTCCCATGCGGTGGCGCTGGGGGAGGCCGTCCATGAGATGGCAGTGCTCTACATGACCGGTGCCCTGGATCCGAGGCGCCAGGTCAACTACCTCTCAAGCGCAGGTGAGCTCACCTTGGTGCGCGACGAGTGTGGCCAGCCCCTGCGCTTGGCCCTCGAGTACAAGGAGGAGCGCGCCGGGGAGCTTCAGATTGACCTGGAAAACCCCCCTGCCCCCATGCTGTCCATCACCATTGATGACTTGGTGGCCAGCAACGGGCGGACCTGCGAGGCGGTGAACCAGCTCATCACGCGCGCTATTGAGGAAGGCTACCTCCCTAACAACCTTGTGCCGTCTAAGGAGAAGACTAAGATGGCGAGCCTGGAAGGGGACGAGCTGGAAGCCCTAGGGGTGGTGCACCGACGGAACGGCGTGCTGGAACCAACGGTCAAGCAGCTCAACCTTGTGATCGCCCACACGCAGGCTATACTCACTCGAGGCCGAGCTACGGCCGAGGGGCTGGCTGCCGTCTTGGGGCGGTGGTTGTGGCTGCAGATTTTAAGCCGCAGCTGCTTGTCCACTGATTTGGCAGCAATGTTTCAAATTCATCAGCCTGCAAGGGTGGGGGCAGCGCTCCTGGGTGCTGTGGGCCGGGGTGCGGGAGGAGTTAGAGTGTGCCCTGGCCTTGGCTCCCATGCTAAGGGTTGACCGAAGCGCACCTTTGGCACGTGAGGTGGTTGCATCTGACGCGTCCACCTACGGGCAAGGTGTCGTGTACTCAACCATGGAGCCGGGCGACGTGACGGAGCTGGCGAGGGCACGAGAGGTGCGGGGGTACCCGACTTTGCTCATACCAAGCGAGGTGGCATCAAGCTCATACCAAGCGAGGTGACGCTGGCCCTAGGCCACTGAGCGCGCGGGCGCAACGACAATCACTAGCCAGCAATGGCGGGTTGGGGTGAGGAGTCGTTGGCGGGATCCGGGGATGCACATCAACGAGAAGGAGGTGCGGGCTGCAGTGAAGGGCGTGGAGAGGAGTGCGCGCAGCTTGGCAAACCGAGCCAAGCGGGTGGTGAGGTTGGTGGACTCCACCGCGGCGTTGGGCTGCTTGGCTAAGGGGCGGTCCTCATCCCACAAGCTCAACAAGCAGTGCCGCCGCTTGTGCGCGCTGACCCTCGCCACTGGGAGTCGTTCCCAGTGGGTGTGGACGCCGAGACTGTGCACTTCAACCAGCCGATGGCGTTTCTCGCGGCCAATCCATGGCGACTTTCTTGGCAGGCTGGGTGCGCGACCTGACCGCGGAAGGCATCCATCCTAACCCGGGGCCCCCTGCACCTGTTAGCTACCTTCCATTGCTAGAGGGGAAAGTAAAGCCGGCTACTTTGCTGGCCTACCGTCGTGGTCTTGATTCCCTCTTGACTTGGTGGGAGGCTGGTGGGCGGGCGGACGGGTCATCGTCACGAGCTGACACCCTTGAGGAGACATTTTGTGCGTATGTCGCCTGGGCTCATTTTCGGGGTACAGCCGCCAACGTGTGTCAATGCCTTGATGGGGTTGCAACTTTATTATCCCGGTATGGTGAAGCGGTGGGACTTGGCCCGTGGCGTCCTCGCTGGGTGGAAAACACTTGTGCCCCCCCGTGCCCCTCCTCCCATTCCATGGGAGGCGGCGTTTGCACTTGCCAGCACGATGGTCATGCAAGGTCAGCGCCTTGCGGGCCTGCTGGTTGTCATCGTGTTCCGCCATTACCTGCGAATCTCGGAGGCGCTGAACCTCCGTGTTGGCCATGTGCGCCTCCAGCCTGACGTTCGGCTTGGGCCGGCTCAACGGGGCGCCCTACTGCTGAGGTCTACCAAGACCTCTAAGGGCAAGACTCAGTCAGTGGTGGTAGAAGATGTGATGTCTGAAACCATCCTCCGTCACTGCATCGCGGGTAAGCACGCTTGGGAGGCCGTGTTCCCTTTCACCTACCCGCAATTCAGGCGCATTTGGCAGGCTGCGAGTCAGGCCTTGGGGGTCGCCCAGATTTTCACCATTCACGGGCTGCGGCATGGGGGTGCCACTCACGATTTCCTCGCGGGTCGCAGCATGGGGGACATCCAGGGCCGGGGGCGCTGGCTTAGCAGCTCCACGGTTGCCCATTATGTGGGCTTGCACCGCAGTTTGGAGGTGGAGCTGCCTGAGGTTATTCTTCGGGCCATGGCCGCCTGCCCCCCTCGGCCTGGCGGGCTATTTTGAAATTGCCCTCCACCTAGTTTGGTTGTTCATTTCTATGTCATTATGCTAGGTTCTTTGCCCCTGGCATGGATCGCCAGGGAGGGATATAAGGGTAAGGCTAGCCTTTGCCAAGCAATAAGTGTTCCCATGAGCATCGGCGGCCGGGATGTGGCCTGCCTTTTGTATGTGCTCCACTCATTGTTTTAATAAAGAGTCTGGTTACCCTGGAGTTCCACGGTTAATAGAATCGTGGTTCTCTGAACATAGTTTCTTTATAGTGAGATGGAAGGGTAGCCGCTATAGCTAGGTTATTGGGTTCACGTGACATACCTTTTGAGGCCGGTGCGGCCTGATCCGGATCAGTCGTGGCCAAAACTTTGGCCAGTTTTTCTTGGCCAGGTGGCAGGAGCTACGTTGAGATATAAACCTGGCACTGTCTAGGTTTCTTGGCTAATGGCGTAGTGATTAACTAGATCTAGATTCCTTCTCTCACGCAATATGTGACCTAATAGCCCCGGCAGCCTTACGTAAGCTGCCGGCAATTAGAACGCCACATTGCGTCATTTGTTCAGACGCAACATTTGCGTGGCGAAAAAATGCCGTCCGGGCCAAGGCCGCATGACACGCAAAAAAGGACAAAAACAAACCCACCTAGCTAAGGTTGGCCTCTTTTCTTTTCCCGCCCACCCTCCCTGCGTGTTTGGGGGTAAGGCTAGCCTTTTCCAAGCAAGAAGTGTTCCCATGAGCATCGGCGGCCGGGATGTGGCCTGCCTTTTGTATGTGCTCCACTCATTGTTTTAATAAAGAGTCTGGTTATCCTGGAGTTCCACGGTTAATAGAATAGTAGTAACATTTGTTGGCTGCAGGGTCACACATCCTTGGAATACCCCGTACTTTTCAGCATTCGCCTAAAAAATACCCCGTACTTCTTAACCACAACTTGAAAAATACCCGTACTGCCGTACTGCGTATTTTTTCCCGTATTTTCGACCCCTTCTGAAAATACCCGTACTTTTGCAGTACGCGCGGGTTTTACCGAATACCCCGTACTGCCGTACAGACCAACACGGCTCCTCGCCTCTCGGGCTGGCTGCAGCACGTGGCATGCTTACATACGCACCACAGACGACACTTGTAAGCAGGGGCCAGGCAATTTGCTGACGCCAGTCAGTGGTTGGTAGCGTCTGGCTGGCTGGGGTGACTGGCTGGGGTGGTTGGCTGGGCCTGTGTGCCCACAGGTGCGGATGTGTGCTCTGGCGTCCATGCAGATACCAGCTCCTGGCAGTCACCACGGGCAACCAGTTGCCACCATCCATAGCCATTTCAGCTCCAAGCAATGGTCAGCTAAACCAGCACCGTTTTGCACAGCCCCATTGGCCCTGCCAGTGAACCGATGAATGGCCTTCCCAAGTGTGAGCCACCCTTTCACACTTCCAAGTCAAACCTCGCCTGTGCTACCAGCCAACTTCCGCCTGGGCTTCCTTAGTCAAACTTCTCCTGCCCGTCGGCCTTGCGCAGCTGGCCCAGGTTGGCAGGCGCCTGCGCGCCCACCACCTTGGAGCAGCCGTACTGGCTAACGTCCACGCCGGTCGCCTTCTCCGCTTCCACCTGCCCCTGGATCCACTCAAATGTCTTTGCCAGGCCGTCCTGTGGGGAGTCACAACACGGGTGTGCAGTCAATAAGGCGCGTGGTGATCAGTTAGAGACAAGTAGCACCGTGCGGTCACTGGCGAGCGACAGTCAATGCCAAGAGCTTTGGAAAACGGCCAAACCAAGAGCTATTTAGGGCAGCACATTGTGTCGCAAAGCTCGGAAGCACATAGCAACAAAAGCAATAGCCAAAACGAAGGGCATTGCTGTCGACAAGAATAAGCAGTGGCAGGTGCCCCCCTGCTGCCACGCACCTGGAGCTTAATGCTGGGTTCCCAGCCCAGCTTCTCCTTGATGAGTGTGTTGTCGGTGTTGCGCCCGCGCACGCCCTCGGGGCCTGGGATGTGGCGGATCTTCATCTGGCGGCCGGTCAGCTTCATCACCATGCCAGCCATCTCGTTCATCGACACCAGCTCGTCGTTGCCCAAGTTGACCGGCTCCTTGAAGTCGCTCTTGGTCAGGCTGGTAGGGGCCAGTAGGAGGCATACAGAGAGTCATGGAGATATTGGGTTAGGGTAGGGTAGGGTAGGGTAGGTTGATTTAGGTTAGGTTAGGTTAGGTTAGGTTAGGTTGATTTAGGTTAGGTTAGGTTAGGTTAGGTTAGGTTAGGTTAGGTTAGGTTAGGTTAGGTTAGGTTAGGTTAGGTTAGGTTAGGTTAGGTTAGGTTAGGTTAGGTTAGGTAAGGTTAGGTTAGGTTAGGTTAGGTTAGGTTAGGTTAGGTTAGGTTAGGTTAGGTTAGGTTAGTTTAGTTTAGTTTAGTTTAGTTTAGTTTAGTTAAGTTTAGTTTAGTTTAGTTTAGTTTAGGCTAGTTTAGGCTAGCCTAGTAAAGGCTAGGCTAGGCTAGGCTAGTTTAGGCAAGGCTAGGCTAGTTTAGGCTAGGCTAGGCTAGTTTAGGCTAGTTTAGGCTAGTTCAGGCTAGTTTAGGCTAGTTTAGGCTAGTTCAGGCTAGTTTAGGCTAGTTTAGGCTAGTTTAGGCTAGTTTAGGCTAGTTTAGGCTAGTTTATGCTAGTTCAGGCTAGCCTAGTTTAGGCTAGTTTAGGCTAGGCTAGTTTAGGCTAGTTTAGGCTAGTTTAGGCTAGGCTGGGCTAGGCTAGGCTAGGCTAAGCTAGGCTAGTTTAGGCTAGTTTAGGCTAGGCTAGGCTAGGCTAGTTTGAGCTAGGCTAGGCTAGGCTAGGCTAGTTTGAGCTAGGCTAGGCTAGGCTAGGCTAGTTTAGGCTAGGCTAGGCTAAAGTTTAGGCTAGGCTAGGCTAGTTTAGGCTAGGCTAGGCTAGTTTTGGCTAGTTTAAGCTAGTTTAAGCTAGTTTAGGCTAGGCTAGGCTAGGCTAGTTTAGGCTAGGCTAGGCTAGGCTAGGCTAGGCTAGGCTAAGCTAGGCTAGGCTAGGCTAGGCTAGGCTAGGCTAGGCTAGGCTAGGCTAGGCTAGGCTAGGCTAGGCTAGGCTAGGCTAGGCTAGGCTAGGCTAGGCTAGGCTAGGCTAGGCTAGGCTAGGCTAGGCTAGGCTAGGCTAGGCTAGGCTAGTTTGAGCTAGGCTAGGCTAGGCTAGGCTAGGCTAGGCTAGGCTAGGCTAGGCTATTTTAGGCTAGGCTAGGCTAGGCTAGGCTTGGCTAGGCTAGGCTAGTTTAGGCTAGGCTAGGCTAAGCTAGGCTAGTTTAGGCTAGGCTAGGCTAGGCTAGGCTAGGCTAGGCTAGGCTAGGCTAGGCTAGGCTAGGCTAGGCTAGGCTAGGCTAGGCTAGGCTAGGCTAGGCTAGGCTAGGCTAGGCTAGGCTAGGCTAGGCTAGGCTAGGCTAGGCTAGGCTAGGCTAGGCTAGGCTAGGCTAGGCTAGGCTAGGCTAGGCTAGTTTTGGCTAGGCTAGTTTAGGCTAGGCTAGGCTAGGCTAGGCTAGGCTAGCTTAGGCTAGGCTAGGCTAGGCTAGGCTAGGCTAGGCTAGGCTAGGCTAGGCTAGGCTAGGCTAGGCTAGGCTAGGCTAGGCTAGGCTAGGCTAGTTTTGGCTAGGCTGGTTTAGGCTAGGCTAGTTTAGGCTAGGCTGGGCTAGGCTAGGCTAGGCTAAGCTAGGGTAGGCTAGGCTAGGCTAGGCTAGGCTAGGCTAGGCTAGGCTAGGCTAGGCTAGGCTAGGCTAGGCTAGGCTAGGCTAGGCTAGGCTAGGCTAGGCTAGGCTAGGCTAGGCTAGGCTAGGCTAGGCTAGGCTAGGCTAGGCTAGGCTAGGCTAGGCTAGGCTAGGCTAGGCTAGGCTAGGCTAGGCTAGGCTAGTTTTGGCTAGGCTAGTTTAGGCTAGGCTAGGCTAGGCTAGGCTAGTTTAGGCTAGGCTGGGCTAGGCTAGGCTAGGCTAGGCTAGGCTAGGCTAGGCTAGGCTAGGCTAGGCTAGGCTAGGCTAGGCTAGGCTAGGCTAGGCTAGGCTAGGCTAGGCTAGGCTAGGCTAGGCTAGGCTAGGCTAGGCTAGGCTAGGCTAGGCTAGGCTAGGCTAGGCTAGGCTAGGCTAGGCTGGGCTGGGCTAGGCTAGGCTAGGCTAGGCTAGGCTAGGCTAGGCTAGGCTAGGCTAGGCTAGGCTAGGCTAGGCTAGGCTAGGCTAGGCTAGTCTAGTCTAGTCTAGTCTAGTCTAGTCTAGTCTAGTCTAGTCTAGTCTAGTCTAGTCTAGTCTAGTCTAGTCTAGTCTAGTCTAGTCTAGTCTAGTCTAGTCTAGTCTAGTCTAGTCTAGTCTAGTCTAGTCTAGTCTAGTCTAGTCTAGTCTAGTCTAGTCTAGTCTAGTCTAGTCTAGTCTAGTCTAGTCTAGTCTAGTCTAGTCTAGTCTAGTTTAGTCTAGTCTAGTCTAGTCAAGTCTAGTCAAGGCTGACTAGGTGGGGTAGGGTAGGAAACAGGCAAAATCTGCCCTGACCTTGCTGTAGTACAACCAGAGTAAAGCCCAGCCTGCCCAGGTGTCTGAGAAGTGCATTATTACGGGAAATGAGGGAGGTGCTGAAATATTACTGGCTGGGTGCAAGAACAGCAATTTTCTGCCTGAGGGAAATGATCACTACGCACAGCAACCCATGAGTGGAACAGCATGAGTAGAAAACTTGCGATGCATGCCAGCAGTCACGAAGGCTGTGGATATACTGAAACTGGGTGAGTAGTGTCCATGTCAGCATGTGCAAGCGTGGGTGCGTGGGCGCGTGCATGCAAGCACACCCAGCGTATGCGCGTCGTACCGCAGCACCCCCTCCACGCAATCATCGATGTACGTGAACGAGCGCGTCTGCTTGCCATCGCCCCACATCTCGAACTCGTCCTGCGAGCAGATGGCCTTGCGGCAGAAGGCGGCGACGGCCTTCTCGCGGCCACCTGCATGCACAGCACAAGCCACGCAAGCGCGACGATAAGTTGTGAAGTTCAGAAGTGGTTAGGATTATCAGTGCGCAGTCCAGGCATCATGATTGCATCCCCAAACAAGCTTGCACACTAGGGGTTGCACGGCCATGTGCAACAGTGAACAGCAGGGCTATGACCGTAGCGCTAGAACAAAGAGAGGCAAAGAGGATGGGCAGGGCTCCCGTGCAGAAAAGAGGCAGCGAGGCAGACACAAGCGCACTTGGCAGGATTATCGAAAATGAGGCATGCAGAGTATACAAAGCCAGGCGCGGACTCGATCCTGTCACACTGTGAGTGCCTAAGAAAAGGTGAATGCCACGAAGACGATGGAAACGTTGCTCTTCTGATAACACTTTGGTGGGAGCCGCTGTGCCACATGCCTGCGTTTATGGCACTCCTACAAAATACTGGGCTACTGCACTGGTGGACGCACCTTTCCATGTCCCGTACGGGCCGTAGATGTTGTGGAAGCGCGCCATGCGGCAGGCCATGCCGAAGTCGGCCTCGTAATGCTTGCATAGCTCCTCAGTAGCCAGCTTCTCCAGCCCGTATGCGTCTTGGGGCTGCCCATGGATCGCGGAGCAAGACACGGTGAAGAGGCCACTAGCACCGTGGATATGCCGGTCAGAGAAGAGTATTAGATATTAAATAGGCGCAAGTACCTGAAAATTATGAGAACTGAGGGAGTGAGGAAGGGGAGGAAGGGGGGAGAGAGCAAAGGACATTTCAATTCAAGTAAGGAACATGCAAGCAAAGACTTGGCCACCAACAAGCAAGGAACTGGGCCTTGAGTGCCCACAATTCAGCAGCCGCTGCTGAATTGGGCTGAATTCGGCTGCTGTTGACAAGAAGTTACATAACTTTTCTGTTCACAGGAAGCATCAATGTGTGTTTGAAAATGAACCAAACCATTTTACGCAAGCAGGGAAGATTCCTCGCTAACAAATGGTGACTTAATGGCTGCCACAACACTGGCATAAGATGTCCAACTCCGTCAAGATGAAGGGCAGGCTAACACACAGGCTGTCGCAAACTACCACATAATGACCAAATCATTCACTGTCCCGATCATTTCAAGAAGCCAATGTGTTGGTGTGCTCACCTGTACACAAAAATCCCTCTCCGCATATAAAACCCTTGAACAAGTGTGGGTAACAGTGTTTGCAGGTGTCAGTGACATTGGAATAGAATGTTAGGCGACAGTCAGATATGTGCAGAGAATGCATACTGCTGTCCTGCAGCTTAACACATCTGACCTGCCCACAGCTTTATGTTCTTCTAATAATGATAAACTGGCGGTATCCATGCATTACTGTTATTGTTTAATTTTTATTACATCATTCACACTGTACTTACCTCGGCAGGCCACGCATCTGACTCCTTAAGACCTGCAGCCATGTCGGTATCAAGCTGCTTGTTCTCCGGATAGATACACGCACTTGATGCGTAGAAAAATCTGGAATAGGATACCAGCGTCAGCGAGGATGCAAACACGATTTTAAAAGATTCGAGTGTCAGAACTAGCGGCCTAAAATTTTCTTCAACAATCTTCCAAGAACCAAAATGAGCTGCAGTGTAAGAAACTCAATAATTGATCAACCAAGAAAAAGTAGCAGCTGCGAGGTAAAGCCGCTCCCAGGCCATTTACTGCGAACGGTCTGTAGAACGAACTTGCCTGATTTTTTTTCTGCACCGTACCTTTTCACTTTATTAATGCGGCTTGCTTCCAACATGTTGAAGCTGATCATAGTATTGTTGTACATAATAACAGCATGGTTGGATTGGATAAAGCCCATGCCGCCCATGTCTGCAGCGAAGTTGAACACATGATCAGCTCCCTTTGTGACTTTCAGGCAGTTGTCAAGAACTCGTAGGTCGACCAGATGGAATTCGTCACAGAACATATCCTCGGTCATGTGTTCATTTTTCTTCCAGTCGGAAGCAATGATGTAGTGGCCTTCCGCCTTCAGGCGACGCGCGGTGTGCGAGCCAATGAAACCATCTGCACCGGTCACTGAAATGCGCAGTTTCTCCGTTGGCCAGTAAGGCTCCGTAGGATACTTGGCCATAGACATTTCCGGTGAAATGGGTGTTATTTTTATTTCCATATACCAGTTAACCCAGGTATTACTCGGCCATAGATAGACATTTTGCTCTCCGAAAGATCGGTTTATCGGCGCTCGACTGCTTCTTCGTGGGTCCGGGTGTAGGCACTGGGCAGTGGCCTGCGCACAGAAGCTTTTTCTCACTTCGTCCATCGCCATCCACATTTGCAGCAGAGGGCGTCTGGACACCGCACCGTGACGGTCCACTGGCACTCTGGCAGAGCGGCCACGTCCTCCAAGCAGCGGCCCGTTGGGAAACCGCCACAGGACCGTTGCGTCCTCAGTACACTGTGGCCCAGTCACGTGATGGTTCAGGCTAAGCCTGTGCAGGCCCTGCCTGCCACGTGTCCTGTCCACTGTGCTTTGAGAGTGCACCGCCACCGCCCACCGGTCGGCAGTACAGTACTTCGGGACCTGATATCTCTCTACACCCCCCACACACGTTTAAGATTCTCAGGTTCAAGATCATGAGACCCTGGATTTTGAAATTTCAGGTTTAAGATCGCAGGGCTGGTTTTGGGCAAAAAGATCTTAAAGTTGGTACAAGAAGCTGCCAAGTTTGGTACAACAAGCTGCCAAGTTCCGGCCAGTGCCCAGTGTACTCAGGTATGCCGCATCAGCTCGCAACTTTAAGATCATCAGCCCTGGATTTGATTTTAGGTTTAAGATCGCAGCCCTGGGTCGGCCGGACCCCAGTGTGTGGGGGGGTGTAGTCCCTCGTCTGTTCTAGGCGGTTGGCACGGCGTTGGAAAGGTCTCCTCAACCGCCTGCATCCATCTAGCACATTGGTGCCCCAATATGCTAACTCCAACCCTTTCTTGTTTTGGAGCTTGGACCAGCTTGAGAACGGCCTATCAGCCACTGCCCCCACAAGCCTTCAGACATCTGATCCCTCCCACAGACCAGACCTGCCTTTTCTTTGGAACCTGAGGTGCCTCCAAATATTAGCTAGGCCTGCTCATTGGTTCAAAGATTGCCCTCTCTCTGACCCACATGACATCCCAACTGTTACGTCCCAGCCCAGACACCTAACCTGAGCTACGTGGCGAAAGATCTACCATGCCGGAATTAGGAAGATTCAAGGTGGCCTAATGCAGATTGCGCTTCACGACTGGGGTCGTGAGATAATTGGCACCGCGACTTGATGCCAAGCACACTTATGATGGCTAGCAAGACCAATTACAAATGGATAGTTGCCCCAGGTTTAATATGAAGGCGTCATCGCATTCATCAAACCAAGAGGACGAGACTCTCATCCTCGGACCAATTTCACCTAGGTCTGCCACCAAGCTGGCAAGGGGCGCCGACATGGCGCCGACCTTCCAAAACATGCAGTCCACACAAGATCCTCGGGTCGACATCGACCCTCGCTTACAGAATCCACGCATGAGTACAATCTCTCAACCAGCTATAAGGTACGCAACGCGGCGCGACTGCACCGGCCCCTAGAAGATCGCATACATAAACCTAGGCCCAAAATAAATGGTCCGAATCACACAAACTATCATAGTTCCATACAAAAGTCCTGACCAAGGGACGATTCCCAAATTAATTAAGTCCCGAAATGAGTCCCAAAGTCCTACGGACTATGACAACAAGCCAAAATACATAATTTATTCCATTGTTGCGCCCGTTCCAAGGGTCGGGCCGCAACACTCCTCCCCCTCCCTGGGGGACGGTAGCCCCTACCGTCTTGGAGGGCGGAGGCCATGCAACACACAACACAAAAACACACACACATAATAGTGCACAGTCCATGTAATCCCGCTCAACCGGTCCTGAGATCCTGAACAGCCTCAAACTTGATGAAATGTTGACCATAGGGGTACTATGTCCCAGCCCTTCTTGTTCACCAACGGGCCAGTGAAACCAGGTCCCCCCAGACTTGCCACGCAAGGACAACTCTTTATATAGCCAATCGGGACTGCCAGCAGGAGGGAATATTTTTCATGCATACAACTTGATGATCCGGCCGACGTGGTGGCCAGTCATCTATCCCGTCCAGCCGAAACCCAGCCTTACAGCGGGACTGATGCGCGTAATCACATCACAATCAGGAAGTACTACTAGCGTCGACGACGGTGAGGCACAGCATGCAGTGCAGGCCCCATGCTCAGAAGCGAGGGCGTGCACCAGAAGAAACTGATCCATCGCCTCACTACCGACGGCTGTACGCGTCATCTCAAATACAGGCGCGCCGTGAGCCACCAACCGACCATGCAGTCGGCAGAACTTGTTTATGACAGAATTATATGTGCCGCTCGCAGCCAGCTAGGCCTTGCGGTATTGTCCGAGACACTGGCAATTATGCCAGCTTAAGTCCCAGCCTCGCGGCCATGCGGCACGGCATACAACAATACTTATATAAAGCACCCCGCATATCTCCAACGTGTGGCCGTCCCTGGCCGCCGCTGGAGTGGCTGTATAGAGGGAGAAGCCCTAGCGTGGCCGCTAGAGTGCGCCTCCCCTGCACCTGCGAACGCATGCAGGTGCCCGCAAGGCCCTAGTGTGTCAACTAGAGTGCGCCCCGCCGTCTCTATATCTAGCGCAGGAAACAGTCAAAGTCGATCAAAACCAGAAACTTGGATAATATGGCACGTTAATTGCCCAAAACTAGCAGGGCCCTTGCGTCTCCACTGGAGTGCGTCCTGCCGACTCCTCCAACGAAGCTGCAGTGGTTTAGGCACAACACCACTGAGTCCGGCCGACGTGCATAGACCGGAGCAGTCGCCGGTCCCCACATTCCTTACTGCTGCACCAATGTGCCTAAACTCCACCGCAAGCGGGGGAAAACTCCTCAGCTCGCAGTCACACCCTCCGTGACACTTGCACCGCAAGAGCACGGTTGATGTTTGCGCAGGCCCATATGCATGTGGTGCTCGAGGCCGCCGACGTGAACTGCATGCATAGCGCCCGCAATGCCCGCACTTATAGGCATGTCAGGGAGTGACACGCCTTAATTGCAGGAACTGTCGTATCAGTAACGTTTAATACGTATGGCTATTTAAAATAGCGCCTTAAGGATTGAGAACGAATGCGAAAGACCTTTGATTTCCTATGCGTCACAGCGCACGATGGTGGCTTAAGAATACTCGTCACACAATACGAATAAGCTCAAACCCGGAAAACCGGTTTCGTATATTACAATGTTACCACACAGATTAAAACACTCAATGCGGGAAGACTTACACCCAGTAGGCGAGGGATTCACACTCGAGCCCACAGGAGATTTACACTCCAGGATTAAGCGATGGTAAATAATCTGTAGAGCAACGTGGTAAATTACGATACAAGGTCCGGAATGCTGGCATAGCTCGTGCCTTCCTATTTTGTCCCTTCGTCCCCGTTGGTGGCTGCGCCTGGCGCTGCCAACCAGGCATGACGTGAGGTCCGCGGGGACGGGCTTCTCGAACCGTCTAGAACACGTTAAAGACCAGTACGGCTAGAGGCCTCTCCTGAAAAATATCCAAATGTCCGTAGGTACCATCATAACGCATGTGCAGTGCCACTTGGCTGTCCCGTAACTCCCGTTCAGGCGCTAGGTCTGCCTACGGCGCAAAGGCCAAGTTCGTCAGCAAAACTTCTACACTTACTTCCACACGGATTGCCTCGGCTGCCAACTATACTATGGCCTCGGCACTGGCGCCGGATTACGGTCGGCGCCGATCGACCGGGACGGATAATTTAATACCACAAATGGCATGTTGCATCCGTGCAACACACCTCCCCCCCCAACAAAAGAGGCGGCTACTCCTGTAGCCGGGACTTATAAATGACTGTATACATGGTCACTGTTCCCTTCCAGGGCACGCATCGATCGTGCCAATTGTCACCGTCCGTTGGCGATGGTTTACGGCGCCGGGCGGTAAGGGCTCGGGCGGTGACCCCCACGAGCGGAGCCCCCACGGCCATGCCCGCGCAGAGGTGCGGCCGGGCGTTGACGCCGGTGGACACGCTCAGCCGGCGCGGCCTCAGCCGGCTCGGGAAGAGGCAGGCCATTGGCCTGGACTAGGGCGGGCTGGAAGGTGAGTTGCCGCTCGCCGGCGCGTGCATCATGGCGTTTGGCCAGGTTGACATCCCGCAGCGCCTCCAGTGGGAAAACGCTCAAGAAGGCGGCGAGGAACTTGTGTCGGGTGAGGGACACCGAACCTCCTGTCCAAACGATACCGCACCGAATAACTCGCCCATGGACCCCTGGGGCGGGGCGGCCTGCATCAAGGCTGCCAATGCACATGCAAGGAGCATTACGCAAAAGGTAGGAGAAGGGCCGGAATTATGCCAACCCTGCCCGGGCTTTATACTCCTGTAGCAAGCGTGCACAGCCCGTGAGTCCAGCCTCAGCTACCCATGAGTGCTCTAGCTCTGTTTGGGAGAACTTCCACTTAAGGAGGTACTCGCGGCGGCGGCCTCGATTGCGGTGGGCTACAATGTCCTCGACCTCATCCTCGGGCTCGCCCGTCTCGGGGTTGAACTCCAAGGGGGCGGGTGCCATGACACGACCTGGGAAGGTGCTCTTGCGGTAAAGCTTCAGCTGGTCAACGTGGAAAACATTGGACTTCAGCTGCCACGAGTCCGGGATGGCGACAGACACCATCACCTCATTGAACACCTTCTCCACCAGATACGGTCCAAGGAATAAGGGGCGGAGCTTGACCTTCAGGCTGTCCTCGAACTTGTGCGAGAAGCGGCCTTGGTGGGGGCCCTCAATTAAAACCAAGTCACCTGCTTCGATTGCAGGGGTGCGCCTGTCCAGGGTACTTTGGACTCGCGCCATGTACTTGGCACGCGCCTGACGTAGGCCACTTATGGCGCTGGAATGAGCTTGCACCATCCGTTGTACCAGCTCCCGCGCCCCTGCGACTGTGGAGCGTAGCTCCGTTGTCGTGGTGATGGCTGGGGCGGTCAAGAGATCGGTGGGGGTAAGGGGATGCCTGCCTGTATCAAGAAAGAACGGGGTATACCCGTGGGCAGAATGGGGGGCATTATTGAGTGAAAACTCAATGAATCCCAGCACTTCGTCCCAATTCCTCCCGTCTCGATCCAGGTAGTGCCGCAGTGCCTCTTCCACCACCCGATTCACTCTCTCCACCATGTGAGAAGAGCTACTGTGATAGGCCGTACCCATAGACAACTTAGTCCCGACGACCTGAAAAAATGAGGTCCAAAATTTCGACGTGAACAGCTTGTCCTTGTCGGTGATAAATTGTCGGGGCATGCCATGGAGCCGGAACACATTGTTTAGGAACAAGTGGGCACACTCTTCCGCCGTCAGGGTGGCCTTGCAGGGGATTAAATGGCATCTCCGCGTGAGCCGGTCCACCACTACCAGGATCTGAGCATTGCCCGCCTTGGTCTCTGGCAAGGGCCCAATGAAATCCATCATCACCGAGTCCCAAGGGAACATGGGGTCTGGAATTTCCTTTGGAACGCCCTGTTTGCCCGTATTCCGTGGCTTCATGTGCTGGCAGCTGTCACAGGTACTGACATACTCCCGCACATCCCGAGCCATCTTAGGCCAATAGTAGGACCTCCGGGCCCTCGCTAACAGCCTGTCCTGGCCTTGGTGTCCCCCCAAGACGGAGTCATGTAACTCAAATAATACCTCAGCGCGGCATATTTGGGGGACATACAAGCGCCATGAGTCTTGACGGGCCGCCTGGCCACTGACATTCACGTAAAGGAACCCGTTTTGAAACTTGGCTGGGTAGCCGTCCATGCTCTGAGGGCGGGCAGCTATGGCTTCATTTGCCTTACCTCAGTGACCGTGAAGCGCGAGATGAGGCGCTCTAGGTCCGAGCTGATGACGACCGTTGTTGCAGTATTTGCCAACGTGAATGCCTCTCCAACGGGCTGCATTGGAGGGTAGACTCCTGTCGCCGGCACCATATGGCTGTACGGGGCCGAAGTCCTTCCCCCCCTGCGGCTGCGCACGTGCCCTCACGTGCAGGGGTGCTGCCGGCGAGGCGCACGGAATGGTCAACAGTGTCAACCTCCGCGGTTGTGGCGCCACAGAAGAGGAAGGGGCTCATCGGGTCGCTCAAGCGGTCGCCAAAGGGGGCGACGGGACCATGGGAGGGGATCAACGTCGTGGCCAAAACGTCAAGATCCTCATAAAACCAATAGTCGGGGCGACGCGACAGGGCGTCAGGGACCGTGTTGTCAAGGCCCTTGACATATTCGATCTTGAACGGACCGAACTGTGCCAAATATTCAAGCCAACGGGCTTGGCGTGGCGTAAGCGTGGGCTGCGTCAACAAGTGCGTGAGGGGCCGATGGTCGGTCTGGATGATCAAGCGGTACGGGTCCGCAGGGTCGGGTTCGGCCATGGCCACGTTGAACTGAGCACCCAGAAGATGGTGCCGCCAAGTATGGCAACAGTACACCACGGCCAACAACTCTTGCTGATGGACCGGGTAATTTCTTTCGGCCGGGATCATCGTCCGGGAGATATACTCGACCGGTTGGAGACCGAGACCATGGTCTTGGAGCAGCACACCGCCAATAGCAACCTTGCTAGAATCGCTATTGACCACGAATGGCTTGGTGGGATCCGGAAGGATGAGGACAGGCGCAGTGGCGAGCCTGGCCTTCAGCAGGTCAAAGGCCTGTTGACACAGGCCTGACCATTCCCACGGTACGTCCTTCTTGAGGAGGTGAGTAAGCGGGGCCGCAATGGTCGCGAAACGCGGGATGAAGCGGCGATAATACGATACCAAGCCCAAGAAGCTGCGCAAGGCGCGAACATTCGCGGGAACAGGCCACTGTTGGACGGCGGCGACCTTATCGGGGTCCGTGGACACGCCCTTGTCCGAGAGAATGTGGCCTAGAAAGGGGACGCTGCGGCCTGATTCTACCTTGCTGCGGCGGGCGGACAGTTTATTATCCGCCATGATCTGCAGAACCGCGGCAACATCCTCCAAGTGCTCCTCGAACGTGCGAGAGAAAATGAGGATGTCATCCAAGTAGATGGCCACGCAGGTGCGTTTGTACGGCTGCGTCCCCGGGTCCCACGGGATAGTCGGGTCGCGCAGGTCTGCCGAGACCTGGGGCAGCCGACTAGTGCCCATCACCGACCTAAAGAGGTGGTTCATGAGCATCTGAAAAGAGGCAGGGCTGTTACACAAGCCCATGGCCGCCACGCGGAATTGGTAATGGCCAAAAGGCGTGGCAAAGGCTGTTTTATGGCAATCTTCGGGGGCGATCCGAAGTTGCCAAAAACCGTCTGCACAATCGAGCACCGTAAAGTACTTTGCGCCCTCCACCTTATTAAATATATCATCGATGCGGGGGAGGGGATACTTGGACTTCACGGTGATCGCATTGAGTTTGCGATAATCCGTAACCAGACGCCACTTCCCATTGGGTTTGGGCACCAGCAACACGCCCGCGCTGTAAGGGCTATTGCTGGGCTCGATCAAGCCGGCCTCCAACAAGCCGACCAAGATCTTCTTGAGCTCTGCCAACTCCACGGGCCCATGCGAAAAATGGGTGAGGTGGTAGGTGGGTGCCCCTCCTGCAAATGAATGCGGTGGAGCACCGGTCTGGCCGGGGGAAACGTAGGTGTTTTCTCCTCAAACACGGCTGAATACTGATCGAGCACTGCGTTGAGTCGTTTCACCTCGTCTTCCGACAAGTCCATGCCAAGCGAGTTTAACGAAACTCCAGCCTGTGCATGCTGGGCGCTGGGCCCGCGCACGTGGGCAAGGGCGTCCAGACGAATGGAGTAAACGGGAGGAGGCTGCCGGGCTCTCATCATCCGCTTGAACTCCCTTTTGGACATGAGAATGTCCGCAAGGCGACGACGGTCACTCTTGAGGGCAGGCGTGTCATCGGTGATGGTCATGCCGTTGGCCGCATACTGCCGCTCAGGTAACCAGAATGACCCATCTGGGAAGTGGGTAACCATGGTACCAAAAGAGACGGTCACCTTGGAGATGTGCAGCCAGTCAATCCCTAGGATGATATCAGCCGCTTGTAAGGGAATGACCGTGGCGCGAATGGGCACGCTGGTGCCTTGTACGATAGGGGCCAAGTCCACATAGCCCGGGGATGGCTGAGTGTAGCCATCCGAGTATCGCACGCGCCGAGCAATGGTATGGGGAGTCGGGGTTACTCCCAGGCGCTGCACTATGGCCTCACTGATGAAGGTGGTAGCCGCACCACTGTCAATGAGGACCTTGATGCCCTCCAAACAACGCCCAGAGCCCTGGGGGTCTGGTAGGCTTCCAGTGAAGAGGAGTAGTTGCCGCGGGCCTTCGCTAGGCTCCGCTTGCCATTCCTGGGTCTCTGTCACCACATTACATGGTAACAAAACTTGGGCGACTTGTGCATGGCCGGGTAAGGTGTCGCCCGGAGTGCCCTCCCGGCCTCTCAGTCCAACGCCTCTCCTGCAGGCCCCTCGTCCACCGGTGTGCCTCGCAGGTGGCCGGATGCGGCCGCGGAAGAGCCATCATCAGGCTCGGCCGCGTCTGCGGCATCCAGTTGGTTGAGGGCATGCCCAGCTTGCTGGTAGGAGCTTGGGGGCGCCTTGGGTTGTTGGTACAGCCGGGGCTGTTGGCGCGCTTGTTGCAAGCGTCGGGCACGCTCACCCGCACTGGGAGCTGTGCGCATATTTCGCGCCGGTGGTGGCCTCGAGGCCATTTGCGGGGAGGCCGCTTGGAAATTGTTGCGTTGCACAGGCGGGGCCTGGTCCAGCGGAGGGAGATCAGGGCACTCACGTTTGATGTGCCCCACGCGGTTGCAGTGGTAGCACTGAATCCGGGAAGTGTCCAAGGCATTAATGTCCAGGACCTCGCACTGTAGCTCATCCACCCACACGGGGGCGAATCCCAGCTCATTGAGTTCCAGTGCATTCACGCGGGGTTTTGGGGTCCGCTGCACCAAGGGAGCTATCTCCGCTAGGTAGGTCTTGATGTCCTGCAGGTTCCATTGAGCCCAGGAGAGGTGGGCGAATTTCCGCTTCACCTCATCCCGGAATTCGGGTTGCAAGCCCTCATAGAACCTTGCCAAGGCTTCTGGGCCCATCAGGTCATCAACCCGCCCAGCTAGAAGCTCGAACTTGGTCATATATTCCCGATAGCTCAGGTTCCCCTGCTTGAACGCCCCAAAAGCCTCCCGGTCCAGCTTGTCTTGGTCGGGTGGCAGGTACTTGGCCCGTGCTCGCCGAAATAATTCAGCCAAGCTGCTGGGGAAGCCATTGGCCAGGGCGCTTTCGCAATGGAGAGCTTGTCTCACATCGGGAGCCAGTGCCTCGCTGGACACCAGCTTGACCTTGATATCCTCGTCCAAGAGCTTGCGATTGTATGTCTCCCAGATGTCGATCTTCTGAGACACTGCAATCTCCCAAGCCTCAAACTCTTGGTACGAGCAGTCGGGTTTAAACTTGGGAATATCCGACAGCTTGGGCAACGGTGGTAGTCGCCCTGCATTGTGAGTATCATCGTCATGATGGCCCATGATACTCGCGGGTCTCCCGGGCCCGGCCACACCTTGCGAGGTGTGCCCACGCGGGTAACCTGCCGGGGGGCTGCACTCATCCTCACCCGGGTGCTCATACCCATGTGGGTAGTGGGCGCGGCTTGCATAATGATGGGCGGCGGTGGCCGCTGGGTGCTGCGCTCGTGGGTCACCCGGAGCCAGGCGGTCGTATGCTGAGTTGGGGAGGGGAATCGCCTCCCCTGCGACCCCGAAGGAAGACCGACCGGTCCGTGTGGTGCCCTGGCCCTGCCCAGCCATATTTGGCGAGGCATGGCCGAAGGGGCTAGCCCCAAGGGGTCCAGGCGCATGATAGGACGCCCGATGCGCAGCTCGGCGAGACCGCGATCGGCTATCATACAAGGGTGGCGCCGGGGCGCTGCTGGGCCAAGTGGCCAATGTAGGTTGCGGCAGCACCGTAGGCAGGGCCCCACTCCTACCGTAGTGCAGGGTAACATTATTCCCCTGCGCCCCCGCGCCGGCTCCTACACCAAGGGCCGGACCCGCCGACAATCCCGCGATGGATGTTCCACTTGGTGGTCCATTAAGGGGATTCACTACAGGGCTACCAGGTGGTGCACCGGCAGCCGCCAAGGAATTCCCTCCCAAACGTGGGGTTTGTGCTGGGGATGACCCCCTAGAGCCACGCGCACTACTCGGGCGTGAGTGATTTTGGGTAGCTCTCTCTGCCGCCTCGAGTGCTGCCACGAGGGAAGGGGCAGGAGAGAAGCGATGGGCCTCTCGTCGCCCTCGCTCAACACCGTCAGCCATCGCGTGGTGGCTGGTAAAGTGTGAACAATGTGCCTCTAGTCACCTTGGCGGGATGACAAATTAAGCACAAAAATACGTGAGATATTACTGCAGCTTGCCGGAGCTGACAGTATGTATCCCAGATATAGGGTATGGGGCAATGGCCAAGACGCCAACTAATGCGTGAAATTGCAACCCACAAAGCGTTTCCGTTTAAAGCACGCAATATAAGGAGATTCGTTTCCGGACGAATCCCTTAGGTCAACCGGACAAGGCCAGGTTGGGGCATGCAGGAACCGCAATATGGGTAACGGGTATGGGCAGTTAGGATTGTGGGGATCCGACCCCCACAATGAATTACTGCAAGCGGAATTAGTAAGGGTTCCGGCCCTTATATAATTCCGTTGCTGATCCGGATCAGATTACAGAAAAACGGGACGGGATAGAGGCCACTAGGAAAGTTTCCTCCGAGTCCAGTTTAACACGTATGGCTATTTAAAATAGCGCCTTAAGGATTGAGAATGAATGCGAAAGACCTTTGACTTCCTATGCGTCACAGCGCACGATGGTGGCTTAAGAATACTCGTCACACAATACGAATAAGCTCAAACCCGGAAAACCGGTTTCGTATATTACAATGTTACCACACAGATTAAAACACTCAATGCGGGAAGACTTACACCCAGTAGGCGAGGGATTCACACTCGAGCCCACAGGAGATTTACACTCCAGGATTAAGCGATGGTAAATAATCTGTAGAGCAACGTGGTAAATTACGATACAAGGTCCGGAATGCTGGCATAGCTCGTGCCTTCCTATTTTGTCCCTTCGTCCCCGTTGGTGGCTGCGCCTGGCGCTGCCAACCAGGCATGACGTGAGGTCCGCGGGGACGGGCTTCTCGAACCGTCTAGAACACGTTAAAGACCAGTACGGCTAGAGGCCTCTCCTGAAAAATATCCAAATGTCCGTAGGTACCATCATAACGCATGTGCAGTGCCACTTGGCTGTCCCGTAACTCCCGTTCAGGCGCTAGGTCTGCCTACGGCGCAAAGGCCGAGTTCGTCAGCAAAACTTCTACACTTACTTCCACACGGATTGCCTCGGCTGCCAACTATACTATGGCCTCGGCACTGGCGCCGGATTACGGTCGGCGCCGATCGACCGGGACGGATAATTTAATACCACAAATGGCATGTTGCATCCGTGCAACATAACGTTGCCCCTGCAAGACACCGTGCTGCTCATGGAGTAGGGCCGAATCATCCCCCGCAGTCCTAAACAAGGGCTGCTCGGGCTCGATCGCGCCCAGCACACAGGTGCTCAAGCACATACAGCGATCGTGGGCCGGGGTCAATCCTGCGCACGACCGACCACCGCCTGTCCACCCCGCTTGGCTGTCTTGCCCAGGATCCCGATTCCCGCAACAGAAACACGCCCCTATGTATGCAGTCCCCACCGCGCATTGCCACATCCCCCACTCGAAGCTTGAAGGCCTCTCACCACCCCTGTACCAGTGCATGGCCATGGGGTATAGTACATTTTGCAGCCCACACAGCCCGCCCGCCATGCACATGGAACGCCATGCTCTGAGTCCCTCATCCATGCAACCTCGTAGGCGCGCGGACACGAGCCACTTGCAAATCACGCTCGATCTGCCTCCACCAGTGGTGCAAGGAACAACTCCATACCGGGCTCGGCCCACAGGAGGGACGCGAACACTGCGCGATGGTAGCCATGCACAGGGTCGCGGGCAGTAACTAGGTGCTCAGACTCCCACAGCTCAATCCTGCCTGCCTCTCAGTCTCGGGTCGCCGTTTCAGTCCCCGTGACTCGCCATCGACGGCCAGATCCCACACGTCCCAGGTACCTCAGTGCCCTGCCATGGCTCAGCGCGAGTCAGCGCCGGGTCCGCTCAGAGCGGATGTACCGGCCCCAGTGCAGTGATACCGGGTGTTACTCGGGCACCGGCAGTCTGCGGGGCGACAGCGCCACATCATGTGGCATCGGCACCATGCATGCGCACTGTTGAGGCGGTGAGACAATGACCGGACACTGTCACCGGCTTCTGATGCACTAGTGCAACCACGACCGGCTGGGTCATCCACCACTACTGCCGGCAGTACGTGCTGTCGCCATGCAACTGCACCGTGCCCGCATGTGCTTGCAGCCCCAGGGGCCCTTACTCCCGACAGTCTCGGCGGGCGCGGACGCGCCCTGCATGCAAGGGTACTCAAGCCCGGGAGTGCTGGCTGACCCAGCTAGGCGTCGATTCAATACCGGGGTAGCCAATTGGTTGGCTACCGACAATTCAACAAGGTGCTGTACATCTGTTTGCCGGCCGACCACGATTCAATGCAGGCTCCACCATGCCTGATCGCCCAGTCGCATCGGGGTTGCAGCAGCCTCCATGCACCGTGCCGTCTCCACGCACCGTGCCGCACTGGTGAAATTAATTACGTACGGGTGCACGAGAAGCCATGCACGTCCCTCACGCGCCAGGAAGTCAGGGAGCCGTGACTCATAGCCGCCAGCCGGAAGGCTCCCTATAATAATACTTGGCCGCATGCCATGGGAGTCACTCCGCGTCCGTTGCATGGTCACGCGGATCGACGCGACGTGCAGTCAGGCCGTAGCCTGGGGTCGCTGGCACTCGCTGCCGGATCCGGCATCCCGCGCGGAGATGCCTCGGTACGGACGCCTTAGTAGTAGAATCATCAAGCATCCGGTGAGCCCATGTCCAAAAAGGCCAGGACCATGTGCACATGCAGTTGCACAAGCTAACGCTTATACTTTTTATGCGCAAACCTTTTAGCTAAGGTTAACGCATATTCTTACATCCTGCGCAGGATGTAAGAATATGCGTTAACCTTAGCTAAAAGGTTTGCGCATAAAAAGTATAAGCGTTAGCTTGTGCAACTTAGAACCGGCGCGGCGCGGAAGTCATGGGTTCGAAACCTCGTGGGGACAGTGCCGAGTAGGGATTATTTGGGAGGATCCGCCGGGGCACCGGTCGGACCTAATTAATCGCCTAGCGAGGTAGATATCGGACCATCCCGGGATTAATATCGAATGAGTAATTCGATATCGAATCAGTAATTCGATGCGGAAGTAAACCCTAGTTAGGGAGCCGCTTAATATTCCGCCCCAACGCGCAAAGGTTTTAAGTTGCACAAGCTAACGCTTATACTTTTTATGCGCAAACCTTTTAGCTAAGGTTAACGCATATTCTTACATCCTGCGCAGGATGTAAGAATATGCGTTAACCTTAGCTAAAAGGTTTGCGCATAAAAAGTATAAGCGTTAGCTTGTGCAACTCATGCGGTGCTAAGTGCCTGACGTGGTCCTCTTCAAGACGGCCCGTTCAAGCCCACCACCAATTGCAGATTATCCCATAGAGAATATAGCATAGAGAAAATATATTCTATTCCCACTATTACCAATCCACCAACATTTGATTAAAACAATAAGTGGGCAATTACAGAACCCATGAGTGAGCCTGCCACGCTGCACCCATTTCATGATTGATTGTATTTCTCGTTACCCTAGAAACAAACACAAGAAGGGGGGGGGGGGGCGGGACAAGAAAAAGAGACCTAGAACATCGTGCAAATGGCACTTTAGGGCGGCGTAGCCCGGGCTCGCCTCATGAGCCGTCAGCAACAGTAACTTAATTGCTACTTAACTTAACGAACTAGAAATGGCCATACAAAACTGGCCAACTAATTCTAACTCATGGAACCGGTCCAGCCCAAGGCCCACCGTCCCGTAGTACCACTCACATAGCGGCGTTCATTCTCATCTGTTATAAAGAAACTACGTTCAGAGAACACCGATTCTATTCCCACTATTACCAATCCACCAACATTTGATTAAAACAATAAGTGGGCAATTACAGAACCCATGAGTGAGCCTGCCACGCTGCACCCATTTCATGATTGATTGTAGTTCTCGTTACCCAACCCCCCTTTCCTGGTGCTTTATCTCCAAAGCTCCGCCAACCACTTTCGCTCAGTGGCTCCCGAGGCTGCCCTGCCGCAACGGTCACGACCATTACAATCGCCGGCGGCTGTAGCGAGCCTCATGCACGATAACCCTTTGCAGGGCCCCCCCCAGCCTTCCACCCTCGGCCAGTAAAAGAGGGTGTTGAATGTGCACGCAAAGACAAGGAAGAAGACGCCTCGTTTAACGATCACGGACCTCCCTCAAAGGCCAGTGCCGCCCTAACGTGACGACAACTTGTAGGACGTCACCCGATGCCACCATATCTCGATTACTGTCAACGTTGTCACCTGGGGGAGTAACTTTCCATATTTCAGGTTTTAGTTGATGAGCAGGCTCTCATCACACACCCCAGCGGCCGATAAAGCGCAAGCGCAACTGGGCCGGCCAAAATATTTGGTCCTGCCCGGCCCAGGTCCGTCTGTTAAACTGGCCCCTTAAGTCTCGGTCTGAATCGAAATATTGCATAATTCCGGAATTCGTCCCCACCACATTCCCGAGACCTCACGCACCCATAAGAGCGGATGCTGGTAAATATTTTTCTACTTACGCGAGGGCCGACAGACTTGTCGTCCATCACAATGCCCACTAAAAGTAACCCGACCACCCTTCCTTCGGCAGTCAGCAGTCAGGAACTGCAACCCTGCTGCGACATTCCGCAGCAAAGCGGTAGGCACTGCAGCGTGGCACGGAAATCTTACTCATGGCTTCAGAGTTCCGTACAGGTGCCACGCGCAGGCAAACGCGAAGTATTTTATAGTCTCTCGTCGGCCAAGAACCCAGCTGCGGGGAGAAAACCGACGAGGGTAATTTCAATTTCTTTTTCACAGTCACGTGACTGTTCAAGCTATGTCAGTCACGCGCCATCTCTAATCGGCCACCGCCAGCCAAAAGGCTGACGCGATTAGGGCAGCATTAAATTTCTTGTAATCCGCCATACCCATACCCCATACATCCGATTACAAGAAAAAGAGACCTAGAACATCGTGCAAATGGCACTTTAGGGCGGCGTAGCCCGGGCTCGCCTCATGAGCCGTCAGCAACAGTAACTTAATTGCTACTTAACTTAACGAACTAGAAATGGCCATACAAAACTGGCCAACTAATTCTAACTCATGGAACCGGTCCAGCCCAAGGCCCACCGTCCCGTAGTACCACTCACATAGCGGCGTTCATTCTCATCTGTTATAAAGAAACTACGTTCAGAGAACACCGATTATATAGAAAATAGAGAATATAGAATATAGAGAATATAGAATATATAGAATATAGAAAATATATAATATCCGCATGCTGGCGCATCGATCCCTGGCATGGCAGTAGAAGGGTCGTCGGATCCACGCGCGGCTGCGGTGGATTCCTACATAGATGGCCGGCTCGATCCAAAGCCGAACCGTGCCGATCATACAGGAGCTAGGGTATAATTAAGAAGAGTATGGTATAATAAAGTGTGGTGGACCAGTACAAGTACTTAGTATATAGAAAAGGTAGGTATAGTAAAGAAGTATATGGTATTATTAGTAGCCATCTGGTTTCATACGCCCTGCGACCCCTCCCCTTCCCCCGGGGACGACGCGTCCGCGCGGTCGTCCAATTACTGCCAAGGAGTCAGGGGGTGCGGTACATCGTGTAATCCTTGCCCTTCCGAAGATGGCGTGCCAGCGTCTTGCTGCTCATAAGGATCCGGGATGCTGGACGAGGCCCATCCGCCGGGCGCTCGTGTGTAATGTTATGGACCTCCGCGGCCTGTGCCCTTAGATACTCGCTGTCAGGGCACCAAAAGGAACCATTGGGAAACCGAACTACTCGCCTGCGCACGCGAATGTCCACATCCTGCGCGTCCAACCAGTCGAGCCCAATGATGATGTCCGCTGCGCCCAGCGGTGCGATGGTCGCAGCCAAGTCGACCGGGGTGCCTTGCAGCACACCTTTGATATCTGCCAGACCGGGCGGTTGGTGTTGGCGACCATCCGAGTGGGTCAGATGCAAGGCCGTCCGGAATCGTGCCGCGTTGATGAAGACACTGGACATCCATGACGGTAGGTTGGCCGTGTCTGCATGATCCGGAAGCGACGTGATTGACGTCTACCTCTATTCTGTCCGACTCCGCGTCAGTGTGTCTAGCTGGTCTATCTATCTACCCTGGGGCCTAACCCCACGGGTAAGGCTACTACTCCCATCGTCAAACTCGTAACCGGCCACTGCTTGTGACTCAAAGGTCGCACGCTGTCCGGAGGCTTGTCGGCGAGCCTCGATCTCATTGACCGCGCGCAGCACGCCCTTGGTAGAACTCATCGCTCGCGGCCGCGGCTGCTGGTGCTGAGTCGGGAACTGCCGGGCCTGCTGGCGCCCGCTCATCCGCCTTGCGGGGCTTGTCCCTTGGGCCGGAGGAGTCCGGGCGACTGCCGAACGCCGGGCCTGAAAACCTGGGCTCGGTCTCCCCCGTGCCACGTCCAGCGTGCCTGCTACGGAGTTTGGGGCAGTCGCGCTTGAGGTGACCCACCTCATTGCACATGAAGCAACGGGCCTTACTCGCGTCTATGGCGTTGAGGCCATGGTCAGCGTTCCCGTCCTCCAGGTCATCGGGGGAGTCATCGTTCTCCTAGTTAACGTTTTTAGACGCAATGTATAAGGATATGGTTGCAATGCAGCAATGTGTGAATGTGGTTGGAACGGAGCTTTGTTAAAATTGGATAATGTTACAGCGCTCACACACTTGAGGCTTATACACGAGTTTGCCAAGTCAAGGCAACACACGTGAGGCGGGCTCGCAAGAGATGCCCAATTGGCACTGGCCTATTCTTTATATACTTGTGCACTGTGCTTTGCTAGTCCTGAGCAGCCTAGGAGGCCTGCTCAGTAATAACACTCTCGGTACAGTATTCACAACCTGCACAGCGCCCAGTTCCTATACAGTAGGTCTGCCATACAGGCACAGTGACCACAGAGTACAGTCCACAGTGATTATTGCATCTGCACCTAGAAGTCCAGGACTAAGCCTGCGGTACCAACAGACCACAGGTTAAGGTTCCTATTTCCTGCGTACGACGTATTAATCCAATACCGTCGTAGGTTCAGCACCTAATTCCTGTCAGCCCAGGAATTGCTGTCGACCCCATATGTCGTCGGCAAATATTAACGCCCGACTTAGAAGAACAGCCGGCTCGCGCTCGCGCGCGACCGGGAAGTCGGAACGCCATAACTTTCTTGATACTTGTCGGAATGAACTCGTTCCGGTGCCGCTGGAATCGCAGAGATATGCCGAATCAGGAACATGCCAATGCGCTTGGCGTTAACTCTCCTCGCCGTCGTGCTCCGTGGAATACAGCTGATTCGCCCGCTGCGGGGGACCTGATCTGAAGAAATGACGCACCGATGGTGCGCGCCCGCGAGCAACGACGTCGGCCACCTGCAGAAGATACCGCTGGATATTCAGGATATCCCACTCATCCCAGGGGACCTCCGCGTAGTGCTTCAGTACCTCGTCCTGCAGCTCGGGACTGAGGGCCTCGATGAATCGGATCTTGTACTCATACCATGTCATGTTTATTATCTTCCATGTCATCTTTATTATTCACATACGTTGGTTGCTGTTGTTCTTACTTTCGTCTTCATTGCGCATAAGAACCTGTTGCGCTTGGCACCTTCATATAAGTCTTGCTGAATATCCTACGTGAACATGCATTCCATGTAGTTCAGTGCATGCCGCGTGTTAAATACTTCTAGTAGAACCCTCTAGAAGGTTCCAAGGCAAGTGCGCATATGATTGGACGATAGTCGGCTCAGTCCTCTTGACAGGACTACACCGGCACTAGACCAGCCGGTGACGTGGAGGCCTGGGAGACGCTCTAATAATACACGTGGCGTCATCCCACTGGCTGATACTAGTGAAGTACAGCAATTGGTACAATACTACAACAGATCATGTTGTAGTAGTCTGTACAAGATCCTCTATCACTGAGGACCCATGAGGACTCTAGATGGATCTCCAACCAACTCTTACCATTCGGCTTGGGGACAAGAAGGACCCCAGCCGAATACGGACTGTTACTCTGCTCAATCAGGCCAGACTCCAATAATGAAATCAGAATCTTCTTTAGTTTGGCCAACTCAGACGGGCCCATGCGGTACATAGGCGACGTGGTTGGGCCCGCTCCTTCCTTCAGCTGGATCCGGTGTAAAACGGGGCGAGCTGGAGGAAAGGTGGGGTTCTTATCTGCAAAAACCTCAGAGAACCGATCTAAGACCTGATTGTACGCCTTACCCTCATCGTCGGTGAAATCCGCACAAAGAGGATTAACCTCTAATACGGCCCGCAGATCGTCGGGCCTACAGGGGTCACCCGCAGTATCGCAACAAGAATCGCAACTCAAAAAAAAAAAATGTATCATCCACTTCGATTAAGGGCAGGTATGGGCACACCATGGCACCTTCACTTTTCAAAAGTGATGTTTGGATGAAAAATGGGAGCGTGCTCGAGTATCGCAACACCTAGTTCCGCAACTGAAAACCCACCAATTCTAGAGTTCCGCAATGCAACAGACTCGCAACAAACCTGGCAAGTATACCAAAAGTACGCCGTACACGTGCGCCGAAAGGAATAAATTGTCGCCAATCGGCGTGCAGGATCCGATATGTACTTGCAATAGTTACCGCCGTTGACGATTGATTGGCCGCGCGGTGTTCAGTTCAGTTCAGTGGGATTCATCGCGCGGAAGTCAGTGCAATAATGAACAAAAACAAAAGTGTGCCGCCTCTTCATTGAATAATCAACGACCTATAATTAGTCTACAACCACTAACCTTTCGTTATCAAACAGTTCCCTAATCATCACGCGCGTCATCGTCTCGTCATTGCGCGTCATTACCCCGTCATTGTCCCGCCGACATTACACAGCTATGGTCTTGAGGAATAGTCGGCGCCGTGGCATGTTAAACAAACTGCGTTGTTTCATTCATAGTGTGGTTTCATTATGTCGCTCTTTCGAACGGGGATGCATTAGGCAACAATACTGGACAGATTCTGAAAGAGGGTGTGTTTGTGAAGTGGGGATGGCAGCGGCCCAGCATTTGCTGGCCGTGCGGGTGCAACTTTGAGGCGACTACATATATCGCCCTGAACCGTCTTTGTTAAAGCGGTGAGACAGTCCAGTGTTACAGTCCGGCCGCAGGCCGGGCAAGGGAAATGCTGTGTTCACCATGATGCTGCGGGCCGAGGATGGGTGGCTGCATGGAAACGTGAATGCTTGCATCGAATGGATGGCGGTGTCTGCATGCATGGATTGCACGTGAATGTTCGCAGGATGGGTGGTAATTGCATGGATGCTCGCAGGATGGGTGCTAATTACACGAATCGATATTGCATTAATGCTTGCAGGGATGGATGGTGTTTGCATGCGTGGATACGTGAATGCTTGCAGGGATGGATGGTGTTTGCATGCATGGATACGTGAATGCTTGCAGGGATGGGTGGTGTTTGCATGCATGGATACGTAAATGCTTGCAGGGATGGATGGTGTTTGCATGCATGAATGTGTGAATGCTTGCATGGGTGGATGGTGTTTGCATGCATGGATACGTGAATGCTTGCATGGATGGATGGTGTTTGCATGCATGGATGCGTGAATGCTTGCACGGATGGGTGGTGTTTGCATGCATGGATACGTGAATGCTTGCCTGGGTGGATGGTGTTTGCATGCATGGATACGTGAATGCTTGCACGGATGGGTGGTGTTTGCATGCATGGATACGTGAATGCTAGCATGGATGGATGGTGTTTGCATGCATGAATGTGTGAATGCTTGGGGTGGATGGTGTTTGCATGCATGGATACGTGAATGCTTGCGTGGATGGATGGTGTTTGCATGCATGGATGCGTGAATGCTTGCAGGGATGGAAGTGATTGCATGCATGGATACGCGAATGCATGCATGAATGCGACCGAGGACAGTGTAAGCACCTTTTAGGGATTAATATAGTAGTGAATATGGGCAGGCCCCCTGACCCATGTGAGTTATACATGTATTCAAGGAGACAACGATTCCAGTCCATGGCAGGATTTATAAAGGATACCAACCCCAAGTCGGTGGGGGTATGCATGTGACCCAATTCAGTACAAGTGTAATAACAGTGATTCGGGCCGTGGTGCATGTCAGCAACCCTGTCACTCAAGGTTACATTATAGATACTCATTCCATCTCCGCCTCCACATCATTGAGGATGTAATATACGCGACAACTATTAATGTTCGCATGGCGGTCACGCGACGCCTGATCAACGCGTAGCGTCTGCGTGTCGTAATTTAATTTTTTAATATTAATGCACAGTCACCATTTTACCGTGTGCTGGCCTGCACTTAGCCCTTGGATGACCAGTGTGTAACTCTACCCCTAATTATGGCTGGTTGCACCTTGCATGATAATGTCCAGAAACCAGCCTGATAACAATCTAGTGTCCATACTGGGACCAAAGCACACGCATATAGGGAGTTACTTCGGGGTCATGTCATTAGTCATGTTGCAATGTCCTATATGTCCTATGGGTGCTAAATACAGCACTAATCTCAGGGGGGTGCACGGGTGCGATAAAAAAGACACTTACAATGCAATGTTAAGTGATAATGCAATATTGGACGTCTTCACAAACCAAGGCCCAAATGCACACGTAGCAAGGGGGTGCAAGGGGCGGTGTTACCCATGCATCCAGAACATGAGAAATGACCTCCATTTGCATGCCTAGGATGAAAATATACAAACACTGCATCGAACTTCTTTTCTACGTCAGCAAGGCACTGGGGCCTCCATAGATGTTGCACGGACTGCACAACTGCACAGGCGTCCTTTACTAGCAAAGCCAAAAGGCTGACAAAAAACTGGCCATGATACCATCTTTCCTGAAGAATTTAGGCAATAGAAACCATCGTGCTACCATCTACAACTCCTTTAGATGTTAAATCAATCGTCATTCTAGAAAATTAGGTACAGACGCAGCTAATCATGAACAAAACTGATGAAAATCTTACGACGACGGTTGTACAAAACCACAACCACAAACTAGTACACAGGAGTAGTAAGTTAGCGAACTTAACACCACAAACCTTCAACAACGTGTCCGAGATTACTTACCGAATGATATAACGACTTTACCTTGTTGACGGTGTCCGCAGGTACACTAAACTGCGCCATGCCGAAACCGCAAAAAGAAGGCTAGCGGAAAGCTAGCAATCTCATGACAGAAAGGCAATCTCATCACGGCGTCGAGACTTTCCTGGCCCTGAACGATGATGAAATACGCGAAATACATCATAGGAAAACTACTGGTTGCGAAAAATTCAATGATACAGAAGCTAATAACAAGTGCTGCCTTTCATCGTCACCCCCGTGATGATTAACGCGTAGACGCAGTAAAAACCAGCCCGAGATAATGTGCGCATCATTAGATGTTGCGCGACTGCGGCTATAGCATTTTTCTGACGCCGCTCATTTCAGTTCGGTTGATTCTTCGCGCCGGTCAGCCAAGGAGTGACATACTTCACGTCGGGGTGTATCTTTAGTTGCGATACCACGCGTTTGCCGTTTCGCAACTTTTCGTCCAAATCGGTCCTCGCAAGAATCGCAACAAATCGTGGTTCTCTGAACATAGTTTCTTTATAGTGAGATGGAAGGGTAGCCGCTATAGCTAGGTTATTGGGTTCACGTGACAAACCTTTTGAGGCCGGTGCGGCCTGATCCGGATCAGTCGTGGCCAAAGCTTTGGCCAGTTTTTTCTTGGCCAGGTGGCAGGAGCTACGTTGAGATATAAACCTGCCACTGTCTAGGTTTCTTGGCTCATGGCGTAGTGATTAACTAGATCTAGATTCTTTCTCTCACGCAATATGTGACCTAATAGCCCCGGCAGCCTTACGTAAGCTGCCGGCAATTAGAACGCCACATTGCGTCATTTGTTCAGACGCAACATTTGCGTGGCGAAAAAATGCCGTCCGGGCCAAGGCCGCATGACACGCAAAAAAGGACAAAAACAAACCCACCTAGCTAAGGTCGGCCTCTTTTCTTTTCACGAGGGCGGCGACAGCAAGCCAGGGGAAACGAACCTCTGGTTTGACGAACCTGTACTGTCGGAGCCATTTTTGGCCCTGAGCAGCAATGCCGAAGGGGCGCAAAGCTACAGGAGGGCAGGCAGCGCGCGGGGAGGACGGGACGCCCACACCGCGGGCTGCTGCCGCCAGTCACGCGCCAGTCGCCTTCAGCGCCAAAAAGAAGCAGCTCGCCACTCTGCTCGCCAAGTGCATCAGCCCCGCAGAGGCGGTGGGGGCAGTCGAGCAGGTCTTCGGTGCCGAGGACTGGGTGACGGACGCCAGCTCGTGGAGCTCGAGCCAGCTGAAGTCTGTCGTGCAGTTGCTGGCCGATCACGTTGATGTTGGCGACGTGTTGGACGCACGTGACCCAAACGGAACGTTGGTGGCAAAACTGCTGGCCGTGGCAGATCTCGCGGCGGACGAGGAGGAGGATCAGGCGCTGCCACCAACGACACCTGCGCAGCGAAAAATGGCCAAGCCGAAAGGCGCGGCCAAGGTTTCGGCAGGTGGGGGGGCTGTCGGAAAGGAAATGAGGGCGAGGTTGGCGACATTCGTTGGGGCACCTCCGGAAACCGAAAATCAGGACGACGAGGAGGACGAGGAGGGGGAGGTCGCAGCCGAGAAATTCATGCAAGGTTTGAAGGCAGCGCTGGGAGGAATGGAGGGGGCGGGAAGCCACTTCAAGGCCTCGAAAGGGGTGGCGCTGCCAAGCCGAGCCAAGAGCGTGAAATATCGGGTTTCGGAGCGGGTGCTGCCGGGGGTGTTGGAGGACGCCAGCGACAATGGGATGGGAATCCGGTCGTGGGTCATGACGGTAAAGCCTGGAAATTGGCGGAACATGGAGAACAGGAAAATTGTCATGAACATTGCATTGGCCATGGACACCCTTCTCAAGGAGCTGGGCTCAGCAGCCGGGGAGCTTGTGGGCATGGAGTACCTAATGAGGGTGGTGGCGGCCTTGCTGCAGGTGGAAGGGCAAGGAGGGGGGGGTGGAAGGTGGCCAGCCACCTCCTGCCATTGGGGGAGGAGGCTGCACTGTCAGCCACCCCGGCTGTCAAGGCAGCTCTCCAAACTGCCATCCTCTTGGACAAGCTCAGCAAGGCTCAACAAGTAGGGAAATAGAATCCCAGCGGGACCGCTCCCTTTTCCCGCTGCCATACCCACTTAGGCCAGCGTACACCGCGTGGGGCAGGGTGAGATCGGCACGCCGGCGACAGCGTGCCACGCGCCGCCACCGCGAGTACACACTGCAATGCAAGGTAGTGCGTTGGCTTAATTGGCTGTGGGGAGGGGGGCAAGACCCTCCTCCTAACCCTAGAGGGGCGTGCTCTAAGGGGAGGGAGGAGGCCCTTGCGAGGGTCAAGAGGCACTGCACCTGGCACAGTCGCCGCGTAGGGGGCGTTGCGACAGGCCAGGAGCAAGAAGGTGCTGATGCAATATATGGGAAGCAGAATAAGTATGAACAACTGCGCGCGGACGCGGTGAGTCTACCAAAGGCGGAGGTGGCGGGGAAGGCACGGCTGCTCGACCTGTTGGCTATGCGGCCGAGCTGGCGGGAGATATATGCCAGCGAAGAGAACTGCATCAAGCCAGCGGTCGTGGCGAGCGCAAAGTATTGGAATGTGCCCAAGCCCAGCCGGGGATGCTCCATGGCTGAATGGGGCAAGCTCATGAGCCGGGCAGCGGGCGTGGGCATGGTGGCGTTCCGGGAGAGGCGGCCCAAGTGGGTGGATGGCTGCTTTGGAGTGGCCAAGGGGGTGGGTGAGCTTCGGTTCATCGTCAACAGGAAGCTGGGCAACCTGCTGTGGGTGGACCCCCCCAAGATCCTGCTACCCCACCTGGGCATCCTCGTGGAGGTCTACATCAAAGGCTGGTGCTACTGCGCCAAGAGCGACCTCGTGTCATACTACTATTCCATCGAGGTGCCCGAGTGGTGGTGGGACTACCAAGGGCTTCCTAGTGTGTGGTCGACTAGCGTAGGTCTGGCAGGGCCCAGGCGGAAGGTGTGGCCCGTGCTCAAGGTGCTGGCCATGGGACATTCCCATGCGGTGGCGCTGGGGGAGGCCATCCATGAGATGGTGCTCTACATGACCGGTGCCCTGGATCCGAGGCGCCAGGTCAACTACCTCTCAAGCGCAGGTGAGCTCACCTTGGTGCGCGACGAGTGTGGCCAGCCACTGCGCTTGGCCATCGAGTACAAGGAGGAGCGCGCCGGGGAGCTTCAGATTGACCTGGAAAACCCCCCTGCCCCCATGCTGTCCATCACTATTGATGACTTGGTGGCCAGCAACGGGCGGACCTGCGAGGCGGTGAACCAGCTCATCACGCGCGCTATTGAGGAAGGCTACCTCCCTAACAACCTTGTGCCGTCTAAGGAGAAGACTAAGATGGCGAGCCTGGAAGGGGACGAGCTAGAAGCCCTAGGGGTGGTGCACCGACGGAACGGCGTGCTGGAACCAACGGTCAAGCAGCTCAACCTTGTGATCGCCCACACGCAGGCTATACTCACTCGAGGCCGAGCTACGGCCGAGGGGCTGGCTGCCGTCTTGGGGCGGTGGTTGTGGCTGCAGATGTTAAGCCGCAGCTGCTTGTCCATTTGGCAGCAATGTTTCAAATTCATCAGCCTGCAAGGGTGGGGGCAGCGATCCTGGGTGCTGTGGGCCGGGGTGCGGGAGGAGTTAGAGTGTGCCCTGGCCTTGGCTCCCATGCTAAGGGTTGACCGAAGCGCACCTTTGGCCCGTGAGGTGGTTGCATCTGACGCGTCCACCTACGGGCAAGGTGTCGTGTACGCAACCATGGAGCCGGGCGATGTGACGGAGCTGGCGAGGGCACGAGAGGTGCGGGGGTACCCGACTTTGCTCATACCAAGTGAGGTGGCCTACGCTGGCCCTAGGCCACTGAGCGCGCGGGCGCAACAAGCAATCACTAGCCAGCAATGGCGGGTTGGGGTCCGGAGTCGTTGGCGGGATCCGGGGATGCACATCAACGAGAAGGAGGTGCGGGCTGCAGTGAAGGGCGTGGAGAGGAGTGCGCGCAGCTTGGCAAACCGAGGCAAGCGGGTGGTGAGGTTGGTGGACTCCACCGCGGCGTTGGGCTGCTTGGCTAAGGGGCGGTCCTCATCCCACAAGCTCAACAAGCAGTGCCGCCGCTTGTGCGCGCTGACCCTCGCCACGGGGAGTCGTTCCCAGTGGGTGTGGACGCCGAGTGCACTTCAACCAGCCGATGGCGTTTCTCGCGGCCAATCCATGGCGACTTTCTTGGCAGGCTGGGTGCGCGACCTGACCGCGGAAGGCATCCATCCTAACCCGGGGCCCCCTGCACCTGTTAGCTACCTTCCATTGCTAGAGGGGAAAGTAAAGCCGGCTACTTTGCTGGCCTACCGTCGTGGTCTTGATTCCCTCTTGACTTGGTGGGAGGCTGGTGGGCGGGCGGACGGGTCATCGTCACGAGCTGACACCCTTGAGGAGACATTTTGTGCGTATGTCGCCTGGGCTCATTTTCGGGGGTACAGCCGCCAAGTGTGTGTCAATGCCTTGATGGGGTTGCAACTTTATTATCCCGGTATGGTGAAGCGGTGGGACTTGGCCCGTGGCGTCCTCGCTGGGTGGAAAACACTTGTGCCCCCCCGTGCCCCTCCTCCCATTCCATGGGAGGCGGCGTTTGCACTTGCCAGCACGATGGTCATGCAAGGTCAGCGCCTTGCGGGCCTGCTGGTTGTCATCGTGTTCCGCCATTACCTGCGAATCTCGGAGGCGCTGAACCTCCGTGTTGGCCATGTGCGCCTCCAGCCTGACGTTCGGCTTGGGCCGGCTCAACGGGGCGCCCTACTGCTGAGGTCTACCAAGACCTCTAAGGGCAAGACTCAGTCAGTGGTGGTAGAAGATGTGATGTCTGAAACCATCCTCCGTCACTGCATCGCGGGTAAGCACGCTTGGGAGGCCGTGTTCCCTTTCACCTACCCGCAATTCCGGCGCATTTGGCAGGCTGCGAGTCAGGCCTTGGGGGTCGCCCAGATTTTCACCATTCACGGGCTGCGGCATGGAGGTGCCACTCACGATTTCCTCGCGGGTCGCAGCATGGGGGACATCCAGGGCCGGGGGCGCTGGCTTAGCAGCTCCACGGTTGCCCATTATGTGGGCTTGCACCGCAGTTTGGAGGTGCAGCTGCCTGAGGTTATTCTTCGGGCCATGGCCGCCTGCCCCCCTCGGGCCTGGCGGGCTATTTTGAAATTGCCCTCCACCTAATTTGGTTGTTCATTTCTCTGTCATTATGCTAGGTTCTTTGCCCCTGGCATGGATCGCCAGGGAGGGATATAAGGGTAAGGCTAGCCTTTGCCAAGCAATAAGTGTTCCCATGAGCATCGGCGGCCGGGATGTGGCCTGCCTTTTGTATGTGCTCCACTCATTGTTTTAATAAAGAGTCTGGTTACCCTGGAGTTCCACGGTTAATAGAATCGTGGTTCTCTGAACATAGTTTCTTTATAGTGAGATGGAAGGGTAGCCGCTATAGCTAGGTTATTGGGTTCACGTGACAAACCTTTTGAGGCCGGTGCGGCCTGATCCGGATCAGTCGTGGCCAAAGCTTTGGCCAGTTTTTTCTTGGCCAGGTGGCAGGAGCTACGTTGAGATATAAACCTGCCACTGTCTAGGTTTCTTGGCTCATGGCGTAGTGATTAACTAGATCTAGATTCTTTCTCTCACGCAATATGTGACCTAATAGCCCCGGCAGCCTTACGTAAGCTGCCGGCAATTAGAACGCCACATTGCGTCATTTGTTCAGACGCAACATTTGCGTGGCGAAAAAATGCCGTCCGGGCCAAGGCCGCATGACACGCAAAAAAGGACAAAAACAAACCCACCTAGCTAAGGTCGGCCTCTTTTCTTTTCCCGCCCACCCTCCCTGCGTGTTTGGGGGTAAGGCTAGCCTTTGCCAAGCAATAAGTGTTCCCATGAGCATCGGCGGCCGGGATGTGGCCTGCCTTTTGTATGTGCTCCACTCATTGTTTTAATAAAGAGTCTGGTTACCCTGGAGTTCCACGGTTAATAGAAAGTGTTTTTTGGTCCTCCTGGAAAGTTGCGTAGTTGCGATTCTTGTTGCGATACTGCGGGTGACCCCTGTAATAGCATAAAAATAAGCACCCTTGCGAACTAGGCGGCGAACCTCCTTCTTGGAACTTAAGATTTTCTCCGCTGGACGCATGGGACGCGCCGGCTCTGATCGATCCGCTACGGTGATCCCGTTGGCAGCAAAATGGCGCTCGGGTCTCCACGAGAAGCCGTCGGCAAACCAGACTACACCCGTGCGATATTGAATCTGCACGTCGTGTTCCCGGTGCCAATCGATACCTAGTGTCCCAATGTCCAGGAAAAGGCCTCAATTGAGGCCTTTTTTATATTGATAATTGCATATAGCAAAACAAACTTTATTCCAAATATGGGCACAGGCCATGCATTATTATGATTATTGTGGGGTTCCCAGCACTTAACATCAGTCATATAGGCCCAATACCTATTAAATTATGACCTCATAAAACAGGGTGTCGCTGCGGCGGCACCATAAGCACAACATGCCCCTGGACACATGCATGAAAAAGGCACTATAACTGAGTTCCCTATGCATTTAACGTGACTTGCGGGCCTTGCGAGGCTTGCCCGCCACGTGGTCAGCATAGCAGGCCCTGGCATGCTTGCCGGAGGGTGCACACACGTTCACACGGCGGGGGCCGGCCGCGGAGCACTGCACACAGTCAAACCCTGCCTTGAACTCACACTGGCTGCACCCACTTTGGCAGTCCAGTTTTTGGAGTGTGTGGCCATCGGGGTCCTCGCGGTCCAGCTCGAGAGTGGCCATAGTGGCCCTGGCCTCCCTCAAGCGCTCGTTATTCACCAGGTCCAGCCCTGCCTCCACGAGGTAGTCCCGGTACGACTTGGTGAAGCCGGGGACAAACTGGCGCATGGCAAAGAAGCCATTGGTGATCAGCATTGACAGAGACTCGCTAATCTCGCGTACAACTGGTGCCCTGGTACCCCAGATGTCGGACATGGCGACCCCACCCTGGCGCAGGGCATTGTGGTGGTCAATCACCCCCATGTAGGTGCGATACAGCTCCGCCACCTTGGGCTGCGGGGTGGTGATGTTGTGCAGCACACCATCTGTGGTGGTCCAGTTCTTCACCTGGGGCTTCCCGGCCAGGGTGGTGGAGCAGGATGCCACCAAGAGCAGGGGCAGCTTGGACTGATGGTCGCATGCAAACAGGTTCATGTCCGTGCCATCGGACAGCTCGGCCGTCGCTGTGTAGGCCACGTGGTCCCCGCGGTTCTTCAGCCCAGCGAAGAGGGCATCCTTGGGGAAGTTGCGGTGCCCAGTCTTCACGTTCAGCACGCCATACAGGCCGTGCTCCCTCAGCGCCACCGCCGTCTTCACGCTGCCGAACCACGAGTCAGCGATGACCACCCGGCCCGTGCCGAAGAGGTGCTTGACAAGGCGAAGCACCACGCCGGTGGAGTTGCCCCACTCTGCATTGTACTCCTTGTCCCTCATGTGCTCCTTGCCCTCCTGCATCTCCATGCCCAGCAGCATCTTGGAGCAGCCATCTGCCACCGTCTTCAACTCACGGCCGATGGGCTTGGGCTTGCGGGCCACCACCATCAGCCCAGGCATACCCTTGCCCAGCCAGGTGATCATGGACTCGTCGCACACGACGACCGTGCCAGGGATAATGTGCTCCGCCAGGTGGGCATTGACAGTGTCATACCACCTTCTCACGCCGGCAAAAAGGTCGTTCTCGGAGCCCACATCATGTGCAGGAAACGAAAAAGTCCAGGACAGCTTCTCGAAAAGGTGGCGGGGCATGAAGCGGCCGAAATTGTAGTTGACGACGTTGCTTTGCTCCCAGTAGGCGCGGAAGCCGCCGGCAGCAGGGTATGCCATCATGAGGCAGCGAATGCCGATGAATTGCCAAAAAACTGGCGGCGTCACTGTCCATTCGTCACCATACCCCTTCTCCCGGCCGGCGGCAGTCATCTTCGCACAAAATTCATCGATTCCCGGCACCATGAAGCGCACATACGCTCCAGCACTGGAGGTGGCAGCGTTGGAAAAGCCGTTAAGCTGCGGCGTGCTGAACTTGTCATGGTACGATACCAAGCGCTCATCCTGCCGGACAGTCGCTGGCGTGGTCGTCCATTGTGGTACGAAGACGGGGGGAGGGTCTGCGCGATTGTCCTTCGTGTGTAAGCGCGCCCACAGCTCGGGCGCGCGCGCGCGCTCATCGTCGGAACTGTCCTCATCTGGGTCGCTAAACCCCTCCTCCTCATCCTCAGGTTCCTCGTCCGGATCCTGAAATATAACTAGCGCCCCTTCGTTGGCGGCTGTCCCAACACCCCCCCCCTCGGTTGGCGTGGTCGCTGGCGCATTATATGGCAGCAGCAGCCGGGTGGCTATGACGTTCTCATCCCCATCTACGTCCCACCTCACCTTGACGGAACTGTCACTGATTACGTTAATCACAGTCCCGTGAATCTGTAAATCCACTGCCGACACTCTGAGGCGTCGGGCTAGCTGCACGGACCATTTGTCTGCACGACGAGCCCCTGCCTCGTCGAAATTTCGAGCAAACGTCGACACACGGTTGTTTATAGTGTACGACGCCATGGCCGCACATTCACGAAATTGCACGCTCTCGTTGCATGAAAACCACAAAAATAGGTACTTTTCCACCTCACATATCTTTCTGTAACCGTCGACCCCTGTCGACCCCAATGGGTCGGGACGCTCAGCACATATACCAGATTCGCGCCACTGGGGCCGGATGACCCATAGGACCGGTCCTTCCCGCCAAAATGACCGTCCCCAGGTGGTCTTGGTGAAAAAGGCCTCAATTGAGCCAAAAAGCCTCAATTGAGGCCTCTGGACACTGAGACACTAGAATGATATCCGCGGCCACTAGGGGTGCTACTGTCGCTTGAACCTGCAACGATCATCCCTGCACTGATAGTGGTAAATCCACGCGCCCAGGGGAAGGGCGCGTGCGACCGTCGGAGTAGCGCACCAAGATCTGATGCGTGTGAGGGGTTGGGAGTAAACCCAAGCGCTGGACTGGCACATCACTAATAAAAGTGACCGCCGCCCCACTATCTACTAACACTCGGACGGACAGAACCTCGGACTCACGAATGAACGGGTCCGCGGCCGAACGAGTGACCGGTACCAAGCCAGAAAATAATAATAATGATCGAGGGTTGACATCACCAGAGGACTCACCGCTGACCGCGTTGTGATTACAGGGTAGACTAAACTCGCCCAACTCAGGTGAAATCAACTCTCGATCCCTCCTCCCGTAGGGGCAAGGGGACTGCGGAGGCAGCCTTAATTGGGCCCCGGCAGGAGACCTCCACTATCCTGCGGGCCTACTCTTCCCCCTCCTGCGTGTCCTCTCCCTCCTCCTCCTCCAAATCCGTAATACTGAAATGGATGGTGGGATCCGGCCGCGGCGCCGTCTGGGGTGTAACCCCCTGGGTGGGCGCCGGCGTATCCGACTCCTGGAAGGACAGGGCCAGCTCGTTGAGGGCCTGAATGGTCTTCTGGAGTTGGCTCTGTGGCGCGCGCGGCTGCTGAAACCGTTGTGGCTGTTGGGATGCCTGCCGCAAGGTCTGGCTGCGGCCTGCTGCTGACGCGCGCCCCCGACCCCGTCCGAACTGAGGGCGTGGCCCAAAGGCAGGCGGAGGGGCAGGGCGGTTGAGGGGAACTCCTGTCAAGTCCGGACACTCGCGTTTCAGGTGACCCTCCTGATTGCAGTTGAAACACCGCAGGTGAGTCACATGAAGTTGGGTAACCATAACCGAAGGAAGCTCTACACCCAAATCCTCTACCAGCTCCCATGAGTTGGTGTTGATAGCGTTGTTGGCAACCGCCTTTGGAGGGGCGATTGGGGGAATCGTGTGAGCGACCTGCATCAGGTAGTCCTTGATCTCCTGAAGATCGTAGTGCACCCACTTCTTCTGAGCAAAGAAGCGATGAACCTCGGCCTGAAGCTCTGGGCGTAGACCCTCAAAGAACCGCGCCTTGGTTTCCGCAGAGCCCAGATCCGGTACCCGCAACGCGCCCACGTCAAACTCTGCGGAATACTCCTGCAGGGTTTTAGTGCCCTGCTTGAGAGCAGCGAACTCTGCGCGATCCAGCTTATCCTGATTGGGAGAAATGTACCGCCGCCGAATCCTGGTGAACAGATCCTGGAGATCCCTGATTGGGGCCTGAGCCAGTGTCTCGTCCCTCTCTAGCACCCTGCGTACCGTCTGATGAAGGGCTAATCTGAATGCTAATACCAGCTCTACTACCATCCGTGGAGCAAGGACCTGCTTATTATATTCCTGCCATTATTATCCGCAAATAGCTGCTGACTGCAGTTTCCCATGCCTCAATCTGACTGGGAGTAGGCGTGGGTGGGAAGGCGGGAATATCCTTGAGGTTGGGAAGGGGCGGTGGCTTGCCTATGCAAGAATGCCCAGTCCCCGGGGACTCCGGGGGTACCGCCTGATTAGCGGTGGCATAACCACCCATATCTCCTACGCTGGCACGACGGTGAGCTACTGCAGCGGGATGATCGCTAGTGTCCCGGGTCCGCGAGCTCGTAGCTGGAACGCTTAGGGAGCCGGTGACGTCAGAAAGGTGACCGGCCCCCGACGGGCCCAAAGGGCGCCCGAGGCGACTCTCGGCGGCCGCGACCTGCACTGGGTCCCGCCACCACGTCACTGAAGATGTGGTTGCCGGAGGAGCAGGAAGCTCCACTGACAGCAACGGGCGAACACCTGTCCCTGTCCCTGACCCTTGTGCCCCTACACCTGCCGCGACCGCTGCTTGAGCCTATTCTACGGCTAACTGAGCGATAGCCGCGGCCATAGCCTGTTGTGCCGGGGACAGTACGGGTTCTAACCTACGTCGTGCCGTGCCCTGCTCGGGTGTCAGCTGAAAAGGAGCCTCATCATTGGTCTCCGAAAGCATTTCGTTGTCCCCCATCGTATTACCGGTTGAAAATAATATTAACAGCAATAAAGCCACCACCTGATTGGTGGTAAGATGGGCTGCGGATGCGATACCCTGAACTAGTCCTGTCTACCCCTACAACAATGTCCTAACTGTTGTTGGCTCCACCCCGGTCCGTGGAAGGGGCGGTGATGCAGAGGTTTTGAATAGAAATTACAATAGGAACGCCACTCTCCCGAACGGGAGTGGTGAGGGGAACAAAACCACTTGCCTGAGGAGACGAGGCAGCAGTGGGGTGAAGTGCAGTACCACTAGCCCTGGGAAGAGGGGCGGAAGTGGCGGCAGGACAATCAGAACCACCCGCCAAAGGAACAGCAGAGGTGGGGTAGATCACACTGGAGATGGTGGAAGATGAAGAGAGGGGTGGGGGTAGAGCCAACCGGTCGCCCTGAGTGGAGACCAAAGTATGCCTGCAAATGAAGGCGTCTGCACTACGTAAATCCGCGAATCCCTTGAACTTTGCCCCCTGGTATCCCTGAATGGACTCCTCACACTCTTCCCACGTATAGTATATCCCTACTGCGCGCCCCCTGGCCACTGCGTAGTACCTTTTTCTTGACCTGGTGGGTTGATTGCCCCTCACATGTAGCCCTAGCCCCTTACTGATTGTAGTGTTGCGTAGTAGGATATATTGCTCTGCTGCCTCTAGGCTCTGGAAATCCTGAGACAGGAATAGGTCTGGGTGTTCAGGAGCCTGATTTTTGGCAAAGATAGCATCCCACGTGTAAAAGATACCCCGCCACCTACCTTCTGCTATAGCGTGATAGGGAGGTGGCATGTTGCATTATTATTAAATGAAAAATGTTATTAAGTTAAGTGGGCTGAATGCCAATATGTTTTCAAGACCTTGGATCACTGATGAAATCAATAAGAAAAAGGGGGTTGAATCCCCTAAATTATTATATGCTGGTTTTCCTTGAAATGCTATCCCCAGTTGGATAAGAAAATTTCGGCATTACGACGCCTAGGGCATCATGCAGCAAGCACTGCCGAAAATTTTGAGCAGGGTAGCTAGTTATCATAAATAGTGACGGAACCTTTTTGCCACTTGGCAATCAGGTCCGTCACTTTTTATAATAACTAAAACGTCGTAGTGTGGGGGCCGATATCTATCGTACCGCTGATGCCTACTGCAGTACCGAATCTCGCCTTAACGATATTCCAACCGGGCATTTTTCCCTTCTGGCACTTTCGTTTGGCCTTCTGGTATCAATTCCTTCCGGTATTCGGAAATACCCGTGTCACCACAGGGATTCGAACCCCCGACTTACGAGGTCTTAGTTATTATAAATAGTGACGGAACCTTTTTGCCACTTGGCAATCAGGTCCGTCACTATTTATCCGGGGAAAACCACTCGCCGGTATCAATTCCGCGCCACGTTCACGTGAACTTAACGCGGAATAGATACCGGCGAGTGGTTTTCGCCGGATAAATAGTGACGGACCTGATTGCCAAGTGGCAAAAAGGTTCCGTCACTATTTATAATAACTTAGCTGACCGGAGCAGATCGCTCCACGGGATATGTCTAAAAAAAAATGCAGAAGGAAAAATGCCGGAAAGCAGTAAATAAGTGCACTTTGCTGGAACGCAATGAAACCTAGGTGAGCGCAGGAAGCGAAAACTGATCTGGCTTGACTATACTAAATGCTACCGCTGATTACGGCGTGCACACGCATCTAAAAAGGGCAGCCTGGAATGGCCACCCCCCTCGCAACAACACATGCATCGACACCAGAATGTCCCATTCGCGAAGGTACAAGTCACTGACCTCTGATCTAGGTAAAACGCCCCTACTAGTCCCGCCCCTATTCCCCGTTTACCTGCGTCCGGGGCTCCTGTGGCTGATTGCCTTGAGAAGCCGAGTCCATAGCCGGTGTTGGAGAAGGCGGTGTCGAAGCAGGAGGCGTCATTCCCTCGATTCTACGCCAGTGACCCCACCCCCCTATAGGCAACGGTATAGTAGAGGTTGGAGGACCCCTCTACCGTTATTTAATGCCGATGATGGTAGCTGCTACCTACGCCTGTAACCTCGCTCAGGCCTGACTGGCCTAGCAATGACTCAGGTTAGAAACCTCCGAGTCCAGTTTTACATCCGGCGGACTGCCGGCTGCGAAAGACCTACACCTGATCCACGACTGAATGCCGTGGACGATGGTCGGCTGTACTAATCAGAACTCGTATTCCTGGAACGGAATACTCATACCAATATCACGTCGTTCTGCATCCGGATATTGACATGTAGCTTTTATCGACCAGAACCAGAATCCATGTTAAATTCTAGTCTGCGTGCGTTGCCCCCTCGGAAAGTAGTAGACGTGAGTCACTTTATGCCATTGCAATTAACCGAGAGAGAGTAGGTAAATAAAACACCAACACCTATATGCCCGCCGTCGTGCATCGAGTTGGAAGACGTTGCACAACGTGAGCATGCATGATGCATAATAGATGATCTACCCACAACCGGCCCAACAATGATACTCACGATCGTGGTGGACTGTTTCGGAATAGCAGTGGGTTGAGACCCACTCTCCCGACTAGCTAGCCACGAATGATAAAACACTGGAATGTGTTGTAAACCTGAAAGCCACCGGACTAGCTACAAATGGGCGTACACTGGAAAATGCCCTAGACTATGGAAGGCTCAGCCCACCACGTGGCTTGGCCTAGCTAGCCGGCGCTACACCACAGCGCCGGGCCCTGACCTACACATAATGTGCGATTAAAAGCACCGTAGGTCAACCCCTTGGAAAAAGGGTGAGTAACTAGCTACACAAATCTGACGACAGTATATTGTTACGGCCAATATGTCCACTACTAACGAACCCTAAATAAACAGGCTTGGAGTATAACCAGGCTCGACGCGGTGTTGGACAAGCATGGCAAGTTGTTCAAGGATCGGACTCCCCAGTTCCCGCCGGCTCGGTCGGTGCTCCACCGCATCAAGTTGCAAGAAGGCCAAGGCCCCACGGCGTCCCGGGCCAATGTATCGTATCAGGGACCAGTTGAGCTGCAGGAGCTCAAAAAGATCCTGATCTCTCTCCTTGAGGCGGGTCTGATTGAGCCCAGCAATAGCCCGTATTCAGGAGCCTGGGGTGCTCCTGGTGCCCAAGCCCAATGGGAAATGGCGTCGAGTGACAGACTACCGGAAGCTGAACGCCATTACTGTCAAATCCAAGTACCCGTTGCCACGCATTGACGACATCTTCAACCGCGTGCAAGGTGCAACGTGCTTCACAGTCCTCGACTGCGCGGACGGGTTTTGGCAACTACGCATCGCCCCCGAGGACTGTCACAAGACAGCCGTCGCGACGCCGTTCGGGCACTACCAATTCCGGGTGGCATGCAGCCATGGGCCTCTGCAACTCCCCAGCATCCTTTCAGATGCTGATGAACGACCTGCTCCGCCCGGTTATGGGGACTGCTCACCTTCCGCAGGTCTCCAAGGACTTGCGTGACCCCAACAGGGGGACCAAACTGCTGTGGACCTATAAGCGACAATGCGCCGTCGCGTACCTCGACAATATCCTGATCTATTCCAAGACTTTCGACGATCATCTTGAGGACGTGGACGCGGTGCTTCAGATCATGGAGGATGAGCACCTCTCGGCACGTCGCGCCAAGGTCCGCTCGGGCCGTAGTGTTCCCTTTCTGGGCCACACCCTGTCCCAACATGGAGTGGCCACGGACCCGGCCAAGATTGCGGCGGTGCAGGAATGGCCGGTCCCCACCGATGTCAAAGGTGTTCGCAGTTTATATATATCAGCGTGTGCGTCTTAGAAAGACGAAGCGATAGTAACATTCACGGCCGAATTTGGTGCCCAAACGTGAAAGTTATGAGCAGCCTCCGCCGTCAGCCATGGCTACCTCGTGGCTCGTGGCTCGTGGCTCGTGGCTCGTGGATCGTGGATCTGCATCATCTTGGTAAACCTGCCCTGAACTATACACAGCAGCTAGTTGCTGGCCATTGAACCTCTTGGTCCCAGGTCCAAGTTTAAACACTGCATTTCCTCCCTCTCTCTTGCTTGGACTGCTATGCAGAACAAGAATCTTGAGGTGGCAGACCATTGTCCAGGCCCACACGCCAGCCCCTGTGGGCAAGCCCCCCCCCCCCCCGGCCAGGAGGAAGGGGCGCTTTGCTGAGTAGAGTATAGTAAGGATTTTCTAGATGAGCTTAGAGGTAGCTTAGGTACAGTTTCGCGGCTTCGCTCACCCCCATATCCGGCATCAAACAAGGGATTACGTGCTACATGATCTCCCCACGGAGTCATGAGCACTATAATATAATTTTATTTTTAAGGGTGTGCTTTGCAGAGCAAATCGCACCTTGGCAGAAACAAACCAACTTTGCAGAGCTGCTTGAATACATGGTGGTGCAGGTGCACCTCAATTGTGCACCCCGAGTAGGTGGCAGTTTACAACCACCACCTGCAGATTGTCGCCTAGAATGTATTAAAAACCGGATGCCCCTCGATCTCAGGGATATGTGTTACATATCCTTCCCATGGAGGTATCAAGCAAGGAGACAACCAGCGCAGGCCAGAAATCGGGGGAATAGCGAGAGTATGTTCTAAATCACGGCTGCTAGACGTCGGGGCGGAGGTCCCATTTCGTGATCGCTTTAAACTGCTGGGGAGCATGCTTCCTGACACCGCCGCCGATGTGGACACCCGCATCGGCCTGGCCTAGCTGGGCTCGGCATCGTTCGCTGAAAACCTACTGGCACTCGAAGGTCCTCGGCGAGCACCGCAAGCGCATGCTCCTCAAGGTCCTGGTCCTCATGGTGCTCACGTATGGCGCCGAGGCATGGACGCTCACGGACACGCTGGCGGCCAAGCTAAACGGCACGGTAACCAGGATGCTCCGTCAGGCCCTGAATGTAGGGTTTTCCACGCATAGGTCTTTAGAATCTTTGTACCAGGGCATGCCTCGCATTTCGGACGAGATTAGACAGCGTAGGATAGCATTCGTAATCGATATAGTCGCGCTGGGGTCGTAGCCTTCTTCTCATCCATGCGCCCGGAGTCGAGTAAGATGTCGCGCCACTGAGGAGCCTGGCGGCCAGAGACCCCAGAACCCATACCTGTGAGGTAGAAAGGTTGGGTCAGGGTAAGAAACTGCTGGCCCTGGAGTTGAGTAACTCTAGAGCCCTAGGATCTGGCTCTAAGTTCCCCATGTCCGTCCGCACGCCTTCCGCTAGCGTCCGCTAAGCCGCCGGCTATAATCCGGCGGTCCGATGCGGTCGACCGGTCTAAGGGCGGCGCCAAGGGCCGGCGCCACCTAGGCCCCAGTCCGGGGCCTTATCCGGGTCGTCCAACATATCCGGTATGGACAGCTAGCTTGTCCCACGGTTACGGCTAACCGGATAGGCTTTGCTGGCTAAGACATAAACCAGTGGTTGGCCAGCTCCGACAGCAGTTCTCTGTGTTCACCTTATCCCAAGCTTACCGTGACTGACCGCCATAGCTTAGCCGGTCGGGGGCTTTAACTTGTATTCATAAAAATCCCGATGGCTTCCGGTACACGGAGCCGCACGGGCGAACACACAGATACGCCAAGTGGCGAGGCTGCAGGGACCGTCCTGCCACGCTTTAGTGCGGACGAGGCCACGAGGTTGATGCAAACCCTCGTGGCACAACCTGAACTGGCCAAGCAGTTTAAGCATTTGATGCTTGCTGCTGACGATGCTCTGAATCGCGGGCCTCTGAAGCAAACGGAGGTGCCCGCTGATCTACCTGCCGAGTATACGGCGGACGACGCAGCAGATTTTCTGGCTGCTCTCAAGCGTCTGCGCGATGGACGCGCGGACAAAGATTCGGAGCTGATTGGCAAGTTCCGTGCAGTATTCTGCAGTACAGCCAAGCACCCAAACATTGCCAATCTAGTTCGCATTGCGGACGACAACAAACAAACCTGGAAAGTTTTTTACAACGGTCTAGATGCCCACTTGTCGCGGTCTAAGGAAGAGGCCGACGAGCAAGCCTTCAACGACTTCGAGGGCTATGCAGTTAATAAGGCAAATTTGCCCGGCGGGGCTGCACGTGATTTCCAGGTCTTCGTGCACAAGCACAAGCTGCTAGATACTCTCAAGCCCATTTTCTTGTGCAATCGATTTCTCAAGAAATGCGACCTGTCGTCGGATGTGCATCTGACCATAGCGACGGAACTCAAAAAGAAGAGTGCTGTCTGTTTCGACGAGGGCATGCTGTATTTAATCTCATGCTTCAAGAGTGCGCAGTCCAAGCCGACTGCCTCGGCCGCTCTGCCATCCCTGCGCAAGGTGGATACCGGCGCGTCTTCTTCTTCAGGCGCAGAGGCTCCAATTACGCGGTCGGAGCTTACGGCCATCCTGAAAAAGGTCGTCGGCCACGGCAACAACGGGGGCCAGCGAGGGCGCAAGCGCGGGCATGGTGGCGACGACAAGAAGGGCGATAATCCCCCGGCCAAGCGGCAGCAGGGGGCGTTTACTGACCGCAAGCAACGCTGTGAGCGCTGCTTCGGACGTCGCCATGTCCGGGATGACTGCCGAGTTCGCCCAGACCTGGAGCTCGAGGACAACCTTTGCTGCAAGTGCCACGACGTTCTGCGTGGTCATAGCGTGGAGGCGTGCAAGGCCAAGCGCATCGTCGTCCACGGCACACGCGAGGAGTGGGCAGAGCGACGGGCAGCACGAAAGTCAGGTTAGAGCACGCTCGATACCCCTTCTTTTGCTCAATGCGTCACGCTGAACCGGGCCGTCGTAGAGCCTGACGTCGTTCCTAAAAGCCAAGTGACTGCATCCTCTGTCTCATTCCGTGATGTGCTCACGCAATCCGTTGATGCTGCTCTGGCTCTGTCGCGCCAGGATCACGTGCTTCCTGAGCACGGGTCTACAATGCGTGACCTAAGCAATGTGGTGTCTTCTAGGTCGGGTGTGTACAACGCCGAGCGACCAAGCACTACTGCAGCTCCCCAGCTAGATACTGGGGCGGTCGGGCCTATGAGGAATGTTGTGACAGTGCAAGAGAATGCTGGGCGGGCAGATGTTCTCGGTACACACCACCCTACATAGTGTGGATCTTCACATTGGCAAGGTGCAGTTGAATGCCCTTCACCGCTGGCTAGCACGCCGGCGATGGAGACGGGATTTTTGTTGTTTGGGGAACCGATTGTGGGAGGCTGAGCCCGCAGCCGCCACTGATTGCTATTGAACCCTTGCTGCTGGCCAGGCCGCAAGGAGCTCAGCGGCGCGGCGCTAACCGATAAGGCATGCTCGAGCCTCTAACCCGAGACTACCGGTAGGCTACCCGATAGTGCATGCTCGAGCCTCTAACCCGAGACTACCGGCACTCAGCGGATCTGTGCTACCGAGGGCGACGGTTCTCTGACCGTCCCGGCGCGCACTGGCTTCCGTACCTTGCTTAGGCACCGACTAGCATCTAGACACCAATCTTTGATGCCCACCTGACTAGGCGCCCAGGCCGGCGACTACCGGCCAGCGGATAGATGCCACTCGGGAGCACAACTCCCATACTTTCTTTTTAAATAATTATCATAAATTATTTAAAGCGAGGGGCAATAGGGTAGCACTGACCCTACGTACGTTCAAGTAGAGAAACACGTAACGGCACACTGACCGTCCCCAAATCCTAAACCCCAAGGAGGGTGCCCTACGCTGGGATCTGAGCACGCCAAAAACACCCGGGCTTTGCTCCCGGCCTCCTTTTCTACTTGGGTGCAACTGCACCACATGCATCATTATTAGGCACACTGGCCGCCTGTCAGGTCTAGGGAAATGTATTCACAGATGAAAGAAGCGCCCATTCCCATGCAAAAAGACGACAGGTCACACGGTAAAAAAAAACTCATGTCATCATGAGCTGCCGCAGCAGCTTGTACTGAGGCCCCGACAGCATCGCTGGCTTGGTCAAGGCATCGGCAATATTCTCGCTCTCGGGGATCCACCGCCGCTCATCCAACACCGTGGCGGACTCGGCCAACACAAGGTAATCTAGTTTGGTGGTGGAGGCGAGCGGGTTATTCAGAAACTCAATTATTGACTTGCTATCTGTGCACAGCCGCATGCGGAGCGACAGCGCCACGCGGGCCTTATCCGCAATCCATTGCAAAAGATGCTGCACATAACACGCATGGTCGACAGCGGAAATGAACGCGCGACACTCCGCGCGATTGCTGTCTACCACTACCCGCTGATGGATGCGGCTATACCAGTCGACAATAGTGGGCTGCCCAGTGGGGCTATCAAGAAAAAAGATGGCCGCCTCCCGCGCGCGCAGCTGCGTGATGGTACGCGACTCCAGGTTCGCGTCAGAGTAAATGGTCATTGCCACCGGGCGGGTGATATCAACCCCCCACACGCGCAGGCCCGGTGACGCCAAGACTTGCGTCCGAAGATGCTGCGCTCCCATGCCCGCAAGCACGGCGTCGGGCGCACGCGCGTAGATGGACAGGTCGGGTCGCACCGTGCCCGCGAGCCACCCCAGCTGGCCGCGCAATTGCGGTCCCGCGGACGCATCCAGCCGCTCAGGCAGCGATTGCGCGAGCTTGTCGGCGTATTCCTGCTTGGCCGCCATGTCAATGCACCAGCCAACCGGTGTGCGGTGCAAAGTGTAGGTTAGGCCACAGAAAGGGACGGGGGTGTCGGGGTCCAGCCACAACGTGCGGCTAGTGGGCAAAAGCTTGGCCACAGCGGTTATGAACTGCCGGACCCACGCCCGGGGTCCAATAAGCCGCCAGTCATCCCCATGCCATTGCATGAACGCGGGCTCGTGTGGGTTGGGTGTGTGGATGTGAAAGAGGTTGCTATCGATGCGGGAAAACACCGCCCCCATGCTAGCAAAGATGCGTTCAGCCGTCTTGCGAAAGATGATGGGGCTAGACTGCAGGCCCTCCACACCAAGGAGAAGCCGCAAGTACACACACCGCAGCTCCCCCTGCCACACCAAAGGGACCTTGACCACATACACCGTGCCACGCCACACTTCCTCGGCCACTGCCGGGTCGCTATGGAGAAAGGCCCGCTGAAAATCTGAGCAGGCCATGGCATAGTCCAACCCCCGATCCAACAGCCCCAAGAACACCGATGTTAACACCCGGCTAGTGGTCTGCGACAGCCCGGGCGTAAACAATTCCTCCTCCGACAACTCAGACGAGCCCCTAAACTCCGTGACACAGGGCCGTACATGAAATGTGACAGGGTCAGTGGGGAGGACCTGCTTATACTTGAGCACAAACTTCAAGTTCAGCTTTACCGCCCCTTGCGGCACCTCCATCAACTCCCCATACACCCCATACATCGCCCACTCCAGCTGCGCGCGCAAGAAAGCCGCGCGCCACTTATGGAACTTGACAGGGTCACGGCAGTCCTCCTTAAACTGCGGATAACTAACAGGAGATTTAGTGGCGATGCTCCAGGGAAAAATGCCAAGACTGCTGGGGTGACACTTCTGCGGCTGCGTGACATCGGCTACCAGCGGCTCTGCCGTATATTCCGCCCCGCGAATGGCCCCTACTGCAGTGGCATAATCCTCAGGGTGATTAATAGCCTCGGGGGGACCCCGGCCCGTGAGGGCTGCAAGCGCTACGTGATATTGGTACAAGCCTATGCTCCCCACCCCCTCGAGGGTCACCAAGCCGGCTGACACAGAAAACCCGGGGAGGGAAACAAAAGGGTTACCTATGAGGGTGATCCCCTTGTAACCCTCTAGCACTTGCACAGGGACATCTACCCCTAGGATGGGCATGAGCACCTGCCCAGCCACCTTATAGGCCCGCTGCCCGTCAAACCCCGCAACCTCCTTCCAACTACTGGGCAGCAAAGGGTAATAGGCCTCGGCCGCCGCCGGGCTCGTGATAGACACGCCTGCCATGGTATCTATGGCCGCAATATGCCTAGAGGGAACATCATGAGCTTCAGTCACAACCGTGGGGCACTTATCTGGCATGACGCGGCTGACTTGTGCCGCACCCCCCGCTGCCGCCGCCTTGAGCTTGTCCGCCTTGAGCAGCTGTCGGAGGACGTGGGCCAGCTGGGAGCCCACGCCCGCGCCTGACGATGTGTCCGGCGCCGCCACGGTGGGCGCTGCTGGGGTCGCGGGGAGGGGCTGAGGTAGCGCCCCCGCGTCGACCCCGGGGACTTGCTCCGGCGCGGCGCCTGCAGGGGGGTGGGCAACAAGCGCATCATGCACAGCCACCCCAAGTGGGGTGGGTAGGACAGGTTCCAGCCGGGCCCGCTTGGCCGGCCGGCTATCCACATCCCAACCGAGCTGGCGGCTGTGCTCCTTGGCCGCCTGGACCTGGGCATCGGACGCCTTGTACCGATACACCTTATCCCACGGGATGAGATAGTCCCTATGCTCCCAGTGCACCTTCACCCGCCTATGCACCCAGTCCAAATCCACCACCATGCCTGGCCCTTGCATCTGCCCCCGCTTGCCAAAGGAATTCTCCTTGTGAAACAAGACCAACTCCCCCAGCTCCCACTCCTGCGACAAGTCAGGCTGGGTGCGGTCTAACTGCCGCCTAACCTCAGCGGTGGTAGCGAGGTGGGCCTCCCAATGGTCTGCCACGTCCGGAGGGTAAATGCCCGACTGCAGCCCCCGCGCGGTAATAAGACCTAGTCCCTGGGGCAGCTTGAAAAGCACCTGGCTGTTGTACTTGTCCATGAGCAAGCGGCACCACAGCGCGCGTTGTGCATAAGGCTGCCCCGCGGGCTTGAATCCTAACCCGCTGGCCTGCTGCTTGGCTGCCATGCCCTTTACGCTGCTGATGTGCCTATCAATCAGCCCCAAGTTGCCATGGTCCTGCCGCCCAGCAATAACCACCATCTCACAGCCCTCCCGCCCCACAATGCAATCAAATTGTTGGTCCAACATGACCTCAGAAATGGGAAAGAAGTGAGACATGGCAATGCGCAGCCCCCGCCACAAGGACTCCTCTACCATGCTTGGCAGGGGCTCGATGGCTAGGAACTTGGTATAGCGATCCATCAAGACCAAATAATAGTCCCCCTCCTCCAAATGCATGACATCCCCCACTAACCTCCCCCGGTACGGGGAAGGAGTCTTAGCATGCCAGCGCCTACGCTTCTTCCTGACACTTGCGCATGCGTGGCACTCCTCTAACTCCGCCTGAGCGACCTTCAACCCCGGCGCCCCCATAAGCCTAGTCGCCCAGTCTAGCGTTTGCCCCGCCACATGACCCACCGCAAGGTGAATCTGGTGAGCAAGCATCCGCAATCCTATGGCCGTGGGGGTGGTGCCATCCCCTTCTATGCTAGGCACCTGCCCCGCCAAGCTCTCTGCATGTGCATTCCTGTCGGCAATGTGCTCTAGTGAGGCCTTACTGAGGCGGCGACCCAACTCCACGTCTACGTGAGGGGCTACCTCGGCATCTGCCGGCACTATCTCACCTGAAGGGGTGAGCTCCGGAAGGGCGTGTTCAGGCTCTATTGCGACCACGCTGGGCACGCACTCCTGATCAGCTGCAGCACTTGCACTTCCATTCTGAACCACGGACGTGGGAACATTAGGACTACAAGGCACAGCATCCTCACGCCTAGCCGACTCACCGCGACACACATCACCTCTATGACGTCACTTGGGCATGGCTGGCCGTGGGGCGCGGCATGTGTTGGGGTCGTGTCCAGGAAGCCGAACCGCCCAGCAGCGCCGGCACACTCGAGTCGCCTTGCCGAGGTCCAGCCGCAGCGTGCAGTTGGCCTCGGTGTGCCCCACGCCGGTGCACCGCTCGCAGACGACCTTCTCCTTGGGGACGCCACCCTGCTGCTGTTGCTGCCTGCCAGCGCCGCCCTCCTGTCGAGGCTGCTTGCCCTGACCGCCTCCCGGCCCGCGTTTGCTGGACGCGTTCTGGTTGTGCCGACCACCGCGAGCTCGGCGTTTGCCACCCAACATTCGCACCACGTTGTCGGCCACCGTCGTGGACAGCTGGGTAACAAGAGTGGTCAAGTCCGACAGAGAAGCTGCTGGCGGGGTCGAGGCAGGAACAGGGTTTACCTGAGCAACTGTCGGCAGCTTGTTGTTACGCCTGGGGCCGCCCCGGTCCTTGAACATCTCTCGGAGGTGCGCCATGGCTGCGTTGAACCGTTTCTGGTCGTCCGGGGTGCCCACTACCACGGAAGAAGCTAGCGCAATTTTCATGCCGAGACCGGCCTTGACATTGGCACGGCTCTCTGGCGTCAGCCCCAGCGCATCCAGAACTGCGCTGAGTAAATATTCGCTACTCATGTGCTTCAAGACACCCTTGCTCCGGACCTGGGCCGCGAATCTGGCCATGTCCGAGCTGAGGTAATTCGGGTCAAGCGACAGGTTGCGCACCAGCGCCTGCCCCTCCTTTTCCTCGTCAGGAAAGCTTGAGGTGTCGAGCACCTCTTGCAGGGCCTTCACTGTGTCGGGCCAGGTCCACGCCTCTTTGCTGGCGTTGATAATGACCCCTCGCACGTCCGCATTACCCGTAGCCTCGTTGCATACCTCTGACCGGCGCAGCTTGGTGAGGAAAACTGCGTCGGACAGTTCGTTGTAGTCCTGCCGGAGCTCGCCCAGGCTGTTAATAAACTCCTCCACGGCGGACGGCGTCAGAATTTCTGGCAGCTTACTTGGCAGCTCTTCTTTCTTGAAAACTTTCCGGGCAGTTGGTGCTGACTGCTGCCCCGGAGCGGTGCTGACTGGCTCAGTCGCCGCGGTGGCTGCGCCACTCCCATCCGCCGGAGTTGATGCTTGCGTTCCCTGGTCCTGGGTTGCAGCTGCCGTTCGCTCCGCGCCACGCGCCATGAGCCCAGAAAAATGGTCAACGGTAATGTTGACTGTTGTGAATACAAGTTGAATGCCCTTCACCGCTGGCTAGCACGCCGGCGATGGAGACGGGATTTTTGTTGTTTGGGGAACCGATTGTGGGAGGCTGAGCCCGCAGCCGCCACTGATTGCTATTGAACCCTTGCTGCTGGCCAGGCCGCAAGGAGCTCAGCGGCGCGGCGCTAACCGATAAGGCATGCTCGAGCCTCTAACCCGAGACTACCGGTAGGCTACCCGATAGTGCATGCTCGAGCCTCTAACCCGAGACTACCGGCACTCAGCGGATCTGTGCTACCGAGGGCGACGGTTCTCTGACCGTCCCGGCGCGCACTGGCTTCCGTACCTTGCTTAGGCACCGACTAGCATCTAGACACCAATCTTTGATGCCCACCTGACTAGGCGCCCAGGCCGGCGACTACCGGCCAGCGGATAGATGCCACTCGGGAGCACAACTGGTGCTCACACGGGCGGCCTTTCGTGCAGCCTCTGAAGCTGCCCAGTTAGCCAATGTCACTACCCCAGTAGTCACCCCACCTGTTGAGAATCCTGACAATGCCACTGCACCTCAGGCTGTCACCCTGAAACTGTTAGCATACCAGATGCACCGTGCATACGGGCATGAGGCCAAAGCCGAGGTAGAGGGGGCACACATGTTGGGGGCACCTTTATACAACGAGCTGAAGAATGTGCGTGCTCAGTGTCCTGCCTGCATCAAGATCAGGAAGAAGTCGCGTAGGCGGCATGCCAAGACTCCACCCTTGGAGCGAGGGTACCTTGTGGGGGATGTCATGCACATGGACGGGGGGGACACCTATTTCATAGTCAAGGATAGGTTCAGCAAGGTCACCTACATTGAGCCGCTGCCCCACATGTTTGAGGCTGACCTGCACAGGGCTATCAAGATCAGCCTGCATGGCTTTCTTTCATCCCGTAGTGGAGCTCATGCTAGACCAGCAGTTCCGCTGTGTGCAAGGTTTGCCGGGGATGGAGGCCGTGGTCATCGTGGGGCGTGAGGATCACGGCGAAATGGGCATGATAGATCGCACTGTAAGCTATGTCAAGACTGTAGCAGCCAAGCGACAGGATAACCCACATGGCAAATCCTACGCGGTCAAGACGGCGTGGTGCAAGGAGTTAACGCCAAGCGCATTGGCGTGTACCTGATTCGGCATATCTCTGCGATTCTAGCGGCACCGGAACGAGTTCATTCCGACAAGTATCAAGAAAGTTATGGCGTTCCGACTTCCCGGTCGCGCGCGAGCGCGAGCCGGCTGTTCGTCTAAGTCGGACGTGAATATTTGCCGACGACATATGGGGTCGACAGTAATTCCTGGGCTGACAGGAATTAGGTGCTGAACCTACGACGGTATTGGATTAATACGTCGTACGCAGGAAATAGGAACCTTAACCTGTGGTATGTTGGTACCGCAGGCTTAGTCCTGGACTTCTAGGTGCAGATGCAATAGTCACTGTGGACTGTGCTCTGTGGTCACTGTGACTGTATGGCAGACCTACTGTATAGGAACTGGGCGCTGTACAGGTAGTGAATACTGTACCGGGAGTGTTATTACTGAGCAGGCATTCTGGGCTGCTCAGGACTAGCAAGCACAGTGCACAAGTATATAAAGAATAGGCCAGTGCCATTTGGGCAGATCTCTTGCGAGCCCGCCTCACGTGTGTTGCCTTGACTTGGCAAACTCGTGTACAAGCCTCAAGTGTGAGTGCTGTAACCTATACAATTTAACAAAGCTCCGTTTCCAACCATATTCACACATTGCTGCATTGCAACCATATCCTTACATATTGCGTTTCATAAAAACGTTAACTCAAATTACAAACAGTCTCGACGGAACGGCCAGGAGGGTCGTTGCTGTTTGCTGCGTGCAGCGTTGACGACGCGAGAAGCTCGTCCGGTGGTGAATGGTGCAGGAAGAACAACGGCAGCAGAATTTCCGGTTTCGGCAGGCTGCTGGTGGTTCAATTTCGCCTGAATTGCGTCGTGTCGTTCGAGATTTATCTTTATTGCTTGCAGATCGTCCACCTGTTAATCGCAACTTCGTGCAATTCGTCGACGACCAGGTCGAGGATTGGGAGCAAATTCTGCGGCACGTCCAAACCATCGTCATTCCGGAGCACCGGAGCATCGACGACATCGAGCAAGAGCTGCACGGTTTGGTCGGCATCCAGACTGTGATTACGGCATTAGCTAAGCGGGTGCGTGCGGAGTTGGCGGCTAGGCGAGGAGAGGCTGCGGAGGCAGCTGGTGCAGTGCGACACGAGTTCGTGCCGGCAGCAGCGGGTGCGGGTGTACAACGTACGTTTGCAGGCGTAATCGGCGACGAGGGTGTTGCAGCGGGACCAGTTCGACGTGAGCGACGCGGAGCGGAGCGCTACAGGCGGCTTGCAGAGGTCGAGGCGGCAGCGGAAGCCATCACCGGAGGACAGCGTGCGGCACGAGTCGGCAGGTTTCCGGAGCGAGCAAGGGTTCCTTTTCAGGAACTGCCCCAACCCCTTCGCGTTCGTGTGACGCGTTGGGAAGAGTTTGCCCCTCTTGGTTACGATAGTGACCTTGAGGTGGGAGCAGGGGCGTCGCTGGGCTAGGCGACGAGGCACTTGGCGACCACGAGGTGCCAAGATACAATCCGCGGGGTGCCAACGACGGGTTGTCACCTGTCTACTATACAAACGGTGACGATTCTGTCATCGCGGGCCGACAGCGGGTCGACGACGGCGCAGCGGGTAGCAGGGTGCCAGAGCTGATTGTTGTGAGCGACAGCGACAGTGACAGCGACAAGGAGAACCAGGACGCGCCTGGGGGACCGTGGTGGTCTTGCCTGAGTGGTAACACTTGGCATTTTCCTTTCTTGTTCAGTAGCTTATATTGCTTTAATTGCTGCTTGGCCACTTGGCTGGCTGTAGCAGATCTGAACAGAGGCCATCATGAGTGAGGGAGCTATTGACCAACAAGCGCGCTTTATGGGCTTTGCGCGGCGCGGCGCTGGGATGGATGGACGAGATGGACGCGATGGACGCGGTGGACGCGATGGACGCGGGACGGCCAGGCGCTGGGAGACCAGGCTGAGGGCCAGATGATCAGAGCCAAGGATCGCAGGGCGGTCAGAACGCGCCAGCCGCAGATCAAGCGGCGCCTAAGCGACCGACCGTGGCTGAGGGGTACGCGGTGCTAGGCCAGTTTCAGTCCATCAAGGACAATTGGCAGCCCCGGGACGCTGAGAGGATGTTAGAGGACATGAACTTGTACACGGAGATATACACCGGTGACAAGCTTCGCATCCTGGCGTCTAGTGCCTACATAAGGCAGTCGGCGAGGCGGCTGTTCAAGTTTGTTCGGGAGCGACACACGGCGGGGGACACCTGGACGGCGTTTATGACGCGACTCAGGTCGTTCCTGAGTGACAAGAGGACCATAGATGGGTCCCACCTGAAGCAAGAATACCTGGACTACAAGCCCATCAAGGGGCAGCTAGTGGTCCACGCCTTTGAAGACTTCGTCAAGCTGAGGGAGGACGCCATGGCCAAGGGCTTCTTCGTCGCAGATCGGATGGCCATGGGCGACTTTCTCAAGTCGCTGCAGCTGGATCCGGTCACCATGGATAATGTGACCATCCACATGCGACAGGTCCATGGCTGGGCAGCCATGACGGACCAGTTGTATGAGTGTTTCAGCGGCAAGTACGTGGTGGTAAGCGCCCTCGTCAGGGGACGAGGAGGCCACTGAACCTGCGGTTAAGTCCATGAGGGGATCGGGCCACGGGGGCCCAGCGTCCTCGAGAGGGCCTGAGACCTCTTCAAGGGGTCGAGGAAGGTCCAGGAGGGGGCGTGACAGAAGGGCTGGACGGGGGACCCCGCCGAAGTCGGGACATCCACAGTCCCAGTTTGACTTCAAGAGGGTGGGTGGTCCTCCCAAGGCTGGGCCCAGCAGTGGGACCTCACGGGACATCAGTCAGGTGGAATGTTATTTCTGCCAGGGGAAGGGTCACTTCAGGAATGAGTGTCCCTCGTACCTGAGGCAGGAAGGTCAGAGCAAGCCAGCTCAGGGTGGCAGCAAGGACAAGGCTGGTCCATCCCAGGATAAGGGCAAGGGCAAGGCTGCTGATCATTGACTTGAGCCTGCACACATCCCTGAACCCTGGAGGGTGCCCCCAGGGGTGTGTAATGTAGCTGCTAGTGACGGCAGTGAGGGGCAGCCCCATGCTCTAGTGAAAGAGCCTATTGGACACGATGGGGCAAGCTTGGTTACCACAGAGAGTATGCCAGCTGTAGCTGCAGTGGTTACTCGCCAACGTGCCCGCCATGGCGGTGCTGAGCCTGAGGTAGGACCTGGTGATGTGGACCCAGGTGGATCTCAGAAGCATTCTGACCGTGCAGGACTGGCACAGGATGGTCAGGATGAGGATAGGGCTGGAGACAGTCTGACAGGCACGACCCTGGTGCCTCCTGTACATAAGGGATCTGTACATACCTTGAGTGCTAATAATGACAATAAAAGATTTTCTCTCTTGTATGACATTGCCTCAAGGTTGCATACCATGTTTGGCCATGCAGCTCAGTCTTTGCAAGTTGCTAGACGGCTGGGAGGAAGTGAGTTGTACTCCATCTGCCAACAGGTTGCTCAAGCTTGCAAGTGCAGGCTAGTTGCTAGAAAGCCCAAGCAGTCTCATGCCAGGACTCCTATTTTGCAGCCAGGCCATGTGCAGGTAGATATTCAGAGAATCAGGGGTTTGAAGCTGCTGGTGGCAGTGGACAGATATACCAAGTACAAGACCCTAGAGATCCTGCCTGACATGGAGAAGCCTACATTGATTGCTGCTCTGAAGTTGACAAGGAGCAGGTACCCTGGGTTGGAGTTGTTGCAGTGTGACATTCAGTTTGAGTGCTGTGAGAACCTGCCAGAGTTTCCAGAGTTGCTGATTACACCCAGGGAGAGCCACGGCCAGCAAGGGGTGGTGGAGAGAGCCATCCAAGAGATCAAGACTGTGCTGCTGGTGGAGAGGATTCCAAGGACGTCATCTGCCATTGTGACATCTGCATGGCTACGTTCTGTGGAGGATAGGCTGAACCTCAGGACTCCCATGTTCTTTGGTGACATTGCCATCAATCCTCTTATGCTGCATACCAGGATGCTGCCAGCTGATGCTGAGCAGGCATGGAAGGAGAAGCTAGAGGCCAAGTTCCTCAAGCTGAGGCAGAAAGACAAGGGCTGGAGTGTCCTAGAACCTAACGTTGGACAACAGGTTGTTGTGTGGAAGGAACCAAGCTTTCCAGGGAAACGTGGCAGCTGGCATGATGGGGTGGTGACCCGAGTAGAAGCCGCTGGCCATAAGTGCTGGGTGGCCATTGATGGCTCCCAAGCAGTGCACCGTCTGTCCTGGTCAAAGATCCGTCCCCGGGGAGGTAATCAAGGAGACCTCTTCCAGGTGCCCGCTGGTGTACAAGGCGGGGGTGACGTGGAGCTTCCTGATCAGGGTGCTACAGCTGTATCGAGCCCTCAGGGTGACCCTGGCCCGGCCCCTGGGGTACCTTCACATACGGTGGTTGGGCAAGCAGGCGGACAGGCTGCACCTCCGGAACGGCCCGACACCAGGCCTAGGGGTGTGCGTCTATCAGATATTGTACAGGCTTTGCAAAGAGCCAAGAAGGAGCCTAAGGTGTCCAAGCTTGTCCAGTTGGATGAACCTGAGGTAGCTGCCATGGAGATAGATACCAATGCACAGGTTTCTGTCATGGGACCTCAGCATACAGGAGAACTGCTGGTCGGAGAACCAAGTTGCCCCTGGGTGTCTGATTTCAGTGGTAGGACGCATCTAAGGGTGTTGGGAGAGGTTACTGCCCCTGTCATGGGTGTGGATGTGACCTTCCTTGTCCTAGAGGACTATGATGGCCCTGTGATTTTGGGTCAGAATTTTCTGGGCAATCCTGGGATTTCTATCAGAGCTACAGCTCTGAGAAGAGATGGCTGGGGGATGATTCCCCTAGAAAATTTCAGGACAACATTTCCAGTCAGGTGCAGGGCCAAGCCGGTCAAGGGTGTAAAATGGGATGAAGGGGAGGTGCCCCCAGCGGCCAGTTTGGTGATTCCAGCTGTGTTGCACCCCAGCAGTATTGGCATAACTCACAGGAGCCTTGCTGCACACTCTCCTTTGACATATGACCAGCTGGTCCAAGAGATGAGCTCGCCTACTTTGTTTGAGGCTTGGAAGCTCGCCTTCTCCAAGGCATTGGAGGAGTGGTTGCAGTTTGAGTGTGCTGCACCAACAGACAGACGTCCCCCAGCATCAAGGAAGCTTGCTTTGAGATTTGTGCTGAAGAGGAAGGTTGTGGATGAGGTATCAGTGCCCCATGTCAGGCCTGTCCTGAATGAGTATCACGGCACGGGGAGTCTGCCAGGAGAGGAGCTATACACGCCAGGGATGCTACACGACACATGGAGAATTTTGCTATGTCTCTACGTGGGGTTGCTGAACAGGGGAGCAGCTATGTCATCAGTGCTGCTGGACTTCAAGAGGGCATTTTTAAAATCTGATCCAGAAGTGGCCAGGAGGGTGTGGAAGCAGGATGAGCCTTACTGTGTTGAGGTGCCTGCCATCTGGAAGCTGGAGCTGCATCAACAATTCCTGGTTATTCTGAAGGGCCTGGAAGGACTCAGGTCGAGCCCAATCATCTGGAGACTCACGCTGCAGGAAGCTCTGATCAGTGAGTGTGGCTTGAGAGTGTCTTCAGTTGATCCCTGTTTGCTGCTGGCCCAATGGGAGGGTCTGCCAGTGTATGCTAGTTTGCATGGAGATGATCTGCATTTGCTAGCCCCCACGACCTGGCTGAAGAAGTTTATTCCTGTCATCAGTGGCAAGTTTTCACTGGGCAAGGAGCTGTGGCAGGAGCCCAACAAGCCTGTAGTGTTCTGTGGAATGCAGGCTACCCTGTTCAGGAGGGACGGGGAGTGGAGTATCAGGCTTCAGGCTGGAGGAGATTATAAACAGACCATTGTGAAGGCCTTGCCAGAGAAGATCACCCAGGCTGCAGGACCTGAGTTGAGAGGCATGTGGGCCTGGTTTGCCAGCATCTGTGGTCCGTCTTTGATGGTCCATAGCAGAATGCCTGATGAGGTGCTTGAGGATGAGAAGCCTCGAGTCATAGCCCGGTTGGTGGAGAGTACCCCTGATCTGATTTTGTCTGGGATTGACTTTGCCCAGCCTATCACCTTGGAGATCTTTGTTGACAGTTCCATGGATGCTCGCCAGGTTACCAAGGTCAGGGGGAGATCTGCTGCTCTGTTTGCTTTTTATCAGAGCAGGGCAAGTTTGTTCAGCTGGTACAGCAGACTGCAGAAGAGGGTCTGTATCAGTTCAGATGTGGCAGAATGCAGGGCCATATGCGAGGGGATCCAGTCCAGCCTGTACATAAAGGAGTTAATGCTGGAGCTGGCTTCAGTTACCCCTTGGACCTTGCAGATGGAGACGTTGTTGCTAACAGACAGCATGGGTATGGTCCAGTTTGTTCACAAGCAGCTGGCCAGAAGCCGGGACCTGGATTATTTGTTGCTGAAGGAGTTGGCCAGTTTGGTTGACTTGAAGCATATCCCTGGCGAGGAGAACCCTGCTGATGCATTGACAAAGCTGCCACACAAGGCCCCAGCCCAGTACAATGTACTGAGGAAGCTCATGAATGCTGACTGTCAAGTCGGTCTATCTGTCTAAAAGCTGAGAGCTGGGTGCTTAAGTCTCTGGATATCAGGCTGGGAGCTTGATTGTACATAATCCTGAGCACACCTTGAGGGGTGAGACATGTCTCTGGTGTGGGAATGTCTGACATTGTCTCTGATGGAGAGATGTCTATCTGGGGTTTTCATCTCAGTCTGAGGTTTCCCCAGATCTGTGGTTTGTGGGCGGGGTTCGATTCCCTGGTGCCGTCTTAAGGCGGAGTTTCACGGACTGGCTGACCCATCCACCATGCTGGTGAGGTGGCGACAGGTCCCCTGATTTTCCACGGTTGGAACGAGTATAGGAGCTTGTGTTTTGCATGTGCTTCGCGTAGATGTTGTGTCTGGTTCGATAAGGGGCAGCAGACCGGCGCCGACTCCCGTCTGGGGGTCAGCAATGTTTTCTGATGAGCTGTTGTGGGTGATCTGTGGGGTTTCGCCTAAGGTCCTGAAGGTTGTACATACTTCTCAAGTTCTTAGCTGAACACCTATGGGCTGCCACAGTTGGCCAACCTCTTGTACATGGGTAACACAACGAGCCTCCCGTGAAGGGATAGGGACTCATTGTAATTTGTTTGTGCTCCTGAACCAGTATGGGTGCTATGTACATATAATAAGGAATCCAAGCTGACTGTCATGCCCAGCGGGTTGTGACTTGTAGTCGGGGAGGATGTCCAGTACCCATTGTGTGTGTTTGTATGTAGACTTGTGTGAGCTGCTACAGCTCAAGAAAAGAAAGGATTGGAGTTAACGCCAAGCGCATTGGCGTGATCCTGATTCGGCATATCTCTGCGATTCCAGCGGCACCGGAACGAGTTCATTCCGACAAGTATCAAGAAAGTTATGGCGTTCCGACTTCCCGGTCGCGCGCGAGCGCGAGCCGGCTGTTCTTCTAAGTCGGACGTGAATATTTGCCGACGACATATGGGGTCGACAGTAATTCCTGGGCTGACAGGAATTAGGTGCTGAACCTACGACGGTATTGGATTAATACGTCGTACGCAGGAAATAGGAACCTTAACCTGTGGTCTGTTGGTACCGCAGGCTTAGTCCTGGACTTCTAGGTGCAGATGCAATAGTCACTGTGGACTGTGCTCTGTGGTCACTGTGCCTGTATGGCAGACCTACTGTATAGGAACTGGGCGCTGTACAGGTAGTGAATACTGTACCGGGAGTGTTATTACTGAGCAGGCCTTCTGGCTGCTCAGGACTAGCAAGCACAGTGCACAAGTATATAAAGAATAGACCAGTGCCATTTGGGCAGATCTCTTGCGAGCCCGCCTCACGTGTGTTGCCTTGACTTGGCAAACTCGTGTACAAGCACTCACGTGCCCGAGTGCTGTAAGCCTATACAATTTAACAAAGCTCCGTTTCCAACCATATTCACACATTGCTGCATTGCAACCATATCCTTACATATTGCGTTTCATAAAAACGTTAACTCAAGGAGCTCATGCATGTGTGCAACCATAGGCACGTGCTCGATGTCAAGGGCTTTGGGCTAGTCACGCCTCGGGGGCTGTCAGCGGGCACCTGCTCACCCGAGGTAGTAGAGGCATACCAACAGCATCTACAGGATACCGCCGCCAAGCTGCGGCTCAAGGATGCCACGCTGCCTGATTTGTCTAGCGCTTTTGAGGTCGGGCAGTTGGTCATGTTCCACAAGGAGAGCTCGCCCAGCAGCAAACGGGGCACCATGCAGGGGCCTGGGGCCATCACAAAGTTAGACTGGCCGCTGCGGGTCATAGACATAGAGTGGAATGATCGGGTGTATAGGGTACCATGGGCATCGGTGGCAGGCTATAAGCAAGGGGATGGCATGGAGAGTGAGCTGGCAGCCAACAGGGCACTGGGGTGGGTAGTGAAGGATAATGCGCCTGTCGTAGCATCTGAGGTGGTACCCCACGGGTCGCTCCCAGGGGCAGACACAGCTACACCCCCCCCCTCCCCTGGGCCCCAATATGACCCCGTGGATGGGTGGGATGAGGATGGGGTGGGTTTGACGGGACCAAGTGCACGTAGTGACTCACCTCCTGTGCTAGCCACGGATAATGTGGGAGGCCCGCCTAGGGTGGCCTCGCCGGAGGGTCAGGGTCCTGCCCATGCGCCTCGCCCACCTAGGGACCTGGCTTCAACGGTCACGGCCTTGTGGCGTGCTCAGGCGCTTAAAGCGAAAGCTGCATCAGGGGTGGCTCAGGTCAAAACTCTCTCACAGGGGGTCAGGCCGGTTAAGTCAGCCTTGTTTCCTACGTGCAGACCGTGGCAGCTGGTGGCTGTGGACACGCAAGCATCCGTGTCTATTATCTCTCGTCGGGCGGCCACCCTGTATCCAGTGCTAGAGTCGCCGTACAAATCGGTGACCGACTTTGCAGGCACTTCGGCATATCAAGTTACCGGGAGGGTGGTGCTGCCGGTGTTGGGCATTGACACGCCGTTTCACGTCGTGGATGGCTACGAGGATGTGGCCTTGCTGGGCGAACCTTTCGTATCATACCCGGGGTTCTCAGTGTCCACTGACTTGCTGTCGGTCGCGGGGGTGGGCAGCATCCCGCTTCGCGAGTACCACGCTCCATTGGGGGTGGTGGTAGGGCAGCCTGGCGTTGTGCGGCGCTTACCGATGGCGGCGTTTTCCACACCGCCGCTCGTCCAGTCCATCATTCAGCCTCAGGATTGGCACCCGCAGCTAATTCGGCCTCCACTCACACTCACTGGCGGCGGATAGCCCTGTGACGTGGGAGCAACTTGTCCTGGACTGTCAAGATCCTCTCAAGTTTGCTTTGTGGCGCGACGCGTTCATTCGCGCCAAGGAGCAGTGGCGCGAGCGCGAGGTCTACCGAGGATTGGAGAGTGTGCCAGCCGGGGCCACGCGGTTGCGGTTGAAGTTCGTGCTCACCTACAAGCCGGACGAGACCAACTCTTCGGTGGTGTTCCGGGTTAGGCCCGTGGTCACGGAGACAAAGGGGTCCTCCCCGCTGGATGCCAAGGATCTTTATACCCCTGGGCTCAACCATGTTTCGCATCGGCTACTGACGGTCATCTACTTGGGCAAGCGGAACGCGGGCAAGGACTACGGGATGTGGTGCGGTGACTTTCAGCGGGCATTCCTCCACAGCGACGCTGGGGTCGCGCAGCAAACATGGCAAGGCACCCGCTACGTGGTGAAGGTCCCGGTGGTCTGGCAGGATGGCACCATTGGCAGCGAGTATATCGAGCTGTTGACAGGGGTGGAGGGGCTGCAGAGCTCTCCCATCATCTTCCGCATTTCCGCGGAGGAGGTCTTGCAGAGCTTAGGGGCCACGTACCATCGCGCTGATCCTAACTTCTTTGTGGTCCCCACCGGCGTCCCTGGCGAGCCAGCCCTCTTCGTGTGGCATGGCGATGACTTCAAGCTGGTGGCACCTCGCACATTTGCTACCCAGTTTCTTGCTGCAGTGGCGGCTAAGTTTCCCCTGGGCAGGGCGGTGGATCATGAGGAGGGTAAACCCGTGGTGTTTTGCGGCGTGCAGTCTACGTTGCAGCGGGATTCGCGTTCTGGCGAATGGGTCATGCACATGCAGGATAGCCGCAACTATGTGGTTGACCACTTGACCTGCTGGCCGACCTCCCGTCCCCGCTGTTGGCAACCCATGGGCCCTCGGTTAAGGGCAAGCTCGGGTGGTTGGCGGACACGGTGGCACCTGATTTGGCAGTGCTCGCTCGCCTGCCCGATGATGTGCTGGAAGGACTAGGGTCCATTCATGTTCGGCGGCAGCTGGCCATGACGCCCGGCATTGTGCTTCGTGGGCTCGATTGCTCACAGCCGGTGCACCTCGAGATAGTGTCGGATGCTAATCTAGAGACGCGCACAGTCAGCCAAGTGCGGGCCCGCATGGGGGCACTGTTCTTTATCAGCAATGAGGGCCAGCCTGGCATGTTGTTGGATTGGTACTCGCGCTTGCACAGCCGCATTGCCACTAGCCCCAACACGGCTGAATGCCGGGGCATTGTTTCAGCTATCTCACATGGCATGTGGCTGCGGTACTTGCTGGGTTGGGTATTTGGCTCGTGTGGGTTCACTCTTCACTGGACTAGCACAGTGCACACTGACTCACAAAGTTGTTTGGCCTTCCTTGACAATCCCTATGCGCGGTCACAGGACGTTGATTTCCTCGTACTCGCTGAGGCGGCCTCCTGCGTCACGCGTCTCCAGCACATCGCGGATGAACTCAATCCCGCGGATGCACTCACCAAGGAGGCGCGGGAGGCTGCCCCGCAGTACGCAGTGGTGCGCAAGCGCATGACGATGCAACACCCGTGAGCCACACAGGGTTACGGCTCGGGCGCTTTATGAATACAGCCATAACTCACCCTGTGTTGCTAGCATTCACGAGTATCTTGGTGCATGGTAGTTTTTTTTTTTCTTGTCCTGACCATACCCTACTAGCCACGTTGGACGGTGCTTTGGGCCCGTCGCGGCGGGTCACTGGTCCCAATAAATGGGTCACCTTTTGCCTGGTGGCATAGTTGTTTTTTTTCTCGATACTTATTACATCACTATTCATGTGTGATCACAAGGGCGCGGGTCGATACCGTGGTGATTTTGACGGCCTTGAGGCCCCCTTGAGTTCCCTACCTTAGAGGGTTTTGTATGGTGTGCATTTGATGTAATTATTTTGATAATTAATCAAAGAACAAAAGAGTATGTCGGAGTTGAGTAACTCTAGAGCCCTAGGATCTGGCTCTAAGTTCCCCATGTCCGTCCGCACGCCTTCCGCTAGCGTCCGCTAAGCCGCCGGCTATAATCCGGCGGTCCGATGCGGTCGACCGGTCTAAGGGCGGCGCCTAGGGCCGGCGCCACCTAGGCCCCAGTCCGGGGCCTTATCCGGGTCGGTACGGACAGCTAGCAGCCTTGTCCCACGGTTACGGCTAACCGGATAGGCTTTGCTGGCTAAGACATAAACCAGTGGTTGGCCAGCTCCGACAGCAGTTCTCTGTGTTCACCTTATCCCAAGCTTAACGTGACCGACCGCCATAGCTTAGCCGGTCGGGGGCTTTAACTCCAGGTTGACGTATCCGCATTGGAAGTCGTGCAGCAACGTGGCCATCATGACTCGCAACATGAGGTCGCGTAGTGCTCCCTCGTACACGAGCAAGCGGAGCTGTCCCGCTCGCGCGCTGGCACATACATCCGGCACAAGCGCCTCCACCAGCGCAAGGCCGTAGGTGGGTGTCAGCATGGGATGCTGCACCGGCACATGAGGTCGTACCGAAACACCGGTCTCGTATACTCGACGCAGTTGGGCCAAAACTGGTCGTCAAACACGAGCGTAGTCGGATCTCGAGCAGGCGCGGGCACATGAGCTGGGTCCGGATGTGGCCAGCGGCTGGCCGGCACGACACGGTTGGCAGCCCAACGCACGCCGACATACCGCCTCTAAACCCGAGGGAAAAATGGCTTGGATGGCCCCCGTGGGCGGCAGGAACAGGTCGCATGGGAACACCATCCTGGGTCCGGGCGCTGGAGTGGCGGCGGGACGCGGATAGTTGTAGATCACGGGCTGGACCGTGTAATATGGCTCCAGAAATCCCATGTGCGACAGCACATACCCGCTGGGCGGTTGGAGCGTGAAGTCGGGGACGATCCCAAAGTGGCCACGGGCCATCTCCTGCTGTTCAGCTGGTGCCTGCAGGGGGGCTTGGGCAGGTTGCACGATAACTCCCTCATGGGGCTGGTCCAAAAAACCAAGCAGTGGCGGGGCCACATCTGCAACTGGTAGCACCGGCCTCGGCGGGAACCCAGCATGGGGCATCTGCATTGACGCCGAGCCGCCATAGTCGGGAGCGTACTGCGTTGCGGCTGACGGCGGAGCCATCACAGGCCCTGGGAGCCTCAACGCGGGAGTCGCATCGACGGGGATGAGCGGGGGATGTGGGATGGAAGCCTGGTAGGGCACCGCACAGGGTACGTGGGGAGCGGGCGCTGGCCCGTTTCCATCCAACTGCAAGGACGATGGGCGATGATCCAGGTAAAACCGCTCTCCAACATCCATTGCCACATCTATAGCCCGCGGAGGACACTGGGTGGCAGTCAGTCCGTTGCTCTGGCTTGACGCATCGGGCTGACTTTGGTGGGGAGGTTGGACCTCAAACCCAGGAGGCGTTATCGGGGAAGCTTGCGCCGGCGGGATGGTGATCGCCTGAGCCGCCGAAGCGGCGTTAGCAGGAACCCGGATGTCTGCTGGGGGGCGATGCCGTGCGCATGGTGGGATATCCAGGGGCGCAAAGGCCTCGCGGCGAAGTTAAGGGGATGTGGCACCTCAAAACACTTAAAATTTACATATGCTAATATCACTTGAAATTCATTTGCACAATGCTAAGTTATGATTGGGGGCACTAAATAACATCTCTAGTGAGTTGTCCATGCACTTTTGGGGGGTACTACCCCCATATATACGCCAATAATGCGCTATAAATAGCAAAAGACGCTAACTAGGGCTGGTTATGCCCCAGCCAATCCACAAAACAGGTTGACCCAAAAAGCACAAGCCGCGTAGTTGCTTCCAGGCACATCGCAAACAGCAACTTACATGGGGCATACGGACACCGCCGTTCAAAAAATAGCCCGTGGCGCCAAAAACGCGATTTTTTTCACTTAAAAAAATAAAACAATTCATAAACTTGTCAGATCAAGCCAAAAAGCACTATTAAATTTCGGCACGGGTGCTCCCAGCCACGGTCCAAGTTTGAGGTCAATCGGACAACCCTAGCTCAAGTTATTGCGTTTGGCAGATGCCACTCTCACGACCGCTAAAGAGGGTTTTTCTTTGTACAAGGCCACTTAGGCATGATGTTTTCCATCCAAAAAGCCTGAAAGCATGCCCTACTCGATCACAAAACATAAGCAAACGCCTAGGCACCTCATCTGCCCTCACCTGCCCTCGGCATGGCCAACCTTGCAAGCGCAAGCATAGCAACACGATCGCTAGGCATACATGCCAAGAGAGCATACACTATACTCAACCCAAGGTTACCTTGTAAACTTCACGCCAAGAACTCAGCAAATCTATGACCAAAAGCACCTCTAACTCTTGCTCACTGATGACGACACATGCTCAAGGTCGGGGGTCACTGTGGCACGCACTGATGGGTTTCCTAGACGACCACCTGACAAGGCGCTAAGGACCACTCAGTAACCAAGTAAACACAATTACACTTTGCATGCCATCCAACATGCATCAAATACATGCTGAATATGTTATGAAATACAAATGGGTGGCCACACACCTCATACCCCTTCACCGTCCCTCGAGCATGGCCAGACTTATAAGCATGTGAATAGCAATAATGATGATGGCACTAAAATGCCTAATCAGCATTTTCTATGTTTCTCCCAGGTTAGAGTGTTAAGGTTTATGCCAACCAAGCTAATCAACACTGCAGCGACTCCTTAACTGCCCTACCTGAGATGGGCAGCAAACTGGAAAGATGGAGGGCAAGGAACCAAGGAGATCATGGCATACAAAGCTTGCATGCAGTCAACCATGTCAACCATGGTTGGCTCAGCACATTGCAGTCTTTTCACATCATCATATCAAGGGAAAGCTCAAATAAACCAATGGTGGCAGCTATCTACATGCAGTCACACAAATGCAATATCTCCGACATGATCGTCAATAAAACACTTCCTCCCCTGCACGATAGAATGGAAAGAAACCATTGGCGGGCCTCCAGCGCATGAGCGCTGTGATGCCGCTGCGAAGAGAGGGTGCGTCACTCTCACACAACTAGAAGCTTCCATACGCACAACATCCTTGCCAGAATACCTTAAACCTTCCCGAGAAGCAATAGGCTTCGACTGAAGCGGCCTTGACCACGACATCAATGAAAACAATCTAAAGTAGCCAGGTATTCGACAACACCACGGCAAGCAACGGCGAGCTAGCTGGCGGAAACTGCCCAAAAAGAACGAAAAAAACTTCGAACGATGAGCTAATAGAAGAAAGAACTGATAGCACAGAACATTCGCGACAAATCTATCTATACCTTGCCCTCGCAGATCCCTCACCCAGGCGCGCAACAACGGCCGTTCTTCCATGGAAGGTTCCGACATGCACTGCAGAGGCCTGAAGAATTACTTACCGAGAACGGCCGAAAATGTAGCAAAAAGCACCAGTTCGGTTTGGAATTCAATGCTACCGATACGAATTCATCCTTCGCGGTCAAAAAGCCCCCCAAAACTGCGAATTTACTGCCGCTATCACGAATTCTATTTTATTCCACGCGACGAAAAAATGCAGTTTACCCCCCATGCCGATGGCAGAAAAAGAAAGCAGCGATATTGTAAATCAGCTACTTGCCGCCACAAACCAACATCATTAAATCATCGTCTTCAACATTCGAGCATTTTTTTGGCATTTCTCTAGCCTTACATTGCTAGTTTCGCCTAAACGCAGTCGCCATGGCCACTTCCGCAAGGGGTGCGCGCACCGTGCACCCACTTTTCACGGTACGGCTGGTACCGCGAATTTTTTGGCGCGGAAAAAATTCGGCGCGCCGCGTCCCCTTAATCTCAAGGTCCTCACAGGTGCGCTCACCAGGCCCTAGGAGCACGTCCCGCCTCCACTGGAGATCGACGCGCTCTTCTTGTCCATGGCCATCCACAGGAGAGCCGATAAGATGGAATATCGACACTCCTGGGAACCTGGAGGGCCACGAACCGAAGTATCGTACCCGAGTAGCACCGAACGCCCTTCGCACACCATTCCATCCGATCTCGTCCGTAAGGTATGGGAAAACGAGTGGATATTCCAGCACCACCCGTGTGCTGCGGCGGCAGAAGACACAGCGGCAGCCTTGGTTGTGCGCGACCAAAGGCAGCTGGCTGACACTTGCTGCCGCAATGGTGGAACCCAGAGGAGGGCCGAAGAACGTGGTGTCTCATGTAGTCCTTCAGGTCCCAAGCCAAGTCATCTGGCAGGGGCGGCCACTCCTGTTGCATGGTCGAGGATCTGCCAGCGTTGCAACCATATGGGCTCACTCGCGCCCATAAGGCGGAACCCGCACCATTTGGCGGGGTCTCTCTCCTCAGCTTCCGGGATGACCACTCTGATGATCGGGTCCTTGGTTCGTTGGACACCGACATAGTCCGCTGACTGTGCTTGTTGATCAGCGTGCTGTGGCTGGCTGGGTGCCTTGGGACCAACGCCGACGGCTGGCTGGGTGATGTCCGGGAGGGGTTGCCGAGACTCCTGAGCACGCCGAGTAGACCCGGGGCGACGCGTACATAGTGAAGGTCGGCATGTACCGTCCGCGCGTAGGCCTGCATGTTGGGGAAAAGGGATGGTGTGTGGGTGGGGGACACCGACCAGCATGCACACAAAAGATCGGGTAAAATCCATCCTAACTACTCCAACCCATTCTTGCGCTTATAGTGCTGTAACAGCCACCTACACCCATCCAACTGATCCTCGGTTCGCCAAGAGTATTGCATGGGATCTGCTTCCGACTGGCCGAGCTTCCATTGTACGCGGTATTGGCGCACCATGCCCCTACCTCTCTTCTGATCACGGTGGCCCACAATGGCCTCCACCTCGTTCTCCTCTACCTCTCCCGTCTCTGGGTTGTGTTCTAGCGGCACAGGGGCGTCTACCATACCTGGGAACGTGCTCTTGTGGTACAGTTTTAGCTGGTCCCTGTGGAACGTGTTATTCTGCACCTGCCAAGTGGATGGCACATCTACCCGAAACATGCAGTCCTTGAATTTGTCCACCACTGGGTAGGGGCCGAGGAAGATTGGCTTCAGCTTGGTCTTATGCCCGGCCTCTACCTTCTGGGCGAAACGACCTAGTTGAGGACCCTCCACGAGGACCAGGTCCCCGATCTCGATCGCGGGCGTGCGGGCATCAATCGACGCTCTCAAGCGCGCCAGGCGTTTGTCTCGTGTGGCTTGCATGGTATATCCCAAGACCGCACTTTCCTGTGCTTGCTTCATCTGTTCAAGCATCTCGCGATCCCTCACACCTCGCACCGTCGTGCGTATGGTTGCGTCCTTGCCGGGCATCTGGCTGGCCAGCATTTCGGCTGGGGTGAGGGGGTGCTGTTCTGTGTCCAGGAAAAATGGCGTATAGCCGTGGGCAGCCTGGGACGAGTTGTTATAAGGGCAAACTTGACAAACCCAATGAATTCATCCCAGTTATCGCCCCGCCCCTTGATGTAGTGGCGCATGGTCTCCTCCACTACCCCGTTAAGTCGTTTTACCAGGTGTGTAGAGGAGCTGTGGTATGCGGTCCCGAGGGAGACCTTGGTGTCCAGGATCCCGAAGAATTCCTGCCAAAACGTGGCAGTGAACAGCTTGTCACGGTCGGAGCTAGATAAACTGGCGACTCAGCCCATTGAAGACATTGTCTAGGTAGAGCCGGACACAATCCTGCGAGGTGAGTGTCAGGGGACAAGGCACCAGATGGCACCGGCGTGTCAACCGATCGAGGAACACCAAAATCTGCTCGTTACCCGACGGGGTCCTTTTGAATGGACCATGCAACGAAGTCCATCATCAGGCTGTCCCAAGGTCGCAGCGGATCGGGTAATGAGTGGGGTGTGGCCTGCGACCCGGTGTTGCGCGGCCTCATCAATTGGCGCGAATGGCATGTGCGCACATAATCCAGTGCCTCCTGCTTCATACCAGGCCAGAAGAATAGCCGTCGCAGGTGGGTTAGGACACGATGGGTGCCCTGATGACCTCCCAAGGAGGAGCCGTGGAGCTCATGCAAGAGCGCGGCTCTAGCGATGGGCGGGATATACATGCAGCCGCCATTGATCCCCCGGTCCCGTCATCACGTACAAGAACCAGTCCTCGAACTTGCAGGGGAGTCCGTTCATCTGCTGCAGGTGCGCTGCAATGGCTGCCTGCACCTCGGGTTCGGACACAGTGAACCTACTGACCATGCGCTCCAAGTCGGACGTAATCGTAAAGCTCTCCGTGTTGCCTTCGGGTACGGGCAGCTTTTCCAAGTCGTCCAACTCCTGGCGAATGGTGATATCACCTGGTTGTGAGGTCAGGACTCGCCTAGTCATGGTTCGCATGAGCGCATTATTGATGTCCGCAACGGAGCCGAAGTTGCTGTCGACGAGAAGGGGCTCGCCGAGTGGTGTAAGGCTAAAGCCACCTACTGGTGGGGGCCGGGCCCACTTCAAATGTTCCGAAAAGTGTGACACTTTTTGTCGTTTTTTGGACTTTTTCGACGATCGTCACTCTGCAGAGTGATTCGTCGTGCGAAATCGTGCGAAATTGTGCGAAATTTGCTGAAATCGTGTGAAATTTGCTGAAATCGTGCGAAATTGTGCGAAATTTGCTGAAATCGTGTGAAATTTCATGTGAAAAATGCCGACGGTAAAAAATTTCGATGTGCACAACGTGTGTGAATTCATGCGAATTTTTGTCAAACGTCACTCCCCAAAACGACCCTTGGTTGAAATCCATGCGAAATCGTGCGAAATCATGCAAAATTGTGCGAAATCGTGCGAAATCGTGCGAAAATGTGTGAAAATTTTGCGAAAATCACGCGAAAATCACGCGAACTCGTGCGAAATTTTAATTTTTTTTTGCGAAAATAGCGAAAAAGTGTCACACACTTGGCTTGGACGGCGGAACATTTGAAGTGGGCCCGGCCTGGGACCGTATGACTGAGAGGGATCCGCTGATGGGACCCCTCCCCCCCTATCAGGGTGAGCGCGTCCTCGTGCTCGTCGCGGGACCACGGGGCCAAAACGTCAGGGGTGGTATGGTCCTCATGGAAGAGGAACCGTGAGATCAAGGATCCATCCGACACGCCATACGGCGGGACAGGACCCATGGTGGGCACACAAACGGTGTGCAGCACATCCAAGTCCTCATAGAAACTTTGGTAGTCTGCGCGGCGAGAAAGCGCGTCCGGGACAGCGTTGTCCTCGCCCTTCACGTATTGAATGCGAAAGGGGGCGAACTGGGACAGGTACTCCATCCAACGCGCAAGGCTTCGAGATAGGATGCTGAAAACATGAAAATGGCTGACGGCGGTATGGCTGACGGCGGAGCTCAGATCTTTTGCGTCTGAGCCCCGAATTCGGTCAGACCACTCGCATTCGATGCGCTTTATTCAGACGTACACGCCAGTATAATCCGTTACGGCTGAAACGCAGTATTGTCAAAGTTATCACGTGACAAGCAGCTATGACGACCCCAAAAGCAAAACGGGGTTTGGAAAAGGAGCTTACCGGCTCCCAGCCCAACCCTCTCGCCATCGTTCTTGCCCAGCCGCCTGGGCTCTCCAACCCATCGCCAGCAGACCCATCGCCAAGCGCCTCGCCTGAGCCCAAGAAACCATGCCACGACCGCCTCAAATGGAGCCTATTCTTGCCCGGCGACAAACATTTCAGCCTCCTCGACTGGCAGAAACTGTCGCCGCAGGAAGTAGTTAACGCCAAGCGCATTGGCGTGATCCTGATTCGGCATATCTCTGCGATTCCAGCGGCACCGGAACGAGTTCATTCCGACAAGTATCAAGAAAGTTATGGTGTTCCGACTTCCCGGTCGCGCGCGAGCGCGAGCCGGCTGTTCTTCTAAGTGGTGCGTGAATATGTGCCGACGACATATGGGGTCGACAGTAATTCCTGGGCTGACAGGAATTAGGTGCTGAACCTACGACGGTATTGGATTAATACGTCGTACGCAGGAAATAGGAACCTTAACCTGTGGTCTGTTGGTACCGCAGGCTTAGTCCTGGACTATTGGGTGCAGACGCAATAATCATTGTGGACTGTACACTGTGGTCACTGTGCCTGTATGGCAGACCTACTGTATAGGATCTGGACGCTGTACAGGTTGTTAATACTGTACCGGGGGTGTTAATACTGAGCAGGCCTACGAGGCTGCTCAGGCCTAGCAAAGCACAGTGCACAAGTATATAAAGAATAGGCCAGTGCCAACTGGTTAGATCTCTTGCGAGCCCGTCTCACGTGTGTTGCCTTGACTTGGCAAACTCGTGTCTAAGCACTCACGTGCACGAGTGCTGTAAGCCTATATTTTTAACCAAGCTCCATTCCAACCATTCTCATGATGAATCTATCCGCGCGCATTGGAATCTATCTATCCCTACACATTGCGCTTTAACTCAAATTACAACGATGTTCCGGTTCCATCAAGGCGGTTTACTGCCTGGGCTTAATCGTCGAGTTTAATCCTGCGCTGGACTGCTGCGGATACTCGCGGAATCGAGACTAGCGGATCATAGAAGGGCGCGGTACCAGATTATCGGTTTATGATGCGTTCCGGAAATGGTTGAGTTCCCAACGACGGCCGAGGCTAAGTTTATCTTGGAGGTTGTTGGTGGGCGTTTGTACGCCAGGACTAGCTGGATTGGCTGCGTGAAGGTTTCCTGAGCTATCCAGATTGCGGGCACGTTATTGGCGACGAATGAGTTTCGTTGCTGGCCTGCTACGTGTTGACGAGCGCTCCTGGCTGTTTCGCATTTCCTGATGACAAGATGTTGCGGAATCGGCTTTTAGTGATCCTTGTGGGTTGCTGGGTTTTAATGGATCGAGTTATCCAGATTTATCAAGAGTCAACTGCGCATGCGGTTCGGCATGGATCGAGTCGATCAGATCATTGGTTGCGTTCCGGTTTGCGGCATGGCTATGCTTTGCAGCTGAGTGAAGCTACGAGTTTCAAGCGTTCGAGATTTGTCGTCAAGCGAAGGCGTTTCGCTGCCATGGGTGGCGGTCAAGCATGTTGCTGCAGTGGTGGCTACGACAAGCTCGGCTGGTGTTGACTGTCGAGTATGCTGGCGAGTTTAATTTCGCGCATGTAGTCGACATAGCTGCGAGCTGTGCTGGTCGCGAGCTCGAGGAGCTACGCGAGGCGTCATCTGCAAGGTTGCAGTTTGTGCGGTGTGGAGTTATCCTTCGTCAATCTTTCCAGATTTATATTGCAAAGCTGCAGATTGCTGTCGAGTTCTCTTTATACCGCTTGATGAGCGATTGTGAACGGCGCTGGTGTGGGCGTGTCGGCAGCTAGAGGGTGAAGTTGTTTCGACTGCGACGAGAGAGCGTCGGCATATGGGGAGCAGCGAGGAGAAGTTGTTCCTGGTTAATTTTCCGAGTCGCGGGTGACGGTGTATGTCGCGAGCGACTGGGTGTGCCGCAGGCGACTGGGTATGTCGCGAGCGACCGGGTATGTCGCAGGCGGCAGATCTAGAGTATGTAGAGCGATGGCAAATGATGGCTGCAGGTTGCAGTTAATTGCATATTTGCTCTCAGCATTCCACTGCTATATGTGGTATGGCGCTATGAGAATCATGGCATTGAGGCCGTGATTGCAGAACTCGTGGAGTTTGCAAGGAATTAATGGATGGTGCGTCCATCATTAGTTGGCGCGCGTGTACGTGACTGGCAGGCAGCTCCTACAAGGTCAGCATTTCCTGAGTCAGCGACTGGCAGGCAGGGATGGTTTTGTTGGTCGGGGGTAGCCAGATAGCGTACAAGGCGAGAGCTGAAGGGTTCCCATAGCCGGAGGTCTCGCTGAAGACGTGCTGTTTCTGGGTCATGTATGCAGTAGCCGAAGCACAGTTGTGCTGTTCTGCGTGTGAAGGGGCTTGAGGGCCAAGTAACATGCCGTTTTCTCCACCGCTTGTATGTTGAGTGTGTCCCCGAGCGGGTGTTGAGTACATCATTCCTGTTAAGGGATATGTGAGGGACAGCCCCAGGCTCGGTCTAGCATGGTGTTGCTATTCCTTGAAGCATGAACACACTGGGGGATCAGATGCTGAATGTGTTTCCAAAATTACTGCAATAATTTGACGGTTGTTGGTGACTGGCCTGTTTGCACAGGGTCAGGTTGAGCTCCCATGTGATCTCTGTATTGATGTGTGAGGGTGGGCAACTCACAGTGTCTAATCACCAAGAAAATGTCCTCATATGAGGACATTCTTAAGCATGGATACCATTTGTAATAACTCACACATTTCAACATATCCATGGGTACGGCATGGAACCATGTTCATTTATGATATGTTCAAGAGTAGCAATGCTTAACATCCATGAAATATGCTCATTGTATAATGGTTTACGATTTATGAATGCAGGGGGGTCGCTACCCGAGTGACCAACAAGCACTCAAGTCAACAATATGCCCAGAAAGAAGGCAGGGCCAGGTCATGGCTGGTCCTGAAAATGCACCCAACCAAGGTGCCCACAACATGTCTACGTTACACCCTCGCTATCCTAGACCCTGCAGCCTGCCGGGGGGGGGCACAAAACGTAACTGGCAGCCAGGGACCATGGTGCAGGCCAAATAGCAGGTGTAAAGCTAGCTCAAAGCTAGCTCAGTCCAAAGAATGAAATAAGAAGCAAATACTTGCCAAGGTTAGGTCCATGATCGTTATTGGAGGCTTGGCTGCCACCACGGTGCTCGACAATGATGCTGAAGCCTTCAATTATATATGAAGCAGATACTGCAAAGAGGCACAAATAGCAATACAAGCACAATGTAAGCATGACAAGCTCAAGTTTCCAAGCCAGTCTAGCTCACTTGGACATGAGGTTAAGCGTTAGAAACATATGGGCAACATCCCAGCAAGCCTTGAAAACTTAGTTTTCAGCAACAAGGCAGTATATGTGTTGAATCAAACTACCACATTGCAACTAAGCACAGTGACTTCTACTTGCTGCTGTTTTGACGACGCAAGGCCGTTTACCTTTTCAGTGACACCACGGGGAAAGAAAGCATTACCCAGCAAACTTCCTTTAAGTTCCCCGGACATAGGCGTAATCACAACCACGACGTTGGACATTGAAAAGAACCGGAATCATTAAGTCTGCGGGAGTTATAAGCTACGATACTCTTGACACGCTTATTTAGAACGATGCGGTTGCGGATGACATCCGGAACCTTGTTCTTGACGTGCGCCCAGGCCGCCAGCTGCGCGGGACAGCTCAAGAAATATATATTAAAGGACGGTGACGCCCGGGAAGCACCCAGCCTTGCGGCAAAAGTAAAATATGGCTCGCGCTCGCCGTGGTTTTCGCCAGGCGTGACTGCGATATCACGACGAAAAAATGGAGACTCTTTGACCCATCTAACTGCCCAGGTCCCTCTGTTGCCCGGGTCGCCCATTAACCCAGAAGCGTACCATAACCCATACTCGCGATATCCACAGCTACTGGGCGGAAAAAGAAATTGTAAAACCGAACTGCATACTGACCTATCATGCCATCTACGTAGCTTCCAGATTTTCTTCAACGATGCCAAAATCCGTTCATGAACAATATTTTCGACATATACAAAGCAACTGCACGTCAAAAGCAGCATCTTCGAAATGACTAGATGATGATCTAAAGTTCTGTCTTCATTCGGGGCAAAATCATGGCCTATAACGTTCAGGCAAGCCTCAGAACTGGAACGACCCCATAGCCGTCACTCGACAAAATACTCGATTACATTGCAACGTTCTTGCTGTAGTAGGTACTTTTCCTCGCCTCATATTTTCCAGGTACGGTCGGCCCCTGTCGACCCCGGGGGCTTGGCGCGCTCAGTACCTATCCCAGTTTCGCGCCAAAACCCACCAGGGATCCTCAGGACCAACTTTGGCGCCAAAACCGCCCCCCTGACCCCCCCCGTCTCAAACGAGGACTATGTCCTCAAATGAGGACATTTGGTTTTTGGACAACAGCATTGTGCAGAATGCCCCTGGTCTAGTTCATGACAGGGAAGGGCACCCTTATTACAGTTGTATAAGGGTGTGGATAAGGGCCTCGCGGTTGGCCGTTACCACCATGTGCTGGTGTGTAATTAGTGATCGAGACCCAGGAAGTACCTCTTCTGGATTGAAGTGTGGGAACTTAGGGTCTAACAAGTGTTCGGTTTGATGTTTTGATTTGTGCCAACAATCTGAAGTCAAGCATTTGCATCTGATCGATTTTCAAGGTTTAGGCAGCTGGGCTTGGCGTGGTGAGCCAGGTGGAAACCAGTTGGCCATAAATGCTTTGAGTGGTTTTGGAAACATCACCTTAGCAATAATATGCCTGTTCTGTGATCAGCCATTCAAGGACAGGTAAGCTGATGGGAGTCAGTTATACCTGGGTACCTGAGGTTTGCCAGCTGCAGGTGTAATGCAGAGGATCAGTTTGCTACAGCTGTATCGAGGCCCCAGGGTGACCCTGGCCAGGCCCCTGGGGTACCTTCATATACGGTGGTTGGGCAAGCAGACAGGCAGGCTGCACCCCTGGATTGATCGGCCAAACACCAGGCCTGATCGGGTGTGCGCCTATAACTGCGTTGGGAGGATTCCCAGAGAGATTTTAATGTTGTGGTCTTGGCTAGGCAAAGCACAAGACGGTGCCAAGATGGCTAGCATGCTCATCCAGGTGCTACGTCCTGAGGCTGCTAACATTAAAGTGGATACCAATGCTCAGGTCTCTGACATGGGATCTTGGTCAGCATACAGGAGAACTGCTGGTCGGTGAGCCAAGTTGCCCCTGGGTGTCTAGCTTTGTGTTGGGACACACGTGGAAAGGGCCTCAACATGCCTTAGGGGAAAATTAACAGTTGGTTAATAAACCCTAACTTTCCAGTGTTAATGGAAAACTGATGATACCCGATATGCACTGGCAGGTTGCCAGAAAATATAACCATTGGCAGCATTGCTCCTCATCCAAGCAGTGTTCATGGTATATTCTGCAATATCACTCCTGTATTTACAGTTTATCCATAATAGTGTTCCCCCATACTATGTACAAGACCTGCAGGGTCTGTTGCAAGGGGGTTCCTAATCCTGGATTCTCCAATGTGGTACGTTGGAGTGTTGCTGGGTCCAGAGTTCTGTGTCTGCAAGTGAACCTGAGATGCTGTCAGCTTCAGCTGCCCAGTGATACCTGTCGAGCTTGAAGGTGATGAACCAGAAATCCAGAAATCCAGATTTCCAGAATTCAAGAGTTCCAGAGTTCCAGAGATTCCAGTTTCCAGAGATGCAGACCAGTGTCCTGAGGGGGCTAACAATATTGTCAAGTGGATCCAGATTTTCCTGTTGAGTTCAGGCTGTCAGAGTGGCACGAGGTCACTACCTGAGTGTTGCCAGGGGATACATACATGGCTGAGTGCCAGATTTATATTTGTCTCCCGTTTTGGCAGTTGCTTACATATATGGTTTCTTGTAGCAACCATGCTGCTTTGGGGAATTATTATGTCCTCAAAAAGAAAGAAAATGTTGGAACAGTGCAGCATGTTTAAAGTTGGCTACCAGATGGAGAAGAAACCAGATTATGTTTGAAGGGTTGGCACAAGCTTCCTGAAGAAAATTTCCAGTCTACAAGGTCCGGGACTATGGAGCCTGCAGAGGATGCTTCAAGAGCAATCTGAAACCTGCTGAATGCTGAAGGCCGACTGTGGAGGGTATATACAGATCAGCATCTGCATACGTGAGTTGCTGATGATGGATGTGTGATTCCAGTTGACCCTGTCCCTGGCCTGTGCATGTTCAGATTGATTGCTGTATGACAATCAGCATATGGAAGTTGTGATGGTTCCCAGGTGTGTTGCTGTAAAACCATAGGATTTGGTTTCCTCCTAGTTTGGAGTTGGCTGGCCTGGAAGTTATGATTGATCCCAGATGTGATGCTGTGAAACCATATAGTTTGGTTGTCTCCTCATTATGGAGTTGGCTGGTCTTGGGATGATTTACTCTGTCCACGACTGTTTTGCTGTAAAACCTAGGATTTGGTTTCTCCCAGGGTGATATGGGAGTTGGCTGGTCTGAGGACATGTTTCAGGGACTGAAAAACCTTACTGATGTTTGACCTGGGGTGTTACACTGTCAGATGTGATATGGATCTGTGCACGAGGTAGCCCAAGGTTGGCTCCACGGTGTGGTGCCTTATTCAGCCTGGGTGGGGTTTTCTTCTCAGTGCCTCTATCATCTGATGCTTATGTGTACCCTGCAATGATGGTTGCTTCATGGTTATCAGTATGGTTGTTCCTGAATGAGTTTCAGCCTGACATGTACAGTTTGTATGTGAGGGTTGATCTGTGCTCTGGATAAGGGCATATGTGGCAGGCTGAAGGACCTACGAGAGGGGATCTGGACAATCTAGCCTAAGAATCACATTACGTTGTTTGCTGGATTTGCTTCAGATATGTATCCCTTGGTCCTTGCCACTAGAGATGTTAGTGCTTATCACGACATGTCCCAAGTTGAGAGGCATGTGGGCGTGGTTTGTTAGCTGCCACCTGTGGGCCCTATCATTGATGATGCACAGCAGAATGCCTGATGAGGTGCTAAGGATGAGAAGCCTCGATCGTCATAGCCCAGTTGGTGGAGAGTACCCCTGATCTGATTTTGTCTGGGATTGACTTTGCCCAGCCTAACACCTTGGAGATCTTTGTTGACAGTTCCATGGATGCTCGCCAGGTCACAAGGTCAGGGGGAGATCTGCTGCTCTGTTTGCTTTCTATCAGAGCAGGGCAAGTTTGTTCAGCTGGTACAGCAGACTGCAGAAGAGGGTCTGTATCAGTTCAGATGTGGCAGAATGCAGGGCCATATGTGAGGGGATCCAGTCCAGTTTGTACAAAAAGCTGGACTCAGCTGGCTTCAGTTACCCCTTGGTCCTTGCAGATGGAGACGTTGTTGCTAACAGACAGCACGGGTATGGTCCAGTTTGTTCACAAGCAGCTGGCCAGGAGCCGAGATCTGGTTATTTGTTGCTAAAGGAGTTGGCCAGTTTGGTTGACTTGAAGCATATCCCTGGCGAGGAGAACCCTGCTGATGCATTGACCAAGCTGCCACACAAGGCCCCAGCCCAGTACAATGTACTGAGGAAGCTCATGAATGCTGACTGTCAAGTCGGTCTATCTGTCTAAAAGCTGAGAGCTGGGTGCTTAAGTCTCTGGATATCAGGCTGGGAGCTTGATTGTACATAATCCTGAGCACACCTTGAGGGGTGAGACATGTCTCTGGTGTGGGAATGTCTGACATTGTCTCTGATGGAGAGATGTCTATCTGGGGTTTTCATCTCAGTCTGAGGTTTCCCCAGATCTGTGGTTTGTGGGCGGGGTTCGATTCCCTGGTGCCGTCTTAAGGCGGAGTTTCACGGACTGGCTGACCCATCCACCATGCTGGTGAGGTGGCGACAGGTCCCCTGATTTTCCACGGTTGGAATGAGTATAGGAGCTTGTGTTTTGCATGTGCTTCGCGTAGATGTTGTGTCTGGTTCGATAAGGGGCAGCAGACCGGCGCCGACTCCCGTCTGGGGGTCAGCAATGTTTTCTGATGAGCTGTTGTGGGTGATCTGTGGGGTTTCGCCTAAGGTCCTGAAGGTTGTACATACTTCTCAAGTTCTTACTGAACACCTATGGGCTGCCACAGTTGGCCAACCTCTTGTACATGGGTAACACAACGAGCCTCCCGGGAAGGGATAGGGACTCATTGTAATTTGTTTGTGCTCCTGAACCAGTATGGGTGCTATGTACATATAATAAGGAATCCAAGCTGACTGTCATGCCCAGTGGGTTGTGACTTGTAGTCGGGGAGGATGTCCAGGAATCCAAGCTGACTGTCATGCCCAGTGGGTTGTGACTTGTAGTCGGGGAGGATGTCCAGTACCCATTGTGTGTGTTTGTATGTAGACTTGTGTGAGCTGCTACAGCTCAAGAAAAGAAAGGATTGGAGTTAACGCCAAGCGCATTGGCGTGATCCTGATTCGGCATATCTCTGCGATTCCAGCGGCACCGGAACGAGTTCATTCCGACAAGTATCAAGAAAGTTATGGTGTTCCGACTTCCCGGTCGCGCGCGAGCGCGAGCCGGCTGTTCTTCTAAGTCGTGCGTGAATATGTGCCGACGGCATATGGGGTCGACAGTAATTCCTGGGCTGACAGGAATTAGGTGCTGAACCTACGACGGTATTGGATTAATACGTCGTACGCAGGAAATAGGAACCTTAACCTGTGGTCTGTTGGTACCGCAGGCTTAGTCCTGGACTATTGGGTGCAGACGCAATAATCATTGTGGACTGTACACTGTGGTCACTGTGCCTGTATGGCAGACCTACTGTATAGGATCTGGACGCTGTACAGGTTGTTAATACTGTACCGGGGGTGTTAATACTGAGCAGGCCTACGAGGCTGCTCAGGCCTAGCAAAGCACAGTGCACAAGTATATAAAGAATAGGCCAGTGCCAACTGGTTAGATCTCTTGCGAGCCCGTCTCACGTGTGTTGCCTTGACTTGGCAAACTCGTGTCTAAGCACTCACGTGCACGAGTGCTGTAAGCCTATATTTTTAACCAAGCTCCATTCCAACCATTCTCATGATGAATCTATCCGCGCGCATTGGAATCTATCTATCCCTACACATTGCGCTTTAACTGAAGTCGTCGAGGTCCTCCAGTTCCTCACACAGGAACGGAAGCTCTTCGTGCCCCAGAAGGGGGGGGCGGCTATCGACTACCGCAACACGTCCTGGCTCTACACTTATGAAGAACCACGCCAACGCCTGTTTATCTTGACCAGCTACTACCAGCGCAGCCTCGCCGACATCAGCAGAGCGCTCAACGCCCCCGCCCCCGCACAGCCGGCAGCCCCTTCAGCTCCCTCCCTCTGCAAGGATGACATCCGCGCAGTGCTGGAGGAGCACGTGACCTGGCCGCTGGCCGAGAAGCTGACATCGCTGAACACGACGCTCAACACGGTGGAGGCCCGGGTCTCCAATGTGGAAACCAAGGTCGTCCACAAGCTCCAGCCCCAGTTCACGAGGCTCTGCACACCGCGGCGCAAGCTTCGGAAACGCATGCTGCACTTGTCTCTCGCCTTAACCAGGTGGAGGGCAAGTGCGGCGTGCTCATGAAGAAGCTTGAGGCCATCACCGCCCACACCGAGGCCCTGGCCACACAGGTCCCCAAGATAGCGGAGCAGACGGCCACCATTGCATCCCAGCCACCCCGGCAGGATGCTGGTGACCACCCGCCGCTCTCCTACGCGGACCTGCTGCGGTCAGCGACCGCCTCCACCACCGACGCCATCGCCACGAAGCTCCAAGAGCTGGAGGACCACCGCCAGGCCCAGCAACGGGAGGTCACCGACCGCGCTCGCCGCGAGTGCCGAGTGGTGCTACGTCGCTTCCCCCAGAAGCCAGGTGAGACGTCAACCTCTCTTGCTGACGAGCTCAAGAACCAGCTTCTTACCCTCATGGGCCTGGTAGCTGAGGTAGAACTGCGTGGGTGCCACCGCCTTCCCCACTCACGGGACAAGGCGACTCCCCCACCAGTCCTGCTCACCTTCCCCTCCCCTGAGGATAAGCAGCGGTTCCTCTCTCGTCGCAAGAGGTTGCACGACCTCACCTGGACGCTGGATGATGACCTGACCCCCGCTCAGCAACAGCAACGACGCGGCCTGTGGCCGGAATACCTGGCCTCCGCCATAAGCAGGACCCCCAGAAGCCCAAGGTGTACTGGAGGGGCGGGGACCTGATGATCAACCACAAGATGTGGACGCCCCCAGCGGGCTACAATAGCAATAGCCCTAGCAATTGTAACCATTGGAGTCACTGCCGCTAAGGCAGCCATGCCTTGAATGTTTGCCTAGCTGTGCCAACATACCTACAGTAGTCACGTGCCGCCAACGCACGGTACACAACCAGCCATAGCCTTAGCCTAGTCCTAGTACAGCCATGCTACGCCCTGGCTATGGTCAGATTACTTGCCCACGCTATACTTTTTATGCCACGCTTTATTACATGGGTCTTATTGCACCCACAGTTTGGCGGATCGTTACTGTAGCCTGTCCTTTTAGCTAGCGCGCCCGAATGCAGCTGTGGCATGCCTTTGGCATGAAGGAGACTGGGGGTCTCTGCCCTTTCTCCTATAGTGCACACACAGGGATTAAAAGCACTTCAGTGCTCCGTGACTCCCCAACGGGAGCTCGTGTTTAATTAATTAATTAGTTAATCCAACGCGCTTGCCGTGGGACGAGGTTGGGTTGTGCGAGCAAGTGGGTGAGCGGGCGGTGGTCGGTGTGGATGACCAACCGGTGGGGATCCAAGTCCCCCTGCTCACTGATCGCGACGTCAAATTGTGCGCCCAGTAAGAGGTGTCGCCAGGTGTGGCAGCAGTATACCACTGCCAGCAATTCCTGTTGGTGCACTGGATAGTTGCGTTCCGCCGGGATCATGGTGCTCGAAATGTATTCAATCGGCTGCAAGCCGGCACCGTGATCCTGTAACAGGACACCCCCTATCGCCACCTTGCTTGCATCGGTATAGCGACGACAAAAGGCTTGGAGGGGTCGGGTAGCACAAGGACGGGGGCGCGCGTGAGACTCGCCTTGAGTTCTTCAAATGCCGCTTGACATGCACTTGACCACTCGAATGGAGTGCCCTTTTTCAGGAGGGCATTGATCGGTGCGTCTATATCGTCGCGAACCGAGGAATGAAGCGCCGGTAGTATGACGCAAGGCCAAGATCATAGTCGATATAGTGTGAGAGCAGCGCGACTATATCGTGAGAGCAGCGCGACTATATATCGATATAGTGTGAGAGCTACCAGCGAGACCTCGAGGCTGCACGTGGGGGATACTTAGTGTAGCTTTTTATAGTAGGGCCTTAGTAGGCCCGCCCGAGAGCCTTCTCGGTAGAATAGAAGAGAAGGGCCCTAGGCCCGCCCGGGTTTTTCGGCCCGGTAGGTAGGGACCGAGGTCTTAGGGCTAGACACTTGGGCGACCTATACTAAGGGAACAAATCCTGCTGGGACAGGTCTATCCGTGGGGAGAGTCCCTACTCAAGCGCGGCCCCCCTCCGATCGCTAGGCCCAGGATCGTGCCCCCCGGTCGCTGCGGCTAGGATCGTCCGCGCCCGCCGTCCGATGGTGCCCCCGATCATGCGCGCGCGCCTTGAATCACTAAATAGGGTGGGCTCCAGCGGATACCCGGCTTGATGCGTGACTAAGGGAAGCCTAGGGAGAAGGCAACAAGGCCAAGGTCTGGATAGCGCATGCGCCAAACTATTTGAAACCTTCGCTCGAAGGGAGTGGGCTCCCTGCCCCTATAAGGAGGGAGGAGTGTAGCGTGCCGACTAGGGTCGAGCCTAGCGAGCACGAGAAAGTTTGGCAAAAGAAATATGGTATAAAAAGATACGTGCAAAAGAGATAGTAGATACCTAGGGTGGTTTGAATTCCATACCTTCCGGCGCACCTCTGCATGTGTATACGAGGGTGCCGACAGTCGATATCTAGAGTAATATCGGTGACATTGGGATATATATCGATAGATGTGTGTCCGATGGCATAACGTAACGATAGTTACCACGGACGTGGTTAGAGGTTGATCCGCATCATGGTCGACCCGTAGTTCGGCCCACTACAATATACTTCAGGCCGTGAACTTAGCGTGGAAGATTCTGAGCCACACGGATTGGATCAGCAGCGCCGACCTAGTGGCACTGCTTGGCATAAAGGTGTGCGAGGACGATGGACAAGATCGAAAGTCGTCTCGCAATCCGCCGGCTCAACCAACTCAGTGTGACCTACGCATCTATTCCTAATAATACAACCATGTCTGACGCATAACCTTAAATTGTCTAACTGCAATTGCAAGAACACAACAAGGTAATTATTATAATGCTGCTGGGCCTACGCTGTGATTACAGCAAGTAGCCCATGGATTAGTGAATCCCTTTTCATCTCAGGCATGCATTAACCCTGGGACGATAGTCCCGTAATAGAAACGATTTTTCCCACGTGTCTGGCCGATAGCTAGGCTTGGCACGTTATACAAGATGCTCTTCTTCCATGATGCGCAGGACCGTATCGACGTCCTCCAGGTGCTCCTCGAAGGTCTTGGAGTACACGAGGATGTCATCCAGATAGGCCAGGCGCAAGTGCGTTTCCAGGACCATGCAGGGCGGCTTGTTCCCCTTGCGAGGGTCGCGCAGGTCACTGGACACCTGTGGCAGGTGTGCGGTCCCCATGACGGGCCGCAAGATGTCGTTCATGAGCATCTGGAAGCTGCAGGCTGGTGAGTTGCAGAGCCCCATCGCCGCCCCGCGGAACTGGTAGTGTCCGTATGGCGTATGGAAGGCCGTCTTGTGACAGTCCTCCTCGATCAGCGATGCGAAGCTGCCAAAACCCATCGGCGCAGTCGATCACCGTGAAGCAGGTGGCGCCCTGTGCACCCGATTGAAGATGTCGTCTGCGCGGGAGAGGGTACTTGGACTTGACAGAGATCGCGTTGAGCTTCCTGTACACTGCAGTGTACATGTAGACTCATTTCCTACAGCACAAAACTGGCCATAACTTTCTCATCTATAGGCAAAATCCAGCGGGATAAAAAACAGTGGCTCATGGACAAGAGCCTCTATCTATCTATAGCCAGGTCAGGTGGTTACAAATACAAGGACCATATCCTTGACAGCTCTTCCAGCGATGGTGCTCGTGGAGTTGCCCCCACGCCATGCTGATCCGGGTCGTCATGCCGTCCTTGGCACTCCTTGCAGTCGGGAAGCCAACTGCCGAGCAGCTAGCTTGAAGCGGCCTGAAGCAGGGAAGTTTACCGTGGTGTCGTCTAAGAGGCGGAGCTCAGGCGGGGGGCCGGCCAGGGCCATGGCCTCCGTTTTGGGGCTAATTTCTAGACCAACAGCATGGGCCTCGAGCACCAGCAGGCAGTCCATCCAGTCAGAGTTGGGCAGACTCCGGCCTCTCAATGAGCGTGATGTCGTTGGCATAGATGAGGTCAGCGAGTAAATTCGGGTGGTTCGTCGATGTTTCGTCGCGATATACCACCGCCGAGTTTAAACAGGTGATTCTCTACCGGTTTATTACAGGCCTCGCCCACGACCTACCAAAGAACCTCGCCTAATTCTACGTATGTAAGCTAGTGAGGCCGCCGGCTACTGAGGAGCTACTCTGTGCGAAAGTCGGACGCGACAATTCAGATCTCAATGCATTTACATATTATGTATAACTATAATATGCCATAAACCAATTAATGCCGTAACCAATTCAATTCAGGATAATACGAAGAAAACACCTATGTAACAAGCCGTGACCCAAGCTACATAATATGTGTTAAATTTCAGAACACACGCCGAGCTAGAGCCAACACGAGGGGTAGAAAGTGCATAAATCATCACCAACGGGCAAACACGCTCGGGCCGACGCTGCAGGCCCTCGCATGATGTGGGAACCACGCTGGTCCACTACTTCTATACAAAGAATAAGGACCACTGCTTAAGTACGCAGCGCGGCGCGACTGCACCAAACCACAGTACTGTTACAGTACGATTGCCACGTCACTGTTACGCCTCTGACTTTCTCTCTCACGACCTACCCAAGAAGAGCCTCGCCTGACTTTACCTAGACTACTGAGGGTACCTAGTGATGAGGAGATATATTGAGGATAAGACCTGCATGCATGGGACGCGACGATTCAGTTCTCAATGCCTTCTTGTACATCCAATTACAACATGCCATACACCGATTCAATTCAGGGTATTACGAAGTGTAACGACTAAAAATGATCATCAACATCATCCATAGTCTAAATATGAAAGATCTTTACCTAGGTTGCCTTCCTGAGTCACAGATCTTATAATTAAAGTATCCGGGCAACGTTGAGATGGATATTTCACAGCACGTGATTTAGGGAACCACACGGCCTTGTAGACACAAAGACAAGTTGTGCCCTAGACGTCTCCTGTGGAACTGAAAGCAGTCTAGTGTCAAAGGGCTCTTTGAGGATGGGCAACAAAGACAAGCTTTATTATACCATGATGGATCAAACCAACGCGTCAACAACAGTGACCCCACGTCCTTCATATCGACGTGCTTGTCGAGCTAGCTTGCCTCAACCTTAGCCTGAAGAGAAACAATCAGAATCATGGAATCTCAAAACGAGATCTTCGTATCCATCCTAGTCACACGAAACAGAACAACACCACACACAGCCTTAGTAGCTGGCAGAATCCAGACATGATATCCTGAATCTGTAGTAACTACTGAAGTCCCAAAGGAACATTTAAGACTTGGTAGTACCGACCAACAAACTAACCCCACGTGGATCAGGCCACGACCAATAAGGGCTTCTAAAATTAAGTCGGTTGACAAAGTACAAGTTCCAAGTACCGCCTTCCTAGAAAACCTTATAACTTTCTCAATACTGATCCAAAAGACCTCGAATAAAAACCAAACGTTCACAAAACAAATGATGAAAACAAAGGATGTAACCAACAAATCACTTTTGCTTGTTACACGAAGGAAACACCTAACCAGTTGCTCGACATAGAGAAACAAATCCCACGTCAATACATCGTTGCCATCTTGGTGGATGCCAACGCGACCCTGCCCGTGGGCCGCGGGGGCTGCATGTATGCGCCGCGCCTATAACCGATAGCAATGCCAACACCCCCCTACTTGAGCAACTACTCACAGAGGGGGACTTGACTGCTGCCAATACGCTGTTTGCTAAACCGCCTGATGCACTAGTGACCTTTGTGGGCCCCATGCGCAGGGCGGCTGGCTCGATGCTCCCTCGGCGGCGATGTGTATGCTTGGACTACATACTTGTGCGCAAGTGCTGGCGATCTTCCGTCATCGATGCCCGTACGCTGACCACCCCCAGTGTCGCATCGGATCACCGCATGGTCACCGCAACCTTGCGCCTACGTCTTCAGGCCCCTGCGCGCCGCCGCCCCCGGCCCCGCCCTGACTGGACCTGCTTACGCCCCGTCCGTGGGCGCAGCTAGGGAGAAGTGGTCAGAGGATGACATACGCCGCGATGCAATCAGGTCTGCCTTCGTGGACGTGCAACCTTTGATGTACCTGGATGCAGATCGCGGTGTAGATCTCACGCCACCCTAGCTACGAACTGTTCATGCGATCGGTGGAGCTCAATGGCTCTAAGCTTCTCCCCCAGCAACCCCGCGCCCGACCAGCCCCGCTCTACCTGAGCGACGCCCGGGTGGTTGCCGCCCGGCTGGCGCTAGCGCAGGCCCGCCGCCGCGGGGAGGACCTGTACCCGTACCAGGAACGGCTTACTCAAGCATATACTGCCGCACATGCGGAGGAGGTGGAGACACTTGCCGCCGAAATCAATCGCCACACGGCCGCCAACCAGCACAAGGCGGCCTGGCGCTCTCTCGACCGTCTCACCGGACGGCGGGAAACGCAATGGGCTGACATCCCAGGCAACCCCAGTGAACGCCTTGCTTGAGATTTGGTTCAGCTCCCAGGCCAAACTATCGGGGGCCCCTGGCCCGCCCCCCCCGCTTGACCCCGCTGCAGCTGCACACCCTGCGGCCAGCCGAGGCGGCCCCTTTGAGCCCCCGCAGGCGCCCACCAGTGAGACGGACTACCTGGTCCCACCGCTCTACGGCCCCCTGCATGGTGGACGGCCCCCACGACGAGTGGACTCCCCAGGAATGGGCTGCTGCCATCTCCACCCTCCGCAATGATGCTGCCATGGGAGTGGACAATATTTCACCGGCCGGAGGTGGTTAAGATGCCTGAGCTTGAGCCTTTCCTCCGGGGTGTTTGCAACCGGATTCTACGAGATGGCCTCCCCCCGCCGACGTATTGGAAGACCGCTGTCCAGGTCATGCTCTACAAGGGCAAGGGGTCCGCCGCGGATACCGGCAACTACCGCGGCTTATGCCTCCAAAGCTGCGTGCTGAAAGTCTTCATGCGTCTCCTACTGAACCGCATGCGCGCCAGCCTCGATCCCCACCTAGGTGAGTCCCAGATGGGCTTCCGTGTTGGTCGCAATTGTGTTATGGTCACCATTACCGCGCGCCGCCTGATCGAGGAAGTGGGCCGCCTGGCCCCCGGCCTCTTGCCATTGCTATTGATCTTCGTGGATTACACTACACCAAGGCATTCGATACCGGCGGTTATATGGGACGCCCTGTGGGTGGTCCTTCACCTGTTCCGTGTCCCATCGTACATCGTTGAGATCACCCGCCAGTTCTATGAAGTGTCCCAAGCCCAGGTCCGTACCGCCGACGGCGTCACTCCGGCGTTCCCCCTGCACACCGGGGTGTGGCAGGGCTGTGTGCTCTCCCCATATCTATTCATCATTTTATGGTGGACTATATTATGCGGCGTGCACAAGCCCCGCGCTTCGCCCGGGTGGAGGGGCGCCCGCCGGGGATCGAGGTCACGGAGTACGCTAGCTACGGCGGGGTTGACCCACCCTACCGCCTGAGCGATCTGATCTACGCTGATGACACGACACTCGTGGAAACCCCGGAGTCAGCCCAACTCTGGCTAGAAAGCTTATCACTGGAAGCGCGGGCGGTGGGGCTTATGATCAGCAAGAAAACGGAGGTCATGGCCATCGGCTTCCCTGCTGGGATAGCCCCACCCACCCTCCTCTTGCTGGACGGCAGCCCCGTCCCCCCGGCGACTCGCTTCAAGCTCCTTGGCAGCTGGCTTCCCTCCACGGCCGACGACATTGATCAACACCCGCATTGGCCAGGCCTGGGCGGCCCTCCGCCGCCTCGACAGGTTCTGGACCTGCCGCTACCTGAGTGAGCGACGCAAGCGCATTCTGTTCAAGGCCCTTGTCCTCAGCATCCTCCTTTATGGCTGCGAGGCGTGGACCCTGGACCAGGCGCTGAGCCAGCAGCTTGACGGCACAGTCACTCGAATGCTCCGTCATATCCTCGGCGTCCGCTACCAAGAACGCCGCACCCGGGCCGAGCTCTACTGCGAGCTCCCTCTTGTCACCGATACCATCCGACACCGCCGCCTCCTCTTTGCCGGCTATCTTGCCCGCACAGACCAGGTGAATACCGATGTGGGCCCTGCCGGGGGACTTAAGACGGGCCAACCAGGTAGACACCTCGTCCTATGGCAGGGTCCCCTTGTCCCATCGCAACCCACTGGCAAACTTGCGCGCGCCGGGCACCAGCTCGGCGCGACCTGGACCTATGTGACACAACTGCTTGAAGATGCAGGGCTTCTGGGACTATCCGTACTCCGCGCCCGCATGATTGACAAGGAGAAATGGGCTGCCATCCATGCGATAAGCACCTTCCCGAGGGGTATGCTCCTGTTTTCTCCCCACGGGACCCGCGGGCGCCCATTGCTAGCCAGGGTAGAATTCCGCAGGTGGAGGTTATTGGTCCTGAGGATAGCCGCTACACTACCGCCTCGTCAGACTGCCATTACAGTAGAGGACAGCTCGGATGAGGATTACATCCCCATCTAGTGCTCAACGGTTGGGGGATGATGCAGACGATATTTGTTTTAACTTTTGTGTAATTATTTTCCTAATGAGATAATAGCATAGTACTCCGTGGCATGCCTTTGCGCATGACACGCAAGTACTTACTTAGTACTTACTTAAACACCTAACAAGCCGTGACCCGAGCTTATATGTAAAAGGATCCATAACACACGCCGAGTGCAATTCACGAAGGACAATGGCTGCATAAATGACCGCCAACATGCGTGTATTATGCTCGTGCCGACATCGACCCTCACCTACAGGACCAACACAGTCCAGATCTAGACTTAATGATCAAGTACCACTACTAAAGTACACAGCGCGGCGCGCGACTGCACCGGCCCACAGTACTATATGTACAATTGCCACGTCACAGGAACGTGCGACCACCGGTCAGAAGGTCCCAACTACACGTAAGCATAGGAAAGTCAAGACTGTTTCGGAATGGCTGAGGAAACCAAGGACCAATTTACGTCCGTAACAACAACAAAAGTTACGCGACGTAACAGTCACTGGACCGGGTAACCACCGGCCAAAAGGTCCTAACTACACGTAAGCGTAGGAAAGTACCCACAGTAGTAACCACGGACTGTTTCGGAATAGCCGAGGCCACTGAAACGTAAGATGTACATTTACGGCGTAACTAAGTTTGTTACGTGCCATAACAGTTGCCCCCCCCTCCCCAGGCATTCGTAATCACTAGTCACAGGTTCGCGGCCAGCCAGCAGAGCATAGCGGGCAATCTACGCCAATACCGGGCCCTGTGGCGCAAGCCCCTGGGCAAGATAGAGAAACAGGACCTGTTTTAAGGTCCTTGTCCTCCCTGTTCTTACGTACGGGGCCGAGACGCGTACCCTCACCGCCGACCTGGCCCGAAAGCTGGACGGCGCGGTCACCAACATGCTGCGCTCCATTTCCCGAGTAGGCTATGCTGCTCATGTTCGCAATGAGGACCTGCACCTCGGCATGCCATATATCACCAGCACCATAAGCAGCGGCGCCTGCAGCTAGTAGGGCACTTAGCTCGCACCAACCAGGTAGACACCTCACGTGGCCCCCCCGCGGGGCTGCGCCCAGCTCAGCCTGGCCGGCACCTCCTTACGTGGGCCGGGCCCAGCAATGCTCGCCGCCGCAAGGCCCGCACCTTCAAAGAACAGCTAGTCGCAGACATGGGGGGGCTAGGTCTGTCCGTGATTTGGAACAAGATGATGGACAAGGCCAAGTGGGCCCAGGTCATAGAGGACAACGAGCCCCCTCCCGTGGGGAAGCGCCGGCGCGTGTGCAAACATACGGTTAAAAAAAGCTATAATTTCAATGCACAAGGCTACACATTTCCATCACCATTCATATTCATCATCCTGAACGACTCGAACACGCGGACAAGATAAAGGCAGGCTCGAGCTACCATGGTCCGGATTCTCCCGATTTCTGGCCTGCGCTGGTTGTCTCCTTGATACGGGAAGCACGCCAGACAGGCCCCCTAGGGTAGAGAGCTTAGACTAGTTGTTGTAGATAGATTAGACCGGCAGGACTGTTTGCACCCATCCATCCATCCATCCATCCATCGGGGTAAATGCTCCGTGACTCCCCAACAGGAGCACGAGTCTAATTAATTAATTAATTAAATAATTAATTAATAGCGGGCACGTGCCTGGCGCATAACATAATCCACTACAATGATAAACAGGTAAGGTGACAGGACGCAACCCTGCCAGACGCCGGTCTGCACTCTGCAGTGGACATGGCGGGGTAATGCCATGTTGAGTGCGCACCGAGGTGTTCGAACCCTCATTATACAGCGTGCGGATGACAGTAATCAGGGGAGTGGGGACGATGCAAGCGCGAGCAAGGACAGCCCAGAGAGCGGCCTAGACGGGACGGAATCAAAGGCCAAGTTGACCATGGCCATAGTCTACGTGCTTTTGGTCCGGATTCTCCCGAATTCTGGCCTGCGCTGGTTGTCTCCTTGATAGTCTACGTGCTTTTTAAATCAGTAAGATGTCCCATTGATGTTATCGATTACCGTAGTACGTATGTGGTCACAATCACTTTGCGACATAGTGCTCTGCGACCCCATACAAGCTGGAAGTTTAGGTTTGCGAGGCCAAGCTATTTCAACACGGTAATTGCGACGCGACACTTTTTTGTACCATCCAATAAAAGTTGTAAAAAATCTAGCAGACAAGTACAGTGTCATGTGTGTCAAGGGTATATTTTACCCTATGTGCCCAACTACCTGTTTATATTTAATCCTGGCCGTCATGTTGTAAACGGAGGATTAATTAGGGTTGCGTCATTATTAATCGCACCCGCCTACCGTATTTCAGGCCGATAATTAAATAGGTTAGGAAGGGCTTGCCGTGATAATTACGGCACAGTTTATAGCACTAGAAATAGTGCCGTACAGCGAAAGTTATTGTATGCCGAAGTTGTACTATTTCCGGCACAAGACTTAACTCGTCGTCTGTCCCTGGTCCTCTACGGAGGACTGAGTTGAACTCAGTCCTCTCTAGAGGACCGAGTTTTTGGGTTTCGTAGAAAATTCGCCCCGGTCAGAATGTTTGACAAAAAAATTCTCTCAAAATTTATTCAAATACTACGTGAAAAGATCTTTCTTGGACATATTTTTGGGATTTTTTTGGATTTGGTATAAGCGGCTAAATGTACGGTCAAAGTACAGGTGGTAAGGGTACTTTTCCACGTGAAACGCGAGTTCCGGAAATGCACGACCTAGCCATGGCGGCTCGCGCCCATGCATGCAGTTTACGTTTGCGGACGAGTTAGCTGTCCAAACTCAGGAAATAGATTTAATATGCCCTAAAGATGATAAAAATCAATTTTTAGCTCGCGGGGATGCGATTTACCCGGTGTCGGCACTGTTCTTGCTGGAAAAAACTGCGATAAGGCAGGTCGACGGAATTGATGACTGCGCTTGCTTTCCGGCGCAATTTCAATGGCTGATAGGTTTCTTTCTACATTGTAACATGCATTGTATTAGAATAAATTGAGTGACAGTATAGATTTGATGATTTCGACCATTCTGTCACGTCATGGCCTATGTGCCGCAAAGTGCCACTTTTGCGGGCACCGCCTGGGCCAAGGTAACGCCAGGCGTGCCAGGTAAAGCCGGATAATCGTTGCCTCTTCGTTTCTTGATGTTCGTACATGAGTTTAAGCTTGCGAGGCGTTGTCAGGTTCAAGTCTTGATGCTCTTTCTTGACCGTTGCCTGCCCCTCTCTAAAACCCCCTTTTCAGATGATGTTATCAGGCATTTGCCTTAACCCAGTGTAGTTGTGCAGGGTTTTAGGAGCTGTGCAGGTTTAAACACCTTCATAGATGTTAGTTATTCTTTTGCTACGTTCATACTGCATGATTGTGTGGCCACGGGCTGCGTCAAGGGTGCATTCAAGCTTTTACGGGTGAGTGAAAAGTCTTGGTGACAAACCACTGCCATCATGTGCCAGCAACTATGTTGGCCACATCATGGCAAGGCAAAACAGTTATAGCCATATCAGTATTGTTGTTAGAAACAAAGGAAATATGCTTAACCTACCCATTATATTGGTGGTTGACACTTATAATGTAACCCTTTGTTGGTAGGTATCCAAGCCCATTCCTTACATGCATGCATAGGCTCTCACTACATGATAAGGTATGATATACCTGAAGTATGATGATGCAAGTGTGTTGTCCTGTAATGCTTGAAGGGAAATGAGTTGATTGGGGTGGTTGGTGGCCACGGTGGTGTAGTATGACCGCACTTACATGCTAGCAAAGTTAGCAAAAGCCCCATTCCTCTCCTGAGGACTGAGAGTTTTTTAATTGTTTCAGGCAGTTGCAGTGGCCAAATCGAGCCCAGTTTTTTGCCACGTTTCAAGAACTATATTGTTTACATGCCTATATTTTTTCTTCATGCACCAGGATTTGATTGAATTTTTTCCACTCGTTCTTATCCCGAAAAATGCAAATTCGCGAGGGGTGCCCAACGTCCGCGTAATTTTCAGGTGTTCGGGTCAAGTTTTCACATATGCAGTATTTTTGCCAACAAAATGACATCTAGTACACCCCTGATCCACATCAAAACATTTGGGATGGACCCCCCACCTAGTCGCTACACGCGGTTGAAAGTTGTCAACTCAGTCCTCCTGTGAGGACTGAGTTGGGACAGACGACGAGTTAACGCACTGTAGGTGCCGACGGTACCATCCTCGGCCCACTGTTCCGTGTTGGATATTTCTACCGACACGAGTTACTAGATGCCCCGTACTTAATGCGCTGGCATGTTAGCAAGACTTCTAGAATGTACGACTCTGAAGTTAAGTCGTTAAGTTATTGTCTTGCACATAGCCGCCACCTTTGGTGGATATAGGCACGATGTTTGTGCACGATGCCTTCACCTTACCTGTCCTAGCTGTCAGCTATGGACGATAATGGTCCCCACCGGGGAGCCACAACATAGCTTTGGTGGTATGACCAGTGGCAGCCGGATTTCGTTAATGCCATGATAAATAAAGCGTAATCTATTTTATTGTCAATCAATTTCGGCCTATGAAGGCTCAAATATTCTAACACAAAGCTATTACGGAAACTAACCCTTACATATGGACGAAAAGAATGACAGCCATAAACTGGCGAGATACGCATGAATATCATGCAATATTACGGTCCGGAGGTTCGCGGCAGCGTTGTTGTCACGCTGCGCAGAATTCCAGGAACTGGCCCAGTGCCGCGGCCTGATCAACCGTAGGCCTTATATTTCCAGATTCCAGGAAAATTTCCGCAGATTCCAGAGTGTAGCCGCGGCAGTCATGCCGAACGTTGCTGAAGCTGAAGCCATCTAACAAGCTCAAGTTCAAATCGCAGCGGGGGCAAATTCGCAGGCCATCTTCGTGTAATTTTTTTGGGTGACGACGTCCAGGCGCTATTTCGCCTGCATTCTATGACTCGAATTTTTTGTGAAGGCCGAGAAGCTAAGTGCGCAGGAGCCCAGCTGCCGAGAAGCCAAGTGCCGCAGAGCCGAGAAGCCAAGTGCGGCGGAGCCCAGAGCCGAGAAGCCAGTGCCATCCACGAGTTAAGGAAATCGGGATTTTTTGTTCCGGTTCATGTCATCGGGTTCTGATGCTAAGCCCTGTATACAAAAGCACACATTCGGGTTTTTTGTTGCTAATCCCCATGTCCCAAAGCACAAGTGTTAACCTCGCCTAAGCTCCAGTTTTTTGTTGCAATGGTTCACCATGGAATGTTATCCCAAGTAAGGGGGGCTAAACACCCTACCTAAGCTAGAGGGAAAGTTACAACCATAGGATTATACCATAGTACTGGCTAGTTGAGCAAGGGGGTGTCAAGGGTATATTTTACCCTATGTGCCCAACTACCTGTTTATATTTAATCCTGGCCGTCATGTTGTAAACGGAGGATTAATTAGGGTTGCGTCATTATTAATCGCACCCGCCTACCGTATTTCAGGCCGATAATTAAATAGGTTAGGAAGGGCTTGCCGTGATAATTACGGCACAGTTTATAGCACTAGAAATAGTGCCGTACAGCGAAAGTTATTGTATGCCGAAGTTGTACTATTTCCGGCACAAGACTTAACGCACTGTAGGTGCCGACGGTACCATCCTCGGCCCACTGTTCCGTGTTGGATATTTCTACCGACACGAGTTACTAGATGCCCCGTACTTAATGCGCTGGCATGTTAGCAAGACTTCTAGAATGTACGACTCTGAAGTTAAGTCGTTAAGTTATTGTCTTGCACATAGCCGCCACCTTTGGTGGATATAGGCACGATGTTTGTGCACGATGCCTTCACCTTACCTGTCCTAGCTGTCAGCTATGGACGATAATGGTCCCCACCGGGGAGCCACAACATAGCTTTGGTGGTATGACCGGTGGCAGCCGGATTTCGTTAATGCCATGATAAATAAAGCGTAATCTATTTTATTGTCAATCAATTTCGGCCTATGAAGGCTCAAATATTCTAACAATGTGAACGAGAGTTTGCGAGCCAAATAAATAAATAAAATTTACAGAAGCTTGCGAGGCCGATTCGCAAATACTTGTCCCAAAGTGATTTTGCAACCACTACAGTAATTCATAAAACAATTTATTCATAACATAAAATCTCGAATGCCCCAGCACGCATGAATATCTTACAACCGTGATAAATAAAAGAACCTCGGTAACTATCCCGTTATGGTTGACTGTAGCTGTAACAACCAAATGTTACATCCAAAGTTTTCCTACTGTTGAATCTTATTATGAGTTCTTTAGGACAATTATTTGAGAAGTTAGGAGGCTTCGACGTCTGATAGATATTGGGCCTGTTGAGATCTGTCGAATCTATTGTTCTACCCTCATTGGTCGTGGCCTGATCCACGTAGGGTACTTTGCATGGTGTTGTTTAGTCAGTCAAAGATTCTCTGCAGTACCGTTGTACCTGGTGGATTTGGTTCCAGGTCCTTGAGATTTCGTATGTGCTGGCTTTGTGTTGTGTGGAGGATTCGGAGGCTAAGATCTTATCTTGAGTGATCCTCACTTTTGATTGGTCCTTCCGGGTTAGGGTTGGATGGATGCTGCGTGCACGATGACTTTTATCCTGTTTGGGGCGGCCGTGCATGTGCGTACGTGAGAGCTAAAGCTATGGTGTAATTCAAGGGTTTCCTTGTTTCATCAATCAAACAACCCTTGCCAAAAGTCAACTATAACTTCAACAGATAGTCGACTTGGATATAACTTGTCTGTTGTGTCTAACAAGGGTGGGGACTCATTCCCTTAACTGTTGAAGATCCATCTTCATTGCTTCTCTGGACGTGAAGTTATCTGTCGCGACTCCAACCCAGGTATAAAGATCTTTTCACGCTAATGTTGATACTGAGGCTGTTGCAAACACAACATTTTTAGTCGTTACATTGGTATCGGAGGTTTCTACCTAGGTGTTGGTTGTCTTGACAGTATTAGTTCACGATTAACAATGGAATTCTTGCCAGACCCAGAGAGGGTACGTTATGCTGTGTATTCGGACAGTTCTTAAGAGTGTGACTCATCCTTATGTGACAGTCTTGCTCTGAGAACTGCCTTGAGCCCATAAGTCTCTAACGTTCCCCAGTCCGGCATGCGCGACCCATGGAGTGATGAGTAACCCGGAGACACAACCACCGTTATCAAGTAAGAGAGTTGAAGATGCAACCACATCTTTAGCAGCTCAACGGACGACCGGTGATGAAAGGGTTTCATCATCTACTCCCAGACGTCAACTATTTGGAGATACCACCTTAATGTCTGCTTCCCGCAGATATTCGCTGTCGGTCGGCCCAAAGTTCTCCATCTTGCCCCTCGGTGTGCAACCAGGCGAGCCCTCCCTGCGTGGCATTGGTAGAGGTGTACCACGGTTCTCCAACGTGGGGACACGCGTTCGCCAGCACCCGAATACGGTTCGGCTATTCGTTTTGGCTACAACACGGTGCCGGGGCGAGACGGCACTCGGCTAGCGGCTGACGAGCTGACAGCGGAGAAAATTCGATTACAACATGAACGTGAGGAAGCTGCGAGAGCTAGAAGTGTGGCGGAAGCGCTGGAGAAGAGTGTGGGTAGGACTATTGCGCGTGTGCAGCAACTTGAGTCGCAAGGGCAGGCGGGCGATGGAGAGTCTGTTTTCGTGGATCAACCGTCTCCAACACTGGGTATACGAGGGTATATGCGGTTGACGCTCCTTTTGTTGATGAAGGGACAGATGCACAGGGGCATGAGCCTCCACGGCTCTCGGTGGCTGCGACATTGTCGGAGAATCAGAATGCACCACACGCCCCAGTGATGGAGCTCACGTCTTTGTATCCTCGTACTGTTCCTTTTCCTAAGGTGGAGTCGGTAGACAAGCTATCGCTGACCAACCTTACCCATCGCAGCTTCGACCATTTCTCCACCAAGTTTCAGGATGTCTTCGCTATCCACTTCGCCAACTATGGGCCCAAGGCAGAGGAACGTCTCACGATGGACATCCAGAAGAGAATGGTTAGGCAGCGGATGAGCGACAGTGCCAGCGACCGTTTTGATGAGTTTTTGCGTTCTGTGGCTGGACGTGCGTGTACCGACCTCCCCTCTCTCCTATTGGGCTTTCGCCGGTTTCTGTTACCCCAGGATCAGCTTCGCATGGATCGGGACGCACTGGCTAACTGTACGCAGGCTGGTTTGACGCTGCCACAGTTCGTGGAGCAATTCACCAACCTTAGAGCCAAGATTCCCAATGCTCTGACGCAGAGGCACTTCACAGACTACTGCATGGCATGGCTCCACACGTGCGACTGGATGTGGACAAGCACTTCTCCCAGTTCGACTACGTGGATTGGCAATGGGACAAGGTGTTGTCTTATGTGCTTACCCTTTGTCGTGTGCCTGCTTTTTCTGTCAAGTGGGAACCTGTGGCCACGCCAGTGCCACCCATCAAGAAGTCCCTGAACCAGCTGGATGACCTCCTGGGGGAACTCAATGCATTGGATCCCACCCAGGGTAACTGTTTTATCTGCAACCAGCCAGGTCACTTTGCACGGGACTGCCCTAGACGGGACCAGTTTCCCCCTGCCACGAGAGGACCTTTTGGCGCCCTGCCATCTCCCAGGCCACCCAACCTTCCTCCTGGCGTTCCTGCTGGCGATCACCGGATACAGCCAGGGTTCCAGCCCAACTTCCAGCCCTCTGGGAGGTTCCAGTCCCGCGCTAGGCCCTTCAGCAGACAGGATAAGCGTAGGATGGTGAACGCTCTCATGCAGCTGCTGGCAGATGAGGAGGATGGGGGGACGAGGATGAGCCTCCAGCACCACCTGAGCAGCTTCCACCATCGGGCAGTGGAGCATCCCCAGACCCACCTGAGTCAAAAAACTAGTTGGGTCCCCAGGTCATCCTTCTGTCATGGCCAGGTCTGACCTGCCTGCTGTTGACGTTAGGCCAGTGAACACTGTGGGTGCTTCTGACCCTGCTGTCCCTGTGGGTCCTCCTGTACCAGGTCACTTACTCAAGTTTCAGGCTAGGCTCCTCAACGTGCCAGTCCCCTTGGCTCAGCCAGCTTGCTTGTTTATGATTGATTCTGGTGCTGGCAGTAATTATATTGCTGCATCCTTGGTGCAGGAGCTGAAGTTGCCTGTGTTGGCCCACCCCACACCTGTCATGGTGCAGTATTCTGATGGCAGGAGAAGCTGCTCACCTGGCTATGTGCAGCTCATCTTCCAAGTTTGTTCATCCCAGACTTTGGAAGTGACAGCAGATGTCATTCCCCTCACGGCAGCGGATGTGATTTTGGGGATCCCATGGTTGTCTGACACCAATCCTGCTATTTCTTGGCCTGACAGGGTGGTCCAGTTCAAGGATGGGACAGTGTGGGATGCTACCTGTGTGTTGCCAGGGGGGAGAAGAACAGCCACTGAGTGCTGTTCCACACAGACAGCTGTCAATGATGGCAAGGGAGGGGAAGCAGGTGCGAAAGGGGTGGATCAAGAGCCGACTTTGGAGGAGAAACGGGCTGCCCTACTGAAGCATGTGTGGTCTGCCAAGCATACTCTGTCTTATTTGGCCACCTATCCAGTGGAACACATCTTTTTCCTGCATTTGGTGCCTAATGAACCTGAGTCTGCTAGTGGTCATTCTGTCAATGCTGTCAGTTCTACTGTCACCACTGAGCAACAACAGCAGCATGATGCCTTGTTGGACAGGTATGGAGCCATCTTTGAGGACAAGATGCCCCAGTATCCTCCTGAGGGACCCATCACACATGTCATCAAGTTGGTAGAGGGTGCTCGTCCTCCTTTGTGCCTATGTACAGGATGGGCCCTGCAGAGATGGCAGAGCTGAAGACCATACTTATTGGCCTGTTGGAGGCTGGTCTGATCCTCCCAGCTAACAGTCCTTTCAGTTCTGGGTGTTTGCTTGTACCCAAGCATGATGGGGGGTGGAGGTTGTGCATTGACCTGAGGGGACTGAACAAGGTGACTGTCAAGTCCAGGTACCCTCTGCCCAGAATTGATGAGTTGCTGGAGAGGACTGCAGGAGCTGCCTTCTTTACCAAGTTTGACCTCAGGCATGCTTTCTGGCAGATCAGGGTGGCTACTGAGGACATCCCCAAGACGGCCTTTTCTACCCCATGGGGACAGTTCCAGTGGACAGTAATGCCCATGGGTGCCTCTAACAGTCCTGCCACTATGCAGATGTTTGTCAATGCCATCTTTGGCCACCTGACTGGAAATGCCCTGCCCCAGATCTCACCTGACCTTCGCAACCCCAGGTTCAAGGACATTGCCCACTTGTGTGACACTACCAGGGTGGTCTTCAGGACTTGTGTGGTCGTCTACCTGGACGACATTCTGGTACACTCTCGTACCTTCAGGGAGCACCTGGAGAACGTGGAGGAGGTCCTTAAGGTGATCCATCAGTATCATCTGTCGGTGAAGAGGTCCAAGGTGGAGTGGGGCCAAGAGGTGAAGTTTCTGGGCTACCAGCTGAGCGCTGCAGGTATGACTCCTGAGGCCAGCAAGGTCTCTGCTGTTTTGGAGTGGCCTGTGTTGAAGTCAGCTCAGGATGTCAGATCCTTTCTGGGCCTGGTGGGCTGGTACCGACGGTTCATTCCTGACATGGCGGCCATCTCTGGTCCCCTGTTAGCCCTGCTCAAGAAGGATGTCCCTTTGAATGGACTGCAGCATGCCAGCAAGCTTTTGATGTGTTGAAGCAGAAGCTTACCACTGCTCCCTTGTTGGTGGGCCCCAACCCAGACTTGCCATACCAGGTTAGGTCTGACGCCTCACAGGGTGCTATTGGTGCAGTACTAATGCAAGATCATGGTAAGGGCCCTCAACCAGTGGAATACATGTCCAGGAGTATGACGTCTGCAGAACGTAACTACCCTGTTCATGAGCAAGAGCTGTTGGGATTGGTGGTGGCCTGTCACAAGTGGGAACACCTACTGAAGGGGGCCCAGTTTTCTGTGGCCAGCAGCGCCAGAGATGGGCAGGGCAACGAGTCTATTACCCTGATGACTGACCACAGGCCCTTGGTACATGTGTTGGAACAGACCCGGATGAGTAAGAGGATGGCTGGATGGATGGAGTTCCTGGGGGGGTTTGGACCTTTCTCTGTGAGGTACATTCCTGGTACGCAGAATGTGGTGCCTGACGCCCTGTCCAGGAGGAGGGATTTGATGGGAAGTTTTCATGAGGACTTGGACATCTGTGCTGCCCTGATTTCTGTGGTAGAGTGTGGAGCCTTGACTAGAGCTCAGGCCAACAACCAGAAGGTTTCTCAACTGTTGACACCACCTGTAGGGAATAACGGTGGTCCCGTGATGCTCATCGACCAGGGCTCTGTCCCAGAGTTGACAGGCGTCCAGGAGGGTGTCCAGTCACTGTCTGACAGTCTTAGGAGAAGTCCTGAAGGTGTGGTGCCCACTCCCACAGAGCAGCCAGGTGAGGGAGGCCCTGCTAGGCGCAGCAGAGGTAGGCCCAGGAAGTGGGTCATGGACCCTGTGTTGGTAGGCCGGTCCAAGGTGTTGGCCTCTCAGGTGATGGCAAGGTCAAAAGGGCCTATAGCTACTACTGTCTCATCCAAGCAGTTGGTGGCTAGCCCTGGGCAGGAAGAGGAGATGCAGATGCAGCCCCTGGGACCTGACAAGGACCTGGTGTTGCCTAACCCTTTAAATATTTCCCTGCTGGACGTCATCAAGGCCTTCACCAAGACGGAGGACATGGCTACTGCAGCTATCCAGAGGGGCAACTTTGGCAATAGACCTGTAGAATACTGGGAGGGCGTTCTGTATGTTCACACTCATGATGCAGAGCACACGGTGACTAGAAAAGTGTATGTGCCTGAGATGGCCATTCCCACAGTGTTACATTGTTTCCATGACGATGTGACTGCGTGTCATCCTGGTTATGCTAAGCTACTGCATGAGGTGCAGCAGAGGTTTTGGTGGCCTGGCCTTTATCAGGATGTTAAGGCCTATGTGGATTCCTGTGACTCCTGCCAGAGAAATAAGGTCAGGAACCAAGCCACGCCCATTTTCCCATGGCTATGCCCATTCCCCTGCGCCCTTGGATCAGTGTGACTATGGATTTTATCTGTGGTCTTCCCATGTCAGATGGTGGCAATGACAGGATCCTTGTGGTCATGGACAGGCTGTCCAGGATGTGCCATCTGATTCCTTGCAATACTCATCTCACCGCTGTACAGTGTGTGATTTGTTTATGAAGGAGATCTACCGTCTGCACGGCATGCCTAGAGTGATCATCACTGATCAGGACCCCCTTTGGCTGTCAGGGTTTTGGAAGTCATTCTTTGACATCCTAGACACTAAGCTGGCATTCGGTGTGGCATACAGGTGTGCCAGTACTGGGGCGGTGGAGAGGATGAACAGAATTGTCAGGGAGTGTCAAAAGCACTATTGTACACACGACAACAAGGACTGGGACAAGAAGATACCTTTCATAGAGTTCGCAATCAACAACTCTCCTCTGGCTCCTCACCAGATGTCCCCCTTCGTGATCTGCAATGGCCAGTGTCCCTTGACACCATTCGACTTGGAACTGCCTGACAGAGACGCTGAAGGCCCTTTCCAGCGACGTCTTGGTTCAGTCCAGCAGTTGTTGGCTTCCTTCCAGGAGGCTCACAGCATTGTGGCTACCCAGCTGTTGAGGACACAGGACAATACCTGACTACGCCTGGCAGCAAACGGTGGCCAGTCATTCCTTTGTAGCTCCTGGGGACTTGGTGTTGCTGGAAGCCAACAGAGTGCTGCCTGAGAAGGAGCAATGCAGGAAACTGCAACCACTCTGGTTGGGTCCTTACCCAGTGTTGGCAACCTTCCACTATGGTACAGTGGTCCAGGTCCAAGTGCCTTCTCACTGGAAGCTCAGGAATAATATTTTTCACCTAGCCCAGCTGAAGCTGTACAGGCGCAACACCTTACCAGGCAGATTGTCTGCCCCTTTGCCTTATGAATTGGATTCTGAGGGGGAGAAGATCTATGAAGTGGAGCGGTTGTTGGCTCACAGGGTGAAGGGGAAAGGTCGTACCAAACAGTTGCAGTTTAAGGTACACTGGAAGGGAGAGCTAGAGGTGACTGCTACGTGGCTGTGGTTGTCTGATCTCACCAACAGTCACTCTGCTGTACTAGAGTATTGTCAGCGTCATGGTATCACCTTGCCTGAGTGGTATGTCATGGGCTCTGAGCGGTGTGCTCCCCTTCATAGCTCCCAGTGAGCACTGCTAACACCTCTTTTTGGTGTTTTGTGTCTGTGGTTGCCAGCCATGGCCGACTCCCATCCGGAGGGGACACCCAGGCCACCTGCACGAACCCAAGAGGACGTGAGGGCTACGTATGTCTTTCAGCACGACTACGCTGGCCCCAGAGCCCGGGCCCTTCGATCCAGGAAGACGCTGGGTTTGTGGAAGCCCATTTTCTCAATCTGTTCCAGCGTATGGTACATGATCAGCAACGGCACGAGCAGCGTCACGGGGCCTTGATAACCAGGTTGATTAATGTGGAGGGTCTGGTTACTCAGATGGCAGAACACTTGAGGGCTGGGCACATTCCAACTGTGGGTTCTGCTGTGCCTGCAGTTTCTGAGGCTCCAGTAGCTCAGGAGGCTATCCCCACCCCGGTGGTCTCAGTCCCCTCTCCTACGGAGGCTCCTCCACCCCCTAAGGTGGTGGTACACTTGCCCAGGTCAGCTGTTCCAACAAAACAGGTGGAGCAGTTCTTGGACCACCGTAATTGTGCTCCTGGACAGTGCGAGTGGTGTAAATCCTTGTACACAGCCATGCAGGCATTGGATCAGACAGTGGTGGAGGAGGGTGAACTAGTACCTGAGGGTATGGTAGAGTTGGCCCTTGACTGTCTGCCCCCCAGTCTCTGTGAGATTGGGTCACCTATGGTGGCTTACATTATGCACACCGTCTTTGCAGTGTACCCGTGGCCTTCGTTTGACATGAGGCCGGTGGAGGGCCAGGACTTGATGGAGGCTCTGCCCAGTGACCTGAGACTCGCCTTTGCAGGGCTCAAGCCAGTTGGATATTCCCAGACCTACACTGAGCTACTTGAGCAGGCTGTCAAGCAGGGAGAGTTTGACCTTACCCGTCGTCCAACTGCTCTGTGATGTCTTGTTTTCCACGCAAGGACAGCACAGTCTTTGTGGGGCTGCAGTTACCAAAGTTCCCTAACGAGCTGAGGGCCAGGCTCACACCTTTGAGGGTGCTGGTACCCATCTTGGGCGCCAGGTGGGGGCCTATCAAGGCCTTTCTACAGCTGTGGTGGGCCTATAGCAGCTGGCTATGTCGCCATAAGACTGCCAGTGGCTGGGTCTTCGATCCCCTCCGACAGGCTGTGGTCACTCTGTCCTACCCTGCCCAGTGCAGTAGGTTTTCAGCTGAGTTGGGCAAGGCTGCTGAGACCTGCTTGGATATTCAGGTCAGCAGGAACTGGCCAGATCTGGTGTCCATGGTGGAGCATTTCCCAGTGTTTGGAACGAGGGGAAGGATATGAAGAAGGGGGATTGGTTCACTCTGTGAAGGGTTCCAGGATGGTTGGAGATGGGCTGTGGAGTGAGGTGGGGATCCAGAATGGAGGCGACCAGTTCTGATGTCCAGTCCAGATTTCCAGCAATGACAGTTCTGAGTTCATGGTAGCTTTGCAGTTGTATTATCCAGGCATGGTTGCCTGTGTGTTAGTCACTTGATGACATTTCATCTGTGGGTGAATTTGTCTTATTCAGGGTTGACATGATCAGATGGTACTGAGATAGGAGGCCCTTTGGGGATGTAAAAACCCACTTGCTTGTCCCAAGAGGTGGTGGACTTCCTGTTTATGTTGTGTTGTTTTGTGGAGGTTGTTGTTTTATTCTTCTTGGCTTCTAGGAACTGGGAGTTCCTGTCTTGAGGGGGAGATATGTAACAACCAAATGTTACATCCAAAGTTTTCCTACTGTTGAATCTTATTATGAGTTCTTTAGGACAATTATTTGAGAAGTTAGGAGGCTTCGACGTCTGATAGATATTGGGCCTGTTGAGATCTGTCGAATCTATTGTTCTACCCTCATTGGTCGTGGCCTGATCCACGTAGGGTACTTTGCATGGTGTTGTTTAGTCAGTCAAAGATTCTCTGCAGTACCGTTGTACCTGGTGGATTTGGTTCCAGGTCCTTGAGATTTCGTATGTGCTGGCTTTGTGTTGTGTGGAGGATTCGGAGGCTAAGATCTTATCTTGAGTGATCCTCACTTTTGATTGGTCCTTCCGGGTTAGGGTTGGATGGATGCTGCGTGCACGATGACTTTTATCCTGTTTGGGGCGGCCGTGCATGCATGCGTACGTGAGAGCTAAAGCTATGGTGTAATTCAAGGGTTTCCTTGTTTCATCAATCAAACAACCCTTGCCAAAAGTCAACTATAACTTCAACAGATAGTCGACTTGGATATAACTTGTCTGTTGTGTCTAACAAGGGTGGGGACTCATTCCCTTAACTGTTGAAGATCCATCTTCATTGCTTCTCTGGACGTGAAATTATCTGTCGCGACTCCAACCCAGGTATAAAGATCTTTTCACGCTAATGTTGATACTGAGGCTGTTGCAAACACAACATTTTTAGTCGTTACAGTAGCTGCATTAAAAATTAAAATTAAATTATATAACATGCCTCCGTTGGGAGATCATGTAGCACATATTCCTTGATAGATGGGTGGAGTGGAGGAAGCCGCGTAATCGAACTAACCTAACTCTGAGCTATCTAATCTAGAAAATCCTAACTACACTACTCATCAAAACGCCTCCGCCTCTTGGGGGGAGGTGGCTTGCCCACAGGCGCTGGCGTGTGAGCCTTGACAATCTTCTGCCACCGCGTCTTGTTCTGCATGGCAGTCCAAAGAAGGGAGAGAGAGTGGATGCGGTGTTCAAACTGGGCTGGGACCACTAGGTCGGCCAACAACATCTGGGTGTAGTTCATGGCATGTTTCCCTACCCTTTTTGGAATGCCCTTGTAGCTGCATGCCTACATCCAATTGTTGCCAGTGATGCTACCCTGGCCAGAAAATTCCTGAGCTTGCCCCTGCTCACTGACGACGCCACAATTCACCCGAATTCAGAGTACTGTGCAAAATTGTTTCCCATCTCCTGCCTTGGTGGCGCAACGTCGTCGCCTTGGTGGTGCAACGTGTTCAAAGCTACTGTTGAACTTTGCTGGCGTCTGCCTTTGCTTTCCACGCCTTGATAATTGACGCCAAGTCCGACATGAAGTCCCCAATCACCGTGAGCTGGTCGACCGCCTTGGTGTAGGGCGGGTGGCCCACGTTGGACCGCTGCAGCACGCGCGAGAACAAGTTGTCGGTGGCCATTGTGACCTGCCCCAGCTCCAGCATCTTGGCGCTGGCGCTCTGCAGTGACGTGTCCTGCCGGCTCTGCATCAGCTGCGATTCACGCTCCCACGACTCCAGCTCTTTCTTCAGCATGGAGACCTGCAAGCCAGGCGGCAGCAGCATGGGGCTCAGTTAGCATCAAGTTAGGTACAATGCAAGTGAGAGTTTCTTAAGAAGCACATTGTCAGTCACATCCTAGATGGTGATAACAACGGCAGAATACAAGCCGCTGGAGCGACCGATGGGCGGACTGGAAACCCGCCCAAGGGCTGGCCACTTGAGCAAAACAATTGTCTTGCTAAAATAATGTGTGCAGCCAGGACAGATGCCCCTCATGCCCCTAACACAAGAAGCAGCTATCGGGTGCAGCATCTAGTGAGTCTCCAATCTCCGTCAGATAAGCACTCAAGCATGCCCACCCTCACCCTGTCTACAGCGTTGCGGAGGGTGGGAGTCTCGTCCATGCTCATAATATCCTGCACCCCACCCTTTCTACCGCGTTGTTGAGGGCGAGTACCTCGTCTCCTCCTTCCTTACCACGCTGCTGAGGTCGAGGCTGAGTACCTTGTCCCCTCTTCTTCCTCACCTAGTTGTTGAGGTTGAGCATCTCGTCCATGCTCTTTCTCCTCAACCTTCCCCTCTTCTTCCTCACCTTGTTGTTGAGGTTGAGCATCTCGTCCGTGCCCTTTCTCCTCAACCCTCCCCTCTTCTTCCTCACCTTGTTGTTGAGGTTGAGCATCTCGTCCGTGCCCTTTCTCCTCAACCCTCCCCTCTTCTTCCTCACCTTGTTGTTGAGGTTGGGCATCTCGTCCATGCTCTTTCTCCTCAACCTTCCCCTCTTCTTCCTCACCTTGTTGTTGAGGTTGAGCATCTCGTCCGTGCCCTTTCTCCTCAACCCTCCCCTCTTCTTCCTCACCTTGTTGTTCGGGTTGAGTATCTCGTCCGTGCCCTTTCTCCTAAACCCTCCCCTCTTCTTCCTCACCTTGTTGTTGAGGTTGAGTATCTCGTCCATGCCCTTTCTCCTCAACCCTCCCCTCTTCTTCCTCACCTTGTTGTTGAGGTTGAGCATCTCATCCATGCTCTTTCTCCTCAACCTTCCCCTCTTCTTCCTCACCTTGTTCTTCAGGTTAAGCATCTCGTCCGTGCCCTTTCTCCTCAACCTTCCCCTCTTCTTCCTCACCTTGTTGTTCAGGTTGAGCATCTGGTCCATGCCCTTTCTCCTCAACCCTCCCCTCTTCTTCCTCACCTTGTTGTTGAGGTTGAGTATCTCGTCCATGCCCTTTCTCCTCAACCCTCCCCTCGTCTTCCTCACCTTGTTGTTGAGGTTGAGTATCTCGTCCATGCCCTTCCTCCTCAACCCTCCCCTCTTCTTCCTCACCTTGTTGTTGAGGTTGAGTATCTCGTCCATGCCCTTTCTCCTCAACCTTCCCCTCTTCTTCCTCAGCTTGTTGTTCAGGTTGAGTATCTCGTCCATGCCCTTTCTCCTCAACCCTCCCCTCGTCTTCCTCACCTTGTTGTTGAGGTTGAGTATCTCGTCCATGCCCTTTCTCCTCAACCCTCCCCTCTTCTTCCTCACCTTGTTGTTGAGGTTGAGTATCTCGTCCATGCCCTTTCTCCTCAACCTTCCCCTCTTCTTCCTCACCTTGTTGTTGAGGTTGAGTATCTCGTCCATGCCCTTTCTCCTTAACCTTCCCCTCTTCTTCCTCACCTTGTTGTTGAGGTTGAGTATCTCGTCCATGCCCTTTCCCTTAAACCCTCCCCTCTTCTTCCTCACCTTGTTGTTGAGGTTGAGTATCTCGTCCATGCCCTTTCTCCTCAACCTTCCCCTCTTCTTCCTCACCTTGTTGTTGAGGTTGAGTATCTCGTCCGTGCCCTTCCCCTCAACCCTCCCCTCTTCTTCCTCACCTTGTTGTTGAGGTTGAGTATCTCGTCCATGCCCTTTCTCCTCAACCCTCCCCTCTTCTTCCTCACCTTGTTGTTGAGGTTGAGTATCTCGTCCATGCCCTTTCTCCTCAACCCTCCCCTCGTCTTCCTCACCTTGTTGTTGAGGTTGAGTATCTCGTCCATGCCCTTTCTCCTCAACCTTCCCCTCTTCTTCCTCACCTTGTTGTTGAGGTTGAGCATCTCGTCCATGCCCTTTCTCCTCAACCCTCCCCTCTTCTTCCTCACCTTGTTGTTGAGGTTGAGTATCTCGCCCATGCCCTTTCTCCTCAACCCTCCCCTCTTCTTCCTCACCTTGTTGTTCAGGTTGAGTATCTCGTCCATGCCCTTTCTCCTCAACCCTCCCCTCTTCTTCCTCACCTTGTTGTTGAGGTTGAGTATCTCGTCCATGCCCTTTCTCCTCAACCCTCCCCTCTTCTTCCTCAGCTTGTTGTTCAGGTTGAGCATCTCGTCCATGCCCTTTCTCCTCAACCTTCCCCTCTTCTTCCTCACCTTGTTGTTGAGGTTGAGTATCTCGTCCATGCCCTTTCTCCTCAACCTTCCCCTCTTCTTCCTCACCTTGTTGTTGAGGTTGAGTATCTCGTCCATGCCCTTCTCCTCAACCCTCCCCTCTTCTTCCTCACCTTGTTGTTGAGGTTGAGTATCTCGTCCATGCCCTTTCTCCTCAACCCTCCCCTCTTCTTCCTCACCTTGTTGTTGAGGTTGAGTATCTCGTCCATGCCCTTTCCCCTCAACCCTCCCCTCTTCTTCCTCACCTTGTTGTTGAGGTTGAGTATCTCGTCCATGCCCTTTCTCCTCAACCTTCCCCTCTTCTTCCTCACCTTGTTGTTGAGGTTGAGTATCTCGTCCATGCCCTTCTCCTCAACCTTCCCCTCTTCTTCCTCACCTTGTTGTTGAGGTTGAGCATCTCGTCCGTGCCCTTTCTCCTCAACCTTCCCCTCTTCTTCCTCACCTTGTTGTTGAGGTTGAGTATCTCGTCCGTGCCCTTTCTCCTCAACCTTCCCCTCTTCTTCCTCACCTTGTTGTTGAGGTTGAGTATCTCGTCCATGCCCTTTCTCCTCAACCTTTCCCTCTTCTTCCTCACCTTGTTGTTGAGGTTGAGTATCTCGTCCATGCCCTTTCTCCTCAACCTTCCCCTCTTCTTCCTCACCTTGTTGTTGAGGTTGAGTATCTCGTCCATGCCCTTTCCCCTCAACCCTCCCCTCTTCTTCCTCACCTTGTTGTTGAGGTTGAGTATCTCGTCCGTGCCCTTTCTCCTCAACCTTCCCCTCTTCTTCCTCACCTTGTTGTTGAGGTTGAGTATCTCGTCCATGCCCTTCTCCTCAACCCTCCCCTCTTCTTCCTCACCTTGTTGTTGAGGTTGAGCATCTCGTCCGTGCCCTTTCTCCTCAACCCTCCCCTCTTCTTCCTCACCTTGTTGTTGAGGTTGAGTATCTCGTCCGTGCCCTTTCTCCTCAACCCTCCCCTCTTCTTCCTCACCTTGTTGTTGAGGTTGAGTATCTCGTCCATGCCCTTCTCCTCAACCCTCCCCTCTTCTTCCTCACCTTGTTGTTGAGGTTGAGCATCTCGTCCATGCCCTTTCCCCTCAACCCTCCCCTCTTCTTCCTCACCTTGTTGTTGAGGTTGAGTATCTCGTCCATGCCCTTTCTCCTCAACCTTCCCCTCTTCTTCCTCACCTTGTTGTTGAGGTTGAGCATCTCGTCCGTGCCCTTTCCCCTCAACCCTCCCCTCTTCTTCCTCAGCTTGTTGTTGAGGTTGAGCATCTGGTCCATGCCCTTTCTCCTCAACCCTCCCCTCTTCTTCCTCACCTTGTTGTTGAGGTTGAGCATCTTGTCCATGCCCTTTCTCCTCAACCTTTCCCTCTTTTTCCTCACCTTGTTGTTGAGGTTGGGTATCTCGTCCATGCCCTTTCTCCTCAACCTTCCCCTCTTCTTCCTCACCTTGTTGTTGAGGTTGAGTATCTCGTCCATGCCCTTCTCCTCAACCCTCCCCTCTTCTTCCTCACCTTGTTGTTGAGGTTGAGTATCTCGTCCATGCCCTTTCTCCTCAACCTTTCCCTCTTTTTCCTCACCTTGTTGTTGAGGTTGAGTATCTCGTCCATGCCCTTTCTCCTCAACCTTCCCCTCTTCTTCCTCACCTTGCTGTTGAGGTTGAGTATCTCGTCCGTGCCCTTTCTCCTCAACCTTTCCCTCTTCTTCCTCACCTTGTTGTTGAGGTTGAGTATCTTGTCCATGCCCTTTCTCCTCAACCTTTCCCTCTTTTTCCTCACCTTGTTGTTGAGGTTGAGTATCTCGTCCATGCCCTTTCTCCTCAACCTTCCCCTCTTCTTCCTCACCTTGCTGTTGAGGTTGAGTATCTCGTCCGTGCCCTTTCTCCTCAACCTTTCCCTCTTCTTCCTCACCTTGTTGTTGAGGTTGAGTATCTCGTCCATGCCCTTTCTCCTCAACCCTCCCCTCTTCTTCCTCACCTTGTTGTTGAGGTTGAGTATCTCGTCCATGCCCTTTCTCCTCAACCTTCCCCTCTTCTTCCTCACCTTGTTGTTGAGGTTGAGTATCTCGTCCATGCCCTTTCTCCTCAACCCTCCCCTCTTCTTCCTCACCTTGTTGTTGAGGTTGAGTATCTCGTCCATGCCCTTTCTCCTCAACCCTCCCCTCTTCTTCCTCACCTTGTTGTTGAGGTTGAGTATCTCGTCCATGCCCTTTCTCCTCAACCCTCCCCTCTTCTTCCTCAGCTTGTTGTTCAGGTTGAGTATCTCGTCCATGCCCTTTCTCCTCAACCCTCCCCTCTTCTTCCTCACCTTGTTGTTGAGGTTGAGTATCTCGTCCATGCCCTTTCTCCTCAACCTTCCCCTCTTCTTCCTCACCCTGTTGTTGAGGTTGAGTATCTCGTCCATGCCCTTTCTCCTCAACCTTCCCCTCTTCTTCCTCACCTTGTCGTTGAGGTTGAGTATCTCGTCCATGCCCTTCTCCTCAACCCTCCCCTCTTCTTCCTCACCTTGTTGTTGAGGTTGAGTATCTCGTCCGTGCCCTTTCTCCTCAACCTTCCCCTCTTCTTCCTCACCTTGTTGTTGAGGTTGAGCATCTCGTCCGTGCCCTTTCTCCTCAACCTTTCCCTCTTTTTCCTCACCTTGTTGTTGAGGTTGAGTATCTCGTCCATGCCCTTCTCCTCAACCCTCCCCTCTTCTTCCTCACCTTGTTGTTGCGGTTGAGCATCTCGTCCGTGCCTTTTCTCCTCAACCTTCCCCTCTTCTTCCTCACCTTGTTGTTGAGGTTGAGTATCTCGTCCATGCCCTTTCTCCTCAACCCTCCCCTCTTCTTCCTCACCTTGTTGTTGAGGTTGAGTATCTCGTCCGTGCCCTTTCTCCTCAACCTTCCCCTCTTCTTCCTCACCTTGTTGTTGAGGTTGGGTATCTCGTCCATGCCCTTTCTCCTCAACCTTCCCCTCTTCTTCCTCACCTTGTTGTTGAGGTTGAGTATCTCGTCCGTGCCCTTTCTCCTCAACCTTCCCCTCTTCTTCCTCACCTTGTTGTTGAGGTTGAGCATCTCGTCCGTGCCCTTTCTCCTCAACCTTCCCCTCTTCTTCCTCACCTTGTTGTTGAGGTTGAGTATCTCGTCCATGCCCTTTCTCCTCAACCTTCCCCTCTTCTTCCTCACCTTGTTGTTGAGGTTGAGTATCTCGTCCATGCCCTTTCTCCTCAACCCTCCCCTCTTCTTCCTCACCTTGTTGTTGAGGTTGAGCATCTCGTCCGTGCCTTTTCTCCTCAACCTTCCCCTCTTCTTCCTCACCTTGTTGTTGAGGTTGAGTATCTCGTCCATGCCCTTTCTCCTCAACCCTCCCCTCTTCTTCCTCACCTTGTTGTTGAGGTTGAGTATCTCGTCCATGCCCTTTCTCCTCAACCTTCCCCTCTTCTTCCTCACCTTGTCGTTGAGGTTGAGTATCTCGTCCATGCCCTTTCTCCTCAACCCTCCCCTCTTCTTCCTCACCTTGTTGTTCGGGTTGAGCATCTCGTCCATGCCCTTTCTCCTCAACCTTCCCCTCTTCTTCCTCACCTTGTTGTTGAGGTTGAGTATCTCGTCCATGCCCTTCTCCTCAACCTTCCCCTCTTCTTCCTCACCTTGTTGTTGAGGTTGAGTATCTCGTCCATGCCCTTTCTCCTCAACCTTCCCCTCTTCTTCCTCACCTTGTTGTTGAGGTTGAGTATCTCGTCCGTGCCCTTTCTCCTCAACCTTCCCCTCTTCTTCCTCACCTTGTTGTTGAGGTTGGGTATCTCGTCCATGCCCTTTCTCCTCAACCTTCCCCTCTTCTTCCTCACCTTGTTGTTGAGGTTGAGTATCTCGTCCGTGCCCTTTCTCCTCAACCTTCCCCTCTTCTTCCTCACCTTGTTGTTGAGGTTGGGTATCTCGTCCATGCCCTTTCTCCTCAACCTTCCCCTCTTCTTCCTCACCTTGTTGTTCAGGTTGAGTATCTCGTCCATGCCCTTTCTCCTCAACCTTCCCCTCTTCTTCCTCACCTTGTTGTTGAGGTTGAGTATCTCGTCCATGCCCTTTCTCCTCAACCCTCCCCTCTTCTTCCTCACCTTGTTGTTCAGGTTGAGTATCTCGTCCATGCCCTTTCCCCTCAACCTTCCCCTCTTCTTCCTCACCTTGTTGTTGAGGTTGAGTATCTCGTCCATGCCCTTTCCCCTCAACCTTCCCCTCTTCTTCCTCACCTTGTTGTTCAGGTTGAGTATCTCGTCCATGCCCTTCCTCCTCAACCTTCCCCTCTTCTTCCTCACCTTGTCGTTGAGGTTGAGTATCTCGTCCATGCCCTTTCTCCTCAACCCTCCCCTCTTCTTCCTCACCTTGTTGTTGAGGTTGAGTATCTCGTCCATCTTCTGCTTGGAGTAGAGCTGCAGCTCCGCGCGCTTCTCCTCGTGCTTCTCGAGGCACGCGCGCGAGTGCGCCTTGAGGTCCGCGTTGGTGGCCTCGAGCGTGGCCGCGCGCATGAGCAGGTCGTTGATCTCATGGTACTCGTCCGCCACGTCCAGCACCGCCTCGAGATACTTCTGATACCGCATGCTCTTCTCCACCACGTTGCTCGTGTGCACCTGGACACGGGGCAGCGGGGGAGCGGATCAGGCAGCGACAAGGGGGAGCAGGACAAGCAACACAGAGCGAGGAGGAACGCGGAGCGATGCGTGAGAAGGAAGGGGCCGCATGCGGCAGGGAATAGTTATGTGGAGCACGGAGGTGTGGGTGGGGGGAGTTGAGGGGCAGTGGGGGAAACAGAGCAGGGAAACGTGCTTGCCAAGCCTAGAGCATGCGAGGGGAGCACCCTTGCCCACTCGCATGAGCACATGCACCCACTATCCATGCAGCCGCGAGAATGCCATTCCAAGGACTCCAGGATGCCCGCGTTCACGAGACCGATGTTATGGGGCAACCACAGGGGCGCCCCCACCTGTGGGCCTCAGGCCTCACAGATCCCAGGCCACGTGGCAGCGCTCGCCGCGCGATGGCTCATGGGGCCCGCTGCCTGCAAGCTACGACTTGGCACGCCCTTTCACAAGCTAAAACTGCGGAACCAAGCCCCTGTGACGAGGTTCCCCTCCACGGGACGACCATGGACATCAACAGAGGATGAGCGCGCACCGGGCACACACATGCACTGTGCGTGCGGTGGCGATACTCATGAACAAAATGCGCCCTGGCAAGGATACATCAACAACGTGCGCGCTGGCAAGGATACATCAACAACGTGCGTGCTGGGCGTCAACGGACGAAATGGAATCTGTGCACATTGGCATTCATTGAACGAAAAACATGAATGCACGCTGGGTGCTTCCCCCACCTTCTCACGTTTGAGCTCTTGCAGCGCCGCGTCCAATTTCTCGATCTCGCCCTCCTGCGCGCCGCATCAGTACACACACACACAGGGTGCCAGGCAGCAAGGGAGCACACATGGGCACGCAAGGAGGTCAGCAACGCGCACAAGCAGCTAAAGAGCAGCAGGCAGCAAGGCAAGCACTCGGTCATGCACGCGTTGGAGCGGCCAGGAGGAGGGTGGGTGGACACCAAGGGAAGAGCGCGCCAAGGGAAGGGCAAGCGGCAAGGGAGTGCGGCCGGGAAGTGAGAGAAGTCAGAGTATAATGATGGCACATGCGGCCTTACCCGGACACGGGGTCTTACCCGCAGGGCAGGCGCCCCCCCCCCCCCAAAAAAAAAAGTTGCCTGACAGCAAGCCGCTGGCACACACGACCACATTCACACCCTAAACTGGTCGCGCCATGCACACCGTGTGACCCACCAAGGCTGCCACAACCTATGCATCGCGAGCAACTAGCAGCGCCCGGTCTGCAGTCCAGGTGGCCGGTCCAAGATCTGGTCCATGGTCAGTGCCAGGGAGCGTTTGTGGCATGAAATTGCATGACCCACCACGTGGTATGCGCGCCACGCAACACAACCCATGGGATAGCTCCCTTGGCTTACCCACCAGCCAGTCAACGGTGGTCACTGTCCAAACAACCCCATGCGCCAGGCATGACCATCACTGTCCAAACAACCCCATGCGCCAGGCATGACCATCACTGTCCAAACAACCCCATGCGCCAGGCATGACCATCACTGTCCAAACAACCCCATGCGCCAGGCATGACCATCACTGTCCAAACAACCCCATGCGCCAGGCATGACCATCACTGTCCAAACAACCCCATGCGCCAGGCATGACCATCACTGTCCAAACAACCCCATGCGCCAGGGATGACCATCACTGTCCAAACAACCCCATGCGCCAGGCATGACCACGGAGACGCAGCGCATCAGTTGGCTGGCAACGCATCGGTTGCCTGCCAAGACATGCATGCGCCTGCCATCTGCGGGCAGCATTCGCTCAGAGTCCGTTGGCCACCCCTCCTCCCCTTGCCCTCACCAGGCTACGGGTGGCTGTCTTTGTTTTTGTCATGCGTGCATTGAACACGGGGGCATAGCGTGCGCTCACCTTTTGCAGGCGCAGCTTGATCTCGTCGGCTGCCTTCTTGACCGCGCGCGTGCGCTTGGAGTCGTTCTCCTGCGCAAATGGCGGGGAGCAGAGAGGGGGAGGGGAGAGAGAGAGGGTGGGCAGGGGCGAGCCGGCAGCCAGCGCAGAGGGGTGTCAGGAAAAGAGTTGCACAGAATGGACCAGAGAATGCCAGTGTCCCGGATGGAGGGAGTGGAATGCACTGATTCCTGTTTACAACAACGATCCCGTGAGCTCTACTGTTAGCGATCCAGCCATTGATCGCCCGCGCACTGATTCCTGTTTACAACAACGATCCCGTGAGCTCTACTGTTGGCGATCCAGCCACTGCTCGCCCGCGCACTGATTCCTGTTTACAACAACGATCCCGTGAGCTCTACTGTTAGCGATCCAGCCATTGATCGCCCGCGCACTGATTCCTGTTTACAACAACGATCCCGTGAGCTCTACTGTTAGCGATCCAGCCACTGATCGCCCGCAAACGGATGCCCCTGCCAAGTGCCACAATGCAAAGACACGTGTGCACGCTCACCTGTGCGGCAGCACAGGCACATGCGCTACCTGCTAGCACATGCAGCGAAACCTAGCTTGGTGGACCGCGTGGAGTAAGCATGCATGCGTATTCAAACCGTGGCGACCAGGCACAGATGGCGCGTGATGGGGGAACGGGGGGTGCGCTGAGGGTGCTCGGGAAAGAGGCACTTTGGCGCAGGACACGAGGCGTGACCATGGGAGGGGTGCAGCCCAGCCCACCGTCCAAGGGAGCGGCGTGCTTCAGAATGCGCCACAGAGGGGATGTTTATTGGCAAAAGGAGATCACATACGCAGCGAGGCGTGGCAGCAACAGGCAATCCGTCATGATCGTGGCACTGGGCTGGGTATCAGGGGTCGACGGTATCTAATACCGCACGCGGAGGTGTTCCAAATCCTGTTGACACGTCTATTAATGGAGGGATTGATGACGCAGGGGACCTAACCCCAGCAAGCGCATTGTTTGTGTTGTGTGTACCTGCAGCATGTTGTTTCTAGCAGGTGGGCAATACAACTGGAGGAGCTCGCTTCTAGCAGGTGAGCAACGCACCTGAAGGAACTTGCTGAAGCGGATGAGCGATTCCTGCAGTTCCAGGTCCTTCTTCTTCAGGCCCTCCTCGCGCCGCACAAACACCTCCTCCTTCCTGCGGCCGCGGCACACGAGGCAGCCAGCAGTCCCCGCGGTCCAGTGAGCTATTGGCACGGTGCGGAGTGCTGAAGTTGGTATCGGCTGATGCACACTAAGATTGTTCATTGTCGTTAGCCAAGCTGCCAGCTTATGGCAGCAAGGTGACGGCGCACGCAAGCAGAGAGCTATCTTTAGAGCATGTACAGACCAGCCGGCCAGCTGCACTTTACCTTGCAAACTCCTGTTTCTGGGCTTCCAGTGCCTCCTGCACTTCGAACATTTGGCGCCGCTTCTCCAGCAGCCGTGTGGCAGGCGACACATGCTCCAGCACGAGGGTTTGGGGCATTGTCCTGCGCACACGCTCAGGACGAGGACAGTAGAGTGCCAGGGACAGGGAATACGTTGTTGGAGGGGAGGAACAAAGGAGACCAGAAAGCTTGGAACAATACAAATGTGTAAATTACACATTCAGATGTTCTACGAGCGACCAATGTAGTCACCAAGGCGGGACAAGGTTATGAAGAAAAGATTGCAGCTTCAAACCACACAGCTTCAAAAGTTGAAACAGGGCTTTGAGAACTGCTCTGAACGGGCGAGTAAATATAGATAAACAGGCTAGAATAGAAAGGCGACCAGCGGCACTTACATTTATTATACCTATGATAGCCATACATCTAAATATGCGTATTGTAGCTCCGAAAATCTGAGCAACTTACAGATAGCAACTTAAGGTAGCTGGAAAGCACAATTAGTGCATATGGAAATCATGGGTGCCAAGCGATACGGGCAGCAAGTATCGATAACGGAAAAAAAGGATTGGGCTGGCCAGGTCATGCTTGGCCTATTGTGGCCATTGCTACGAAAGGCACATCACTTACTTTCGCTTAGACACCTTCGGAAGTTCGTCATCCATTTTTGGGGCAGCCAACCGTATAAAAACGTTATCCTACGTAATATTTCGCCCGATACGTGTTGCTGAACGACCTTATATACAAACCACTGCTATCGGGCATTATTAATGGTGATAGTCATGACGTTGCCAGCACCCTTCAAGTGGCCGGTACCCAATTGTGCATGCTCTGTGAATGCTCGCAATCCGACCCAAAATGGAAGTCGCTGTCGCACGGGGGGTGGTCCCCAAGCACTACGATGTGTAATTCAGGCGAAAACGCCAACTGTCCGCTGCGATTACAGATCACGGAATTGTACGCACGCCATCGCTAAGGGTATTGATGGTTTGTATACGCCCGACCTAGAATAATTTCCGTGTGCTAATTTGGTTTGCTGCTCAAGCCCGGGTCATGCCACCTGTGGCCACTGGCCACTGGCCAGCTACATACAGTGGCCTGCAGTACAGAAGTGACACCCGCCCGATCTAACACCTGGCCGTCCATACGGTTCGGTGGGAACGGCGCGGCGGGTCGTTGCAGACGGTGGCAAGGTTGTTCCTGTCCGGCTTCCTGCCAGCTTCTGCCCAGTTTCGTTGCTTGCAAGCCTTGAGCCAACAGTTGTGCCGTTGTTTTACCAGGCCGCCATAGCCGCCCAGCATCACCCTAGCGGTCCCGTTGCCCTTTTTTGTGTAGATTAAGGAAAATGAGTACCCACACAGAAAGTGCGAAGAAGAAAAAGCGAGCAGGTGAGTTTTTCAGGCTGTCATTTGGTAGGATGCTACCGTTATTTAGGATGTTTCTGCGTGGTAGTAATAATAATAATAATAATAAATGGATTCGTGGCTAACGCCTTCCGTCACCGGATTGCATCACTTTAACATGCAGTAAATCAATTTCCCTGCGCGTTAACTTTCTAACAGTGCCAGATGCAACAGCCGAAGAGCCGCCCTCAGCTCTCAAGTCAGTGGAGAAGAAAAGAAAAAAGGACAAGAGTTTACGGGACCCTGAGGTCCCTGCGGAGCGAGATGATGATGGGGCGCAACATCCGGGCAACCTGGATGGTGAGGCGCGGGAGGCGAGTTTGAAGGGGGAAGAGGTGAAGCAGACCGAAAGTGGTGTGAAATTGACGTCCGGTGTGAAAAGCAGCATTCTGAGCGAGCAGAAGTTCACATCATTGCAGCTATCCACAGCCACCCAGGATGCCATACGCGACATGGGCTTTGAATTCATGACGGAGGTCCAAGCACGGTCAATACCCACGCTACTGGAAGGTCGCGACGTCCTGGGTGCAGCACGTACAGGTTCAGGGAAGTCCCTGGCGTTTCTCATTCCCTGCGTCGAGGTGCTGTTCAACGCGGGATTCATGCCCCGCAACGGGACGGGCGTTATCATCATATCTCCCGTCCGCGAGCTGGCGATGCAGGTGGGTTTGGGTTGGTGGGCGCAGGATGGATGGCCCCAGCCTGTGTGGATGCTGACGGAGCCTGTGCATAGTTTCATGTAGACAATGGTGTGCTTCTGCATGGGTGTGCGATGGAGCTTTCTTTGTACCCGTTCTGTCCAATCGGTGTGCCGCTCCACCCCCACCCCCAACCCCTGCATTGCATGCCTCCAAGCCCCCCCTCCCCCCAAATATGTGTGCCGCTTGCTGTGCCGTTTGCCGTGCCGTTTGCCGTGCCATCTGTCAGCTCTACGAGGAGGCGCGCAAGCTGATGAAGCACCACAAGCAGACGCACGGCGTGGTCATGGGCGGCAACAACCGGCGCACCGAGGCCGAGAAGCTGGCCAAGGGGGTCAACCTGCTGGTGGCCACGCCCGGGCGGCTGCTGGACCACTTGCAGAACACCAAGGGGTTCATCACCAAGAACCTGCAGGTGGATGGCCGCTCGCACCCGCGCGGTTGCGACCCATAGTAAAGGCGCATACTCGCTGTTTGTGCGCGCAAATTCAGGCGTGCTTGCGGTGCATGGTCCCTCATCATTCCTGTCGCTGTGGGATGGTGGTTCGGATGCCATCGATTACCAAGGCAGGGGTATGATGTGCTGTGGGGGAGTAACCCAGGAGCTTGCTTGCACCACCCGGGCGTGGGGTGTGCCCTGTTTGGCACGATGCTGTGTGCTGGGCTACCGCACCAAGGGCTGGCTTGATGTAGGGCATTTGTGGCCTGTCTCGGGGCCGCTTGCTGGGTGGGACCCTCAAAGTCCTTGGGTACCATACCTGTGGCTGTCGCAACGGACAAGGTTGAACATTACCATGATCAAAGCGCAGTGGTGGGCATGGTTGCCTCTCCCTTTGGCTGGTTGTTAACATGGGTATCTGGTGGGCATGGTTGCTTCTCCCTTTGGCTGGTTGTTAACATGGGTATTTGGTGGGCATGGTTGCTTCTCCCTTTGCATGGTTGTCAACTTGGGTAATGGGAATGGCAATTTTCCTCCTCTGCTGCTTTCCTTTCCTTTGCGTTTTCCAGTGCCGTGCTTTACTTCTCTTTCTCTTACGCGTTACCCGTGGCATCATACTGCGCTTACCCGTGGCATCATACTGCGCTTACCCGTGGCATCATACTGCGCTTACCCGTGGCATCATACTACGCTTACCCGTGGCATCATACTGCGCTTACCCGTGGCATCATACTGCGCTTACCCGTGGCATCATACTGCGCTTACCCGTGGCATCATACTGCGCTTACCCGTGGCAGCATACTGCGCTTACCCGTGGCATCATACTGCGCTTACCCGTGGCATCATACTGCGCTTACCCGTGGCATCATACTGCGCTTACCCGTGGCATCATACTGCGCTTACCCGTGGCATCATACTGCGCTTACCCGTGGCATCATACTGCGCTTACCCGTGGCATCATACTGCGCTTACCCGTGGCATCATTCTGCGCTTACCCGTGGCATCATACTGCGCTTACCCGTGGCATCATACTGCGCTTACCCGTGGCATCATACTGCGCTTACCCGTGGCATCATACTGCGCTTACCCGTGGCATCATACTGCGCTTACCCGTGGCATCATACTGCGCTTACCCGTGGCATCATACTGCGCTTACCCGTGGCATCATACTGCGCTTACCCGTGGCATCATACTGCGCTTACCCGTGGCATCATACTGCGCTTACCCGTGGCATCATACTGCGCTTACCCGTGGCATCATACTGCGCTTACCCGTGGCATCATACTGCGCTTACCCGTGGCATCATACTGCGCTTACCCGTGGCATCATACTGCGCTTACCCGTGGCATCATACTGCGCTTACCCGTGGCATCATACTGCGCTTACCCGTGGCATCATACTGCGCTTACCCGTGGCATCATACTGCGCTTACCCGTGGCATCATACTGCGCTTACCCGTGGCATCATACTGCGCTTACCCGTGGCATCATACTGCGCTTACCCGAGGCAGCATACTGCGCTTACCCGTGGCATCATACTGCGCTTACCCGAGGCAGCATCCACCACTGACCCCTGTGCCCCCCCCCCCCCCCTCCAGTGCCTGGTGATCGACGAGGCCGACCGCATCTTGGACATTGGGTTCGAGGAGGACCTGCGGCAGATCCTGAAGCTGCTGCCGAAGGTGAGCGTGAGGATGGATGCCAGAGGTGAGCGGCGCATGCCAACAGCTGCGAACGCTGCTGCCAGAGGTGAGCGCCGCATGCCAACAGCTGCGCACGCTGCTGCCAGAGGTGAGCGCCGCATGCCAACAGCTGCGCACGCTGCGTCCAGAGGTGAGCGACGCATGACTGGTGGCGGGTGCAAGTAATTTACAAAGTTGCGCACATCTGCTATCCCGCAGCACGCAAGGGCGTATGGTGACGAAATGGTTCCGTTCTCTCGGCGGGACCGTGTGACGGATGGCGGTAGCGGTGCTGAAGGTCTTGGTCTTGGGTTTGGGTTTGAGAGATATCCATGGGGTAGCGTGGCCATTAATTAATTATCTCTATTATGTCCATGGGGTAGTGTGACCATTAATTAATTATCTCTATTATATCCATGGGGTAGCGTGGCCATGAAAAGGTCTTTTCCCATCAATATGACCTTCTGCGTGACTAGGTAGGTTGGTTGTCTGAAATGTCTCCATGTTTTATCAGGGACAGTTTGTGGTTGCTTCCTGCCCGCCGTGCCCCGCCTCCTGCAACCCTGACGCGCCTGGCTGCCAGCGCTCATGCTGTGCCACTCCTTGCTCACCTTGGTACATTGCGTGGCGTGCTGCTTTGCGTGTCCTGTTGCTGTGCGTGGCATGTTGCAGGAGCGGCAAACCATGCTCTTCTCTGCCACGCAGACGACCGAGGTAGGATGCTGCCACACGCCCCGCCCGTACCATGCCCATATTGTTGTCTCACTGTATGTAAGCGAAGCTGGTTGTAGTGGAAGGGTTTGTACATGGGCGCGGGGGCAGCAAGCTCTCCTCAAAAGCCATTGGCAGGTACCAGGATGCAGCATCACTCATTACATAGCACAGCAGAGCACCTGCGTTGCAGCCTCACGGGATCTGGTCCTGTAAGGTGCACAGGGGACGTGATTCCGCTTGCCCTTTCCCATCTCCCTTCTACACGGGATGTTGGCCCAGATGAGGGCCCCTCATGTCATGTGTGGGCTAAACCACGAGGGGACGTCATCGGGCCAACATCCATGCCGGTGGCTAAACCATCAGGGGATGTCATCGGGCCAACATCCATGCCCGTGGCTAAACCACGAGGGGACCTCATCGGGCCAACATCCATGCCCGTGGCTAAACCACGAGGGGACCTCACCGGGCCATTATCCATGCCCGTGGCTAAACCACGAGGGGACGTCATCGGGCCAACATCCATGCCGGTGGCTAAACCACGAGGGGACCTCATCAGGCCAACATCCATGCCCGTGGCTAAACCACGAGGGGACCTCATCGGGCCAACATCCATGCCCGTGGCTAAACCACGAGAGGACCTCATCAGGCCAACATCCATGCCCGTGGCTAAACCACGAGAGGACCTCATCAGGCCAACATCCATGCCCGTGGCTAAACCACGAGGGGACCTCACCGGGCCAACATCCATGCCCGTGGCTAAACCACGAGGGGACCTCATCGGGCCAACATCCATGCCCGTGGCTAAACCACGAGAGGACCTCATCAGGCCAACATCCATGCCCGTGGCTAAACCACGAGGGGACCTCACCGGGCCATTATCCATGCCCGTGGCTAAACCACGAGGGGACGTCATCGGGCCAACATCCATGCCGGTGGCTAAACCACGAGGGGACCTCATCAGGCCAACATCCATGCCCGTGGCTAAACCACGAGGGGACCTCATCGGGCCAACATCCATGCCCGTGGCTAAACCACGAGGGGACCTCACCGGGCCAACATCCATGCCGGTGGCTCGCGCCGCATGCTTGTCTCTTGCGCGACACTTGGGCGGTGGGAGTAGAATGCGCCGGGGCCCCGCGATGATCCCTCCATTTGCACGCAAACCGATGCGTGAGCAAATGCATGCTCGCGCACACCCATGCGTGAGCAGGTACGTGCGTGAGCACACCCATGCGTGAATCCTATAGCCTCCAGCGGTGCTCCTCTGGCCACAGTCTACACGCAACCTGGTCAATCTTTGTAACCAGGGCGCCCTGGGGGAGTCCAGGTGGTCTTCGCGCCGTTTCCCATGGGGGCGCTCTAAGCCGAAGCGCCACCTGTGCATGGCATGGCGCCAATATTGGCACCATCATCTCCTCGCCCCATCGCCATTCCCCAAGCTAGGGGTATTCCATTCAAGCATCCACAGTGGCATTTCCTCAAAAAAAGTTGCTGTTTGGCATTTTGGCCTTATTACAACAGAGGTGATGGCAACGAGACATTAATTGGCACGTGACGGCATCACGTGGGTGCCAACAAAGAAACATTCAATCCTATACACAGGGGGGGTAATCAATTCATGAAAAGCACGCGACGGCATCACGTGGGTACCAACAAAGAAACCTTCAACCCCTTTATACACAACGAGAAGTAGGGAGGGTGCCCTAGCTTCTCTCACTGCCTCAAGTGGGCATGGCACAGAGGACTCTCTCTGCTATATGGTGCAGGCCCCACTGTGGGGGCAATACAACAAAAAGTAGCAAAGCATAGCGGATGCAGGCTGCTCCATCATCCAGAGGCCACAGATAGATACAACAAAAAGTAGCAAAGCATAGCGGATGCAGGCTGCCCCATCATCCAGAGGCCACAGATAGATACAACAAAAAGTAGCAAAGCATAGCGGATGCAGGCTGCCCCATCATCCAGAGGCCACAGATAGATACAACAAAAAGTAGCAAAGCATAGCGGATGCAGGCTGCCCCATCATCCAGAGGCCACAGATAGATACAACAAAAAGTAGCAAAGCATAGCGGATGCAGGCTGCCCCATCATCCAGAGGCCACAGATAGATACAACAAAAAGTAGCAAAGCGTAGCGGATGCAGGCTGCCCCATCATCCAGAGGCCACAGATAGATACAACAAAAAGTAGCAAAGCATAGCGGATGCAGGCTGCCCCATCATCCAGAGGCCACAGATAGATACAACAAAAAGTAGCAAAGCATAGCGGATGCAGGCTGCCCCATCATCCAGAGGCCACAGATAGATACAACAAAAAGTAGCAAAGCATAGCGGATGCAGGCTGCCCCATCATCCAGAGGCCACAGATAGATACAACACAAAGTAGCAAAGCATAGCGGATGCAGGCTGCTCCATCATCCAGAGGCCACAGATAGATACAACAAAAAGTAGCAAAGCATAGCGGATGCAGGCTGCCCCATCATCCAGAGGCCACAGATAGATACAACAAAAAGTAGCAAAGCATAGCGGATGCAGGCTGCCCCATCATCCAGAGGCCACAGATAGATACAACAAAAAGTAGCAAAGCATAGCGGATGCAGGCTGCCCCATCATCCAGAGGCCACAGATAGATACAACAAAAAGTAGCAAAGCATAGCGGATGCAGGCTGCCCCATCATCCAGAGGCCACAGATAGATACAACAAAAAGTAGCAAAGCATAGCGGATGCAGGCTGCCCCATCATCCAGAGGCCACAGATAGATACAACAAAAAGTAGCAAAGCGTAGCGGATGCAGGCTGCCCCATCATCCAGAGGCCACAGATAGATACAACAAAAAGTAGCAAAGCATAGCGGATGCAGGCTGCCCCATCATCCAGAGGCCACAGATAGATACAACAAAAAGTAGCAAAGCATAGCGGATGCAGGCTGCCCCATCATCCAGAGGCCACAGATAGATACAACAAAAAGTAGCAAAGCATAGCGGATGCAGGCTGCCCCATCATCCAGAGGCCACAGATAGATACAACACAAAGTAGCAAAGCATAGCGGATGCAGGCTGCTCCATCATCCAGAGGCCACAGATAGATACAACAAAAAGTAGCAAAGCATAGCGGATGCAGGCTGCCCCATCATCCAGAGGCCACAGATAGATACAACAAAAAGTAGCAAAGCATAGCGGATGCAGGCTGCCCCATCATCCAGAGGCCACAGATAGATACAACAAAAAGTAGCAAAGCATAGCGGATGCAGGCTGCTCCATCATCCAGAGGCCACAGATAGATACAACAAGAAGTAGCAAAGCATAGCGGATGCAGGCTGCCCCATCATCCAGAGGCCACAGATAGATACAACAAAAAGTAGCAAAGCATAGCGGATGCAGGCTGCTCCATCATCCAGAGGCCACAGATAGATACAACAAAAAGTAGCAAAGCATAGCGGATGCAGGCTGCCCCAACATCTAGAGGCCACAGATAGATACAACAAAAAGTAGCAAAGCATAGCGGATGCAGGCTGCCCCATCATCCAGAGGCCACAGATAGATACAACAAAAAGTAGCAAAGCGTAGCGGATGCAGGCTGCCCCATCATCAAGAGGCCACAGATAGATACAACAAAAAGTAGCAAAGCATAGCGGATGCAGGCTGCCCCATCATCCAGAGGCCACAGATAGATACAACAAAAAGTAGCAAAGCATAGCGGATGCAGGCTGCCCCATCATCCAGAGGCCACAGATAGATACAACAAAAAGTAGCAAAGCATAGCGGATGCAGGCTGCCCCATCATCCAGAGGCCACAGATAGATACAGCAAAAAGTAGCAAAGCATAGCGGATGCAGGCTGCCCCATCATCCAGAGGCCACAGATAGATACAACAAAAAGTAGCAAAGCATAGCGGATGCAGGCTGCTCCATCATCCAGAGGCCACAGATAGATACAACAAAAAGTAGCAAAGCATAGCGGATGCAGGCTGCCCCATCATCCAGAGGCCACAGATAGATACAACACAAAGTAGCAAAGCATAGCGGATGCAGGCTGCCCCATCATCCAGAGGCCACAGATAGATCCAACAAAAAGTAGCAAAGCATAGCGGATGCAGGCTGCCCCATCATCCAGAGGCCACAGATAGATACAACAAAAAGTAGCAAAGCATAGCGGATGCAGGCTGCCCCATCATCCAGAGGCCATAGATACAACAAAAAGTAGCAAAGCATAGCGGATGCAGGCTGCCCCATCATCCAGAGGCCACAGATAGATACAACAAAAAGTAGCAAAGCATAGCGGATGCAGGCTGCCCCATCATCCAGAGGCCACAGATAGATACAACAAAAAGTAGCAAAGCATAGCGGATGCAGGCTGCCCCATCATCCAGAGGCCATAGATACAACAAAAAGTAGCAAAGCATAGCGGATGCAGGCTGCCCCATCATCCAGAGGCCACAGATAGATACAACAAAAAGTAGCAAAGCATAGCGGATGCAGGCTGCTCCATCATCCAGAGGCCACAGATAGATACAACAAAAAGTAGCAAAGCATAGCGGATGCAGGCTGCCCCATCATCCAGAGGCCACAGATAGATACAACAAAAAGTAGCAAAGCATAGCGGATGCAGGCTGCCCCATCATCCAGAGGCCACAGATAGATACAACAAAAAGTAGCAAAGCATAGCGGATGCAGGCTGCCCCATCATCCAGAGGCCATAGATACAACAAAAAGTAGCAAAGCATAGCGGATGCAGGCTGCCCCATCATCCAGAGGCCACAGATAGATACAACAAAAAGTAGCAAAGCATAGCGGATGCAGGCTGCCCCATCATCCAGAGGCCACAGATAGATACAACAAAAAGTAGCAAAGCATAGCGGATGCAGGCTGCCCCATCATCCAGAGGCCACAGATAGATACAACAAAAAGTAGCAAAGCATAGCGGATGCAGGCTGCTCCATCATCCAGAGGCCACAGATAGATACAACAAAAAGTAGCAAAGCGTAGCGGATGCAGGCTGCCCCATCATCCAGAGGCCACAGATAGATACAACAAAAAGTAGCAAAGCATAGCGGATGCAGGCTGCCCCATCATCCAGAGGCCACAGATAGATACAACAAAAAGTAGCAAAGCATAGCGGATGCAGGCTGCCCCATCATCCAGAGGCCATAGATAGGCTTGGAACTTAATGAGAGGCGCCGATTGGGGAGAATATAAAGGTGTCTTCCGGAGCCAGAGAGGGGTTTAGGGCCATACCCCGGGTTCACTGACCACCCCCACGAGTCAGCATATTCCATGTCACCCTCTGTTGCTTGTTGTGATATCAATGTCTTTTGATGGCTAAACATTTCATGTGTTGCTTGTTGCGATATCAATGTCTTTTGATGGCTAAACATTTCATGTGTGCGCATACACGTGCATTGGGGGCTCTCCTCTGCCCTGCGTGTTGACAGGTGGCGGACCTGGCGCGCGTGTCGCTGAACAAGCCGGTCTACATCGGGGTGGACGACCACCAGAAGAAGGTGCGCCACCTCCACCTGTTTTTGGGTGCCTCCACTTTTTGTTTGTGCGCCCCTGGCACGCCCACCTGTTGTTTGGGCGCCACCTCCACTTGTTGTTTGGGCGCCCCTGGCACGCCCACCTGTTGTTTGGGCGCCACCTCCACTTGTTGTTTGGGCGCCCCTGGCACGCCCACCTGTTGTTTGGGCGCCCCTGGCATGCCCACCTATTGTTTGGGCGCCACCTCCACTTGTTGTTTGGGCGCCCCTGGCACGCCCACCTGTTGTTTGGGCGCCCCTGGCATGCCCACCTGTTGTTTGGGCGCCCCTGGCACGCCCACCTGTTGTTTGGGCGCCCCTAGCACGCCCACCTGTTGTTTGGGCGCCACCTCCACCTGTTGTTTGGGCACCCCTGGCTCGCCCACCTGTTGCATGGGCGCCACCTCTACCTGTTGTTTGGGCGCCCGTGGCACGCCCAGCTGTTGTTTTGGCGCCCCCAGCACGCCCACCTGTTGTTTGGGTGCCCCCAGCACGCCCACCTGTTGTTTGGGCGCCCCTAGCACGCCCACCTGTGGTTGGGCGCCCCTAGCACGCCCACCTGTTGTTTGGGTGCAAGGTTGTTGGTCTTAAAAAGGGGGGACCAGTGAAACCTGGATGCCACGTAGGTGTGTGCACACCGGCGGATGCGGCCATCCTGGGAGCGCGGCGCTTGCTGTGCCGGCATGAACGGCATGCGTGCCGTGGACAGCGCACACAATGTGCCCTTTATACAGAGCCACAAGCACAGCTGTGGAGGCAGTCTTCACTTTGTGTGTGTGACGGTTGATGGTTGTCGCATCTCGTGCACATCCCGTTCGCAGCAACCCATGTGGTTGCTGCTGATGATGCATGGCGGTAGCCATGGGCTAATTTTACGGGTTTGTAATGGCCCTTGCCCATGCTCGTGCCCACGCAGGCGACGGTGGAGGGGCTGGAGCAGGGCTACGTGGTGGTGGAGGCGTCCAAGCGCTTCCTGCTGCTGTTCACGTTCCTCAAGAAGAACCTCAAGAAGAAGGTGGGCAGGACCTCAAGAGGGTGGGCAGGCCCGAAGGTGGCACGCACGCTGTAAGAACACCTGCAGGCATGTGCATGGCCCACCAACTACGGCGCACGTGCGCACAGGGAGCAGCATGCGCACACGTAGACCATGGAGTGTTTAAAGCAGAGCATGTAGCTGGGGGCGGCAGTACAGCTTGGCCGTTGGTAATTGACTTACCAAGGATGCTAGGGGGGGTAAGGGAATGAGGAGTGCACAAGAACGAGCAGGTTGCACACAAATGAGCACCCATTGCACACCAGCAATCACCTGGCTTCACAGCCCATCCATCGCGTGTGGTGGCATGACTCACAACGTGAGGGCGTGGATCCGCGGGAAGGGTTTCCTGTTTAGGGTAGCCGTACACAACGTGAGGGCGTGGATCCGCGGGAAGGGTTTCCTGTTTAGGGTAGCCGTACACAACGTGAGGGCGTGGATCCGCGGGAAGGGTTTCCTGTTTAGGGTAGCCGTACACAACGTGAGGGCGTGGATCCGCGGGAAGGGTTTCCTGTTTAGGGTAGCCGTACACAACGTGAGGGCGTGGATCCGCGGGAAGGGTTTCCTGTTTAGGGTAGCCGTACACAACGTGAGGGCGTGGATCCGCGGGAAGGGTTTCCTGTTTAGGGTAGCCGTACACAACGTGAGGGCGTGGATCCGCGGGAAGGGTTTCCTGTTTAGGGTAGCCGTGCACAACGTGAGGGCGTGGATCCGCGGGAAGGGTTTCCTGTTTAGGGTAGCCGTGCACAACGTGAGGGCGTGGATCCGCGGGAAGGGTTTCCTGTTTAGGGTAGCCGTGCACAACGTGAGGGCGTGGATCCGCGGGAAGGGTTTCCTGTTTAGGGTAGCCGTACACAACGTGAGGGCGTGGATCCGCGGGAATGGTTTCCTGTTTAGGGTAGCCGTACACAACGTGAGGGCGTGGATCCGCGGGAAGGGTTTCCTGTTTAGGGTAGCCGTACACAACGTGAGGGCGTGGATCCGCGGTAAGGGTTTCCTGTTTAGGGTAGCCGTGCACAACGTGAGGGCGTGGATCCGCGGGAAGGGTTTCCTGTTTAGGGTAGCCGTACACAACGTGAGGGCGTGGATCCGCGGGAAGGGTTGCCTGTTTAGGGTAGCCGTGCACAACGTGAGGGCGTGGATCCGCGGGAAGGGTTTCCTGTTTAGGGTAGCCGTACACAACGTGAGGGCGTGGATCCGCGGGGAGGGTTTCCTGTTTAGGGTAGCCGTGCACAACGTGAGGGCGTGGATCCGCGGGAAGGGTTTCCTGTTTAGGGTAGCCGTACACAACGTGAGGGCGTGGATCCGCGGAAAGGGTTGCCTGTTTAGGGTAGCCGTGCACAACGTGAGGGCGTGGATCCGCGGGAAGGGTTTCCTGTTTAGGGTAGCCGTACACAACGTGAGGGCGTGGATCCGCGGGAAGGGTTTCCTGTTTAGGGTAGCCGTGCACAACGTGAGGGCGTGGATCCGCGGGAAGGGTTTCCTGTTTAGGGTAGCCGTACACAACGTGAGGGCGTGGATCCGCGGGAAGGGTTTCCTGTTTAGGGTAGCCGTGCACAACGTGAGGGCGTGGATCCGCGGGGAGGGTTTCCTGTTTAGGGTAGCCGTGCACAACGTGAGGGCGTGGATCCGCGGGAAGGGTTTCCTGTTTAGGGTAGCCGTACACAACGTGAGGGCGTGGATCCGCGGGAAGGGTTTCCTGTTTAGGGTAGCCGTACACAACGTGAGGGCGTGGATCCGCGGGAAGGGTTTCCTGTTTAGGGTAGCCGTGCACAACGTGAGGGCGTGGATCCGCGGGAAGGGTTTCCTGTTTAGGGTAGCCGTACACAACGTGAGGGCGTGGATCCGCGGGAAGGGTTTCCTGTTTAGGGTAGCCGTACACAACGTGAGGGCGTGGATCCGCGGGAAGGGTTTCCTGTTTAGGGTAGCCGTGCACAACGTGAGGGCGTGGATCCGCGGGAAGGGTTTCCTGTTTAGGGTAGCCGTACACAACGTGAGGGCGTGGATCCGCGGGAAGGGTTTCCTGTTTAGGGTAGCCGTGCACAACGTGAGGGCGTGGATCCGCGGGAAGGGTTTCCTGTTTAGGGTAGCCGTGCACAACGTGAGGGCGTGGATCCGCGGGAAGGGTTTCCTGTTTAGGGTAGCCGTACACAACGTGAGGGCGTGGATCCGCGGGAATGGTTTCCTGTTTAGGGTAGCCGTACACAACGTGAGGGCGTGGATCCGCGGGAAGGGTTTCCTGTTTAGGGTAGCCGTACACAACGTGAGGGCGTGGATCCGCGGGAAGGGTTTCCTGTTTAGGGTAGCCGTACACAACGTGAGGGCGTGGATCCGCGGGAAGGGTTTCCTGTTTAGGGTAGCCGTACACAACGTGAGGGCGTGGATCCGCGGGAAGGGTTTCCTGTTTAGGGTAGCCGTACACAACGTGAGGGCGTGGATCCGCGGGAAGGGTTTCCTGTTTAGGGTAGCCGTACACAACGTGAGGGCGTGGATCCGCGGGAAGGGTTTCCTGTTTAGGGTAGCCGTGCACAACGTGAGGGCGTGGATCCGCGGGAAGGGTTTCCTGTTTAGGGTAGCCGTACACAACGTGAGGGCGTGGATCCGCGGGAAGGGTTTCCTGTTTAGGGTAGCCGTACACAACGTGAGGGCGTGGATCCGCGGGAAGGGTTTCCTGTTTAGGGTAGCCGTGCACAACGTGAGGGCGTGGATCCGCGGGAAGGGTTTCCTGTTTAGGGTAGCCGTACACAACGTGAGGGCGTGGATCCGCGGGAAGGGTTTCCTGTTTAGGGTAGCCGTGCACAACGTGAGGGCGTGGATCCGCGGGAAGGGTTTCCTGTTTAGGGTAGCCGTACACAACGTGAGGGCGTGGATCCGCGGGAAGGGTTTCCTGTTTAGGGTAGCCGTACACAACGTGAGGGCGTGGATCCGCGGGAAGGGTTTCCTGTTTAGGGTAGCCGTGCACAACGTGAGGGCGTGGATCCGCGGGAAGGGTTTCCTGTTTAGGGTAGCCGTACACAACGTGAGGGCGTGGATCCGCGGGAAGGGTTTCCTGTTTAGGGTAGCCGTACACAACGTGAGGGCGTGGATCCGCGGGAAGGGTTTCCTGTTTAGGGTAGCCGTGCACAACGTGAGGGCGTGGATCCGCGGGAAGGGTTTCCTGTTTAGGGTAGCCGTACACAACGTGAGGGCGTGGATCCGCGGGAAGGGTTTCCTGTTTAGGGTAGCCGTACACAACGTGAGGGCGTGGATCCGCGGGAAGGGTTTCCTGTTTAGGGTAGCCGTACACAACGTGAGGGCGTGGATCCGCGGGAAGGGTTTCCTGTTTAGGGTAGCCGTACACAACGTGAGGGCGTGGATCCGCGGGAAGGGTTTCCTGTTTAGGGTAGCCGTACACAACGTGAGGGCGTGGATCCGCGGGAAGGGTTTCCTGTTTAGGGTAGCCGTGCACAACGTGAGGGCGTGGATCCGCGGGAAGGGTTTCCTGTTTAGGGTAGCCGTACACAACGTGAGGGCGTGGATCCGCGGGAAGGGTTTCCTGTTTAGGGTAGCCGTACACAACGTGAGGGCGTGGATCCGCGGGAAGGGTTTCCTGTTTAGGGTAGCCGTGCACAACGTGAGGGCGTGGATCCGCGGGAAGGGTTTCCTGTTTAGGGTAGCCGTGCACAACGTGAGGGCGTGGATCCGCGGGAATGTAATCTCAGCATCACATTAGGGGTGGGCCGCCTGTGCGTTGGAAGCAAGCACGGGCTGTTGTGGCGTAGGCATGTCAGGGTCGCATTGCCACTGTAATGATGGGCCAGGCTGCAGCGTTGAATTGCATTGCCGCCTGGGTTATGGGCCAGGCTGGAGCTGAGCGTGCCCATCTCTCGCAATTTTGAGCAGCCTCTGTGGACGTTGCAGGGATGTCCACGTGCTCCTCTGGCATCCCCCCTTGCTCCACTCCTGCTCATGGACTGCGCCCCGCTTCTTGCGCAGCCGTCCCATTAAGCCGTGCCGTTATCTCCCCCACCCCCACCCCTTTCTTTGTGTCTCCCTGCCGCACTGCCCCCCTGCTGTCACCCCCCCCAATTCTCCCCCCCCCTCTCCCTCCCACCAGATCATGGTGTTCTTCTCCTCGTGCAACTCGGTTAAGTTCCACTCGGAGCTGCTCAACTACATCGACATCCCCGTGATGGAGATCCACGGCAAGCAGGTGGGCTGTCATGAGAGGACAACGCATGCATGCCCTGAGGCAAGCAGGTGCATGCGCGTGATCCATCGATCCGTCCATGCATGCGTGCATAATGCTTTGCGCTGTGTGGTCGGTCATCCCCATGGATGGTTTTTTTATGGGGCGACATGTGGGTGGGTGCTGCGTGGTGGATGCAAGGAAACGAGTGGCTGCACGAATTCAGGCAAAGTTGGCCGGGTGGCTTCGGTGCCTCTTTTGCCTAGGTGCCATAGTTAGCAATCGCCAAAGGACCGTGGCTGTCTTGCTGGGGTGGCACGTGGTTGGTAGCGGGGGCGGAGGGCGGGAGTATCTTGCGAGGCACGGCTGCTGCTAGTGCAGCCTGGCGCTCATGCGGGGAGTAGGTAAGGGTCTGTTCATGCCTTTAATTCGAACCCCCCACGTGGTGTGCCATCCACATGTGCTTGCTTGTGTGACTGTTGCAAGCAGAAGCAGCAGAAGCGGACAGCCACCTTCTTTGACTTCTGCCAGGCCAAGTCGGGCATCCTGCTGTGCACGGACGTGGCCGCGCGGGGGCTGGACATCCCGGCCGTGGTGCGTGGGCTGCGCATGCGGGGTTGGGATGCGTGGGCCGCGCATGCGTGGTGTGGCATGCACAGGGGAGGCGCATACGCCTCGCCTTGGTGGCACCCTACCAATGGTAGATATGGTCTATTGATGCTGATGTGCTTGTTGCTACAGCATGCGTATAATTAAAGTAGGCTGGTACGGCGCAGCTACGGCTTCTCGCACATGCATCAGCCTTGGTGTATGTAATACGGAGGCAGCTTTGTGCACGCACATGATCTGCACAGGCTGTGCAAGTAGTACTACACATCATGGACGGTGGCTCATTCATGATGTGCCTGCTTCTAGTGCCAGTACGCATGCTGCATTACCTGGGGCCATTGGCAGCCGGCTGCGTTCCGGCCTCGTGCCGGCCTCCTGGCCTCTCCCTCGTGGTGATCCCAACCGTGGAACTGGAACCCGGTCGGCTCCGTGCCCCCGCGAGTGCGACGAGGCGGGTGGATGCTGTGGCTGGATGCCACGCGCTTGGCAGATGGGAGGTGGCTCTGCGAGGGAGCCGTGCGGAAAGTGCCGAGTTTTAATATTCTCGCGTCTCCCATGGGTGGATACTCTGCAGAATGCACGGTTCCCTTGTGCAGGGCTGACGATTGTGGGCTCTGCAGAGGTTTACGTAAGCTCGTGAGTGGGCATGCAGTGGGTTTTGCCTGTATCAACTGCGCCCCTGCGAATGCCAGGCACCACTACTGTGCAAGGACGGGAGCGCATCCATACAACCCTGTTGTGCACGCGCTGTTCTGAGCGCTGCTGCTGGCTCCTGCCTTGCGATGGTGTGTGGGGCCATCACTTGAGGGGTGGTCGGGTGCTTCAGCACCTAAACAGGCAATGCACTTTTCATTGGCGTTTGCTCGCGCATGCTACCAGCCCTGGCGGGCATCGGCCTGTTGCGCCCTTCCATCTCTCGTGCTGGATTTGGTTGGAAGGGGATGGACGGTTGGGAGGCATGGCTGACTGGGTTTGGGTATTCCTGCTTGGCGGCTGCACTGCTTGCCCTTGGGTTCCTCCCATGGCGGCAACAGGACTGGATCATCCAGTTCGACCCACCCGATGACCCCAAGGTGAGTGACGGGCATATTTATTTTTATTCCTGTTGTATCTGTGGCATAGGTGCCTTGCTGGTTATACCCATGTTGACCTGTGTGTGTGAGCATCCCCCATCCGCTAGACCATGCCAAACACTTTTTCACACCATCTGCATCTCCATCTGCAATCCTTCACATGTGCTCCAACGTCCCCTTGGCCCAAAGGGGCATGACACCCCTTAGCCATCATGGCTTGCACCTGTTGCCTGTCCGGCAGTTATGGTTGGCGCGCCGTGCCTTGCTAGGAGCCATAGCTACGCTGGACTCCCATCCCAGGTCACTTTCACTTAGGCCCAGGGACATTAGGCTGCACTTGAGAATACCCCTGAAAAATTGCTTGTGGTTGCTGCGTGGATGCTACAAGGCAGTTCTTGACCCTTGGATGTAAGGACGCCAGTTTTATCAGTATGTCAATCGCGTGTACGTCGCCTCCCATTCACCATTTGCAGTTGTGTCCGCAGTTACAAGATTAGTGGTCTGGGCACTTAGTGGGCAAATCAATTCAGAGCAACTTCGGCTGCCGTGAATGGGCCTAGCCCTTCATCAGCAAACGTTTCCCCGCCCACTCACCCCCAACCCCACACACGAAAGGAAATGGCCCCGCGGAACCTATGGGTTGACTTGAGCCTGGTGGGCACTTAGTCTTGAACCCCTTACACCTAAGCAAATGACTCGCGGTTGTGTTTGTCATTGATCATCCTGGGCTGATTTCTAGTTTTAATACTACTATCTAGTTTTATTAGCATTGCTCTGCTCGGTCACCCTTGCGCGGTCCACCTGTGTTTCGCTATCCATCATGCTGCCTGGCTGCCGCATCCGGCATCCCCCCCTTCTCCCCCCCCCAGGAGTATATCCACCGCGTCGGCCGCACGGCGCGCGGGGAGGGCAGCCAGGGCCGCGCGCTTCTGTTCCTCACGCCCGAAGAGATCATGTTCCTGCGATACCTCAAGGCAAGCGCATGGTATACCCTCGTGCCTTCAAGGGCAGCGCGCACCTGTCAAAAGTGTGCTGAAGAGGCAAGCGCCAGACAGCAACTGGCTACACACAGCAAAGGGAGCCACGTGGCGGTTTGCCCATGCACTCCCGCTGACCGCCCGCCAGCTCCGCCCACCCACTTGCCTGCCTGCCTGCCTCTGCCGGCTCATCGCCTTCTTGCGTGTCCCCGCGCAACCTCCAGGCTTCCCTCTTGCATACCTCAGTGGCGCTTGTCCTGCCTGTCCCCATCCGGCGATGTGTGTCTGCTCACCTTGTAGAGGAAGGCTGCTGTCTGGCGCGTGCTCGCGTGCCCTTGGTCGCTGCGGTGCCCACTCCAGTGTTAGGCGAGCCTATGAGATAATCTGCTTTTATTTTAAGTCTGTCTGTTTGCATCAGATCGCTTTCGCGACCGTTGCAGGTGTATGTAAGGCGGCATTACTCTGCTATCAACTTCAGCTCACTGTTGCATGTCGCGTCCCCACCATCATACGGAGTGTGATGTGCTGGCACTTGTTGCACGGTCACTATCTCTTGCCCTCCTCTGTCTGTGTGCTGTGCGGGCACTCGTTGCGCGGTCGCTATCTCTTGCCCTCCTCTGTCTGTGTGATGTGCGGGCACTCGTTGCGCGGTCGCTATCTCTTGCCCTCCTCTGTCTGTGTGATGTGCGGGCACTCGTTGCACGGTTGCTATCTCTTGCCCTCCTCTGTCTGTGTGCTGTGCGGGCACTCGTTGCACGGTCGCTATCTCTTGCCCTCCTCTGTCTGTGTGCTGTGCGGGCACTCGTTGCACGGTCGCTATCTCTTGCCCTCCTCAGTCTGTGTGATGTGCGCGCACTCGTTGCATGGTCGCTATCTCTTGCCCTCCTCTGTCTCTGTGCTGTGCGCGCACTCGTTGCATGGTCGCTATCTCTTGCCCTCCTCTGTCTGTGTGATGTGCGGGCACTCGTTGCACGGTCGCTATCTCTTGCCCTCCTCAGTCTGTGTGATGTGCGCGCACTCGTTGCATGGTCGCTATCTCTTGCCCTCCTCTGTCTGTGTGCTGTGCGGGCACTCGTTGCGCGGTCGCTATCTCTTGCCCTCCTCAGTCTGTGTGATGTGCGGGCACTCGTTGCGCGGTCGCTATCTCTTGCCCTCCTCAGTCTGTGTGATGTGCGGGCACTCGTTGCGCGGTCGCTATCTCTTGCCCTCTGTCTGTGTGCTGTGCGGGCACTGGTTGCACGGTCGCTATCTCTTGCCCTCCTCTGTCTGTGTGTTGTGCGGGCACTGGTTGCACGGTTGCTCTCAAGTCTTGTAGTTGCTCTACTTCTTGCCCTCTGTCTCTGGGCTGTTGTCTGGTATCACTCACACGTCGGACCGTATGCAATGTGTTGCGGACCCCTGTGGCCTCCCTGCAGTCCGCCAAGGTGCCCCTGAACGAGTACGAGTTCCCCGCGAACAAGATCGCCAACGTGCAGTCGCAGCTGGTAAGGGGATGACATTCCTCCTTGCTTGAGGGGGTGATGTTACGTGTTATTTGAGCCCCGGTAGTTGCTGAAGCTGTGGCGTTGCCCTTCGCCGCGGCAGTCTCGTGCTCAGATGGCTGGCTTCGCCTCCTTCCCTTTCCCAGTGCCTGCCTTGTCCTGGCCGTCAATGTGCCTGACCAGCAGGTTGTTGTGCTGGCGGCCACAATCGTCTCTCGGAATCATTGGCAAAAGAGTATTCTGCTGGGCTTGCTTGAACGTGTTTTGGAATCCGGTTCTTTTTTGAGAGAGGCAAGAAGAGCCGTCAAAGCTAGGCGGATAGGTCTTGTTGCGGCAAGAATGTCAAGTCTAATGGGGCATGCGGGTAAGTAGTATGGGCGATGATGTGGCCCGCTCGCTGGCCAGGCTTAGGGCATCTGGGTGGTATTATTTTGCCACATTCTAGCTTTTTGTGTGTGGCAAACCACACTCCCTTGTGGTTAACCCCGACACACGTGCTCCGTCTCACTTCTTGCGCCCATCGTGCATGCCTACCCACTTGGGCCGTCTTCCCTGTGCACCCACATGCTCCTTGCATCTGTCACTGCATGTGCCAGGAGAAACTGATCGAGAAGAACTACTACCTGCACCAGTCGGCGCGCGACGCGTACCGCACCTACCTGCTGGCGTACAACTCACACCAGATGAAGGACTGCTACAACGTGCACCGCCTCGACCTGCTGGTATGCGTGCGGCCTTGTCTGCGCTGACATCTCCCAGCTGTACGCCCCACCAGCACCTGGAGCACAAAAGACACTTGCAAACGACACTTGCAGTGGCCTATCGGTTCGGTGGTTGTGGGGTCGTCCGCATGCTGCGCTTGTCCACCACTGCTCTGCCTTCCGCCCTTCTTCCCCTCCCTGACACTTGGCTACTCTGGGGTACTTAGTGGTGTATTCTGCCAGAATTCTGGGCAGATGTGTCATCAATGATGTTGCCCAGATGTTTTCGTATAGGCTGCATTGATCAGGTGATAGAGGATATGCGGAGGGGAAGGTGCATAGTGCACAGGGTGGTGATTGCAATGAGGTGGTCCTCAGCTCCTTGTGCTCTGGGCGGTGCCAGAATGTGCTCACTGCGTGTGAAACTGCTTGCCCACATATGCTGCACAAAGCAGCAGGAACGGTCTACCTTTGTCTTCTCGCTGCGTTCCACCGCACTAGGCTTTGCGTTCCACCGCACTAGGCTTTGCGTTCCACCGCACTAGGCTTTGCGTCTTCTGGGGAGTGAGGCATCCGGGCCGCTTCACCACAACATGGATGCTGAAACGTACGCCTCAGCCACGCAATCCTCCCATGTCCCGTTTGGTCATTGTGCCCTCATTTTATAGCCGCTCATGCGATTTCTGTGCGCGAGTGGCCTATTTATTGACCTGTTGTTAGTGCTCGGCCTCACATTGTTTTGAAGTCTGACTGTGCTTGAAATATGTTATTAGCAAATCGTTGGAGCTGTGCTGCGTGACCTCTCAAGTATTGCGCGAGCAGTATGTATGCAGAGAATCATGTTACTGAGGAAAGCAGGCCATGATGGAAAAGCACTGTGCGCTGAAGCAATGAAGTCCTTCAGGGTGTCAACTGGGTATGGTTTGGTGTAATGCGTGAGCTGGGCATGCCATGCCAGAGCTAAGCACAACATCAATTAGATAACCAGTGCAGGCAAAAAATATGGAGATTCCAGACCATGGTAGCTAAAGCCTACTGTTATCTTGTCCGCTTTTGTCGAGTCGTTCAGGATGATAGAAGTGACTGGAGGTGGAAATGTGTAGCCGTGTACATTAAAATTAAGGCTGGCTAATGTTCAGAGGGAGACCTAGACGGTTTAGCTACCAAACAAACTCGCGTGATCAGGATGTTTGTCTCCAGCACAAGTCTTCACGCAAGCATGTCTGTTTACCTGTATGAGTGTATCCTTGTTGAAAGTGTACGTATAACTCTTTATTGTGGGAGCTGGTTGTTATCCCTCGGATCGTTTCCAGGCTGTGGCGAAGTCTTTTGGGTTCAACTGCCCTCCCAAGGTCAACCTTCAGCTAGAGAGCAGTGCCAAGAAGGCCCGCAAGGCACTTCACGGCGCAGCCAGTGGCTGGAAGGAGAAAGCGGGCACTGGCCACGCATTCAGCAGCGAAAACCCGTATGGCAAGAGGAAGGAAGGTGATACACGGCAGTTTACGCGCATCTGATGTCAGGCAAGGTCATGACCGCCATCCTGCTGGGTACTCGTGGATGGAATACATACCCAAGTCTGCCGGTGCGATGTGCGCCTGCCAAGCCATGGTTGCGATTTTCAAGTTAGGTTGACCACTTGTGCTCGCATGATCGTGTAGTGGACCAGCAAGGGACTTTCTTGATAGCAGGACAGTCTGCCTTTGCAGTGACAATGGGGCTAGATAGCCATGAAAGTATGATGAATTTGCTGGCAGCATCGTAGTCTGCTGCCTGGCTAACAGGATAAGTAAGTACTCGCGTGTCATGCGCATCTAGGCATGCTACGGACATGCTAACAGGATGGTTGGATGGGCCTGTGTCTTCAGCCAGTGGACGTGGCCACGGTTTGTAACACTCTTGCTACGTCCACTTTGAATGAATGGCATTGTTGTTGCATGATAGCTGGATGCAGCTATGTTTTTGGCTCTGGTGCGTTTGCCAACGTCAATTATATAGTAGTATTAATTAATTACACACATTTTAACAAACTCTAATGTCAGAGGTGTATCCCCCACAGCGATCAGGTAGACCCATCAGATAGATGAGCAGGCCAGTGTGTCTAGTAGCGGGACGCAGGCGTCAGCCGCTGACGCGTCAGGAATTTCACCCCGCGCGTCAGCCGTCTGACGCGTAAATTTGGGCCACGCGTCAGGCAACTGACGCGTAAATTTAGGGTGTCCGTCAGTCTTCTGACGCGCACGGGCCGGGACCTGCTATTCGCCGCGCCGGGCCTAGTGGACCTTATCAGGCGGAGCCAATTTTTGGAAGAACCGTTAGGTTCGCCAGAATTGGCGTAGCTTATAAGGCCGTACGCGTGAGAAAATACATAGGAATAGGGGATAAAATCCGACAATCCATCCATACATCCATCCATACATCCACACGGACAAGATAATGGCAGGCTCGAGCTACCATGGTCCGGATTCTCCCGATTTCTGGCCTGCGCTGGTTGTCTCTTTGATACATCCATCCATACATCCAACTACCCTCCTTCAGGCCGCTTCAAGCTGCTCGGCAGTTGGCTTCCCGACTGCGAGAACGACATGACGACACGGATCGGCACGGCGTGGGCGCACCTCCATGACCACCGCCGCTGGTGGAGCAACCCCGCCCTACCCCGGATCGTCAAGCGTGACCTCTTCAAGGTCGTCATTCTGACGATCCTGACCTACGGCGCCGAGACCTGGACACTGACGTAGGAGCTGGAGCAACGACTCGACGGTGCCGTCACCAAGATGCTGCGCAAGGCCCTTAATTAACATCCCCTTTGATTTGCACATTAGTAATGAGGATTTGTACGCTGATTTGCCCTATGTTTCCCACATTATTAGGCACAGGCGCCTGGGCCTAGCCGGGCACCTGGCCCGCACAGATCAGGTAGATACATCAGATAGACTAGCTGGCACCAAGCCCGCCCAGCCTGGGCGATATGTCCTCACCAGGCGTGCCCCCGGCCGCGCGCGGCAGGGCCGCCACCCGTGGACTTTTCGTGATAGACTCGGCATGGACATGTGCTACACTAGACGCGACGGGCTCACCCCCGGGCAGCCTCCTGGCTTGTCTGTAATATGGAGGCAGATGGTGCGCAAGGATAGATGGCAAGTAGTGATGAAGGAGACCACCCCCAAGCCTGTGGGGGCTCCGCGTGTGACCAAGTATGGCATTCACAGCGATTCGGGCCGCGGTGCCCACACCCCTGTAACTAGGACCTAGATAGCTTACACCATCCATTCCATCCCATGTTCCCCTCCCACTGAGGACTTATTATGCTCACATGACGCAGTCACGTGTCTATTAATTGATTAATTAACATCCAAACATCCATCCACCGAATTTGTCCCTAATTTGCAAGCATAAGGGTGTGAGGTTCTTCCGAAAATTGGCTCCGCCATAGAGTTTCGGGCAAGTTGCAAACACGCACGTTACTTGATAGATACTTCTCCGTTCACAATTTATAAATAAGCCCACCAAACCGAATCGTACTTGACTAGTGTCAGGCTAGTGTATCCAAATCTCTCGGCGTGTGACCGCGTATGGCATTCATAGCGATTCAGGCCGCGGTGCCCACACCCCTGTAAAACACTAGGACCTAGATAGCTTACACCATCCATTCAATTCCTGGGCCCGCCATCACGGAGAGGTGCTCGTAGCGCCAGCCTGAGGGGCCGGTGGAGGAGGCGTTCGGCAGATCCTTCAGCACAGCCGTGAAGATGTCCAGGTCCAGGACAATAGGCGGGGGCGGGGGGGTGGCCGGGGCGGGCACCGCAAAGGCAGGTTCGTCGGGGTGAAGGTCGCGCAAAGCCTGCAGGGTCAGGGGAGTGGAGGGAGCCAACGCGGTCAGTTCAAGCTTTTGCATGGCCCGGCTCAATTCACCTACCTTCACCAACCGCATGACGTCAGCTTCCACCCGGGCAAAGGAGGCGGCCCCCGACACCCGGATGGAGGCCGGAGGCTGCAGCGCCCACAGCCCTTCCCAATCCCCGAGGACCTTGGAACCGCCGGCAGCGAGCGATGACCGCACCCTGTACGCCACGCACGCCCCGCTCCAACGGCGCTAAGAGGAGCCAGGGGGTGACGAGAAACAGCTTGTGGCCGAGTTCGTCGAGGGGGTGACTGTGCATCCGGGCCAGGGAAAGCAAGGCGCAGCGCGTAAACAACAAGCTCCGGGCGCGGTGAGGGACGTCCGGGAGCGTCATGCAAGGGTTGCGCGCACAGGCGGCAAAAGGGAGCGTGGCCAGGAATGCTCAGCCTGCCGAGAGGTCCCCCGGATCGCTCGGACCCTGCGATGCCGGAGGAGGGGCGGGGGCCGACCGAGGGGCGGGGGCCGACCGAGGGGCCGCCCCTGACCGGGAGGCCGGTGCGGCCGCCGGGCCGCCGGGCAGGCCGTTCTGGGGGGTTTGGCGGCGGCACTGCCGCTCATGCTGGTACCGCCCGTGGATCGAAAAAATCCGCTGGCAATGGGCTGCCGGGCAGCGGTAGCAGTCCATGGCGCGCATGGCTGCCTCCGTGATGTGGGGGTGGGAAGCCCAAATGTGCACCAGCAACGAATTCCGGTTGGGCAGGCGCGCGCCACACGGGTCACCAAGGGGACCATCGACTTGGCAATAATGGAAGCCATCTGAGGGGGTGAGCCCACCCGGTTGGGCCGCCCCGGGTCGAGAGGGGGAGGGGTCGGGAGCCGGCACCCTCAGCCAGAGGAACTACAGCTGCAGCGGAACCCAGGGCGGGGCCGGCCGCCGGGCGGTCAGCAGGGCTCGTGGCAGCCGAGGACAAGACCGGCGCGGCCGGGACGGCCCCCACGGCCGGGAGGGGGGCGCTGGAGGAGGCAGCCAAGCCGGCGCGCGACCCACGACCACGCACAGGGGAGGCAGGTGTCGGGGTAGGCGCGTGGGACTGGCGGCGCACGGACACGGGCGAGGGCCCCAGCGGGAGAACCCCAGGAGGCAAGGGGGAAAGGACCGCGGCCCGGCAAAGGGGGCAGGTGGCGGAGGTCGTGTGCAGGCTCGTGGCGATGCAAGCTTATATATCTTCCACCCCATATGTCATGCAGGCCTTCTAGGCCCTCTCCCCAAGCCGCCCTGTGTGAGCTCGATTAGGAGGCATGAACCATCATGGCGGTGCAGGTGCACCTTGTGCACCCAGAGCAGGTGATAGTTGTACTTCCTACACCTGCAGGTTGTCGTCCTGATTGTATCACAAACCCATAGATGCCCCTTTCTCAGGGCTATGTGTTACATATGCTCCCCACGGAGCTATGTTCCCAATTAATTAATTAATTAATTCCTTTCCTGTGCTTAGAACTTCACCTCTATGACGGTAGTAGAGACTACCGTCCCCTGGGGAGGGGGAGGAGTGTTGCGGGCCCGACCCTTGGAACGGGCGCAACAATGGAATAAATAATGTATTTTGGCTTGTTGTCATATTCCCGGTAGGACTTTGGGACTCATTTCGGGACTTAATTTGGGAATTGTCCCTTGGTCAGGACTTTCGTATGGAATTATGACAGTTTGTGTGATTCGGACTAGTTATTTTGGGCCTATTCCAGCTAAGCCACGCGCTTTATGTAATCATGTACATGTGTGCCTATGATGAGCCACACTCCAGACGATGCCTAGTTTTATTTAGTAATGCTGTGCCCATGCAGAGAGCTGCTCTCTGCTGAGATGCCACGCTCTAGTTTTTGTATAGCCATGATGATCTTCCCCCTCACAGGCATGCTCCCCCCTTACCCGGGCATAGCGTGATAGACCATGAGGGTGCGGGTGCCCTGGTGCACCTAGAGCAGGGGTAGCTTACATTCCCACCCTTGCATGAAGTAGCCTAGAATGTATTAAAAGCCATATGCCCCTTCTCAGGGCTATGTGCTACATCTACTCCCAACGGAGTGATGTTGATAATTAATTAATTAATTAATTTTGGGCCTAGGTTGATGTATGAGATCTTCGAGGAGCCGGTGCAGTCGCGCCGCGCTGCGTACTTAATAGCTGGTTGAGACCTTGTACTCATGCGTGGATTCTGTAGGCGAGGGTCGATGTTGACCCGAGGATCTTGTGTGGACTGTTTTGGAATTCTCTGGAAGGTCGGCGCCATGTCGGCGCCACTTGCCAGCTTGGTGGCAGGCCTAGGTGAAATTGGTCCGACGACGAGAGTCTCGTCCTCTTGGTTTGGAATGAAGTGTGTGAGTTGTCACCTGTCCGAACCCAGGGCATTTTCCAACTGCATTTGGTAGCTCTATCCTAAATGTAGGTTGGGTAGATTAATTATGTTAATCATCTTTCACCTTTGCGGCGTGCCAAATCAGAAAATTAATCATCGTGAGCCGTAACAGTGCAAAAGCCGCATCTGTTCCGTTAATCCCACTCCCATAGAGTGGTCGCGGTTAATTAACCGAGAAATCCGTAATAACCTACCCTAACATAGAATCTTTCGCACGACCCGGACGGGTTCGTTACAGGACGCCAATCCTCTCGCCCTGATTCCAGCTCTCCCGCCCAGTCTACCTCCCTCGACGCAATGCTCTACACCAAATTCATCTCCCATCCCCAAGAACATGCGTATTGCCCACTCTCAGCAGTGGACTGCCCCCGCTGCTTTGGCCCAGCATGGCCAACTGGAGTTCTGCATCCTGGAAATATTTACGCTCACAAAGGAACAACGTGATGATGTCATCACGGGTTGCTGGCCCGCCGAGACGAAATTCTTTTGCCTACCCCTGCATGGCGACCAGGCCACCAAGTCCGACTGGGAATGGCTGCTTCAAATACCGGACTCTCGATCAGGCGTACTTGAAGGCCGTCATCCTGTGCAGCTACATGCGCTATGACGCATGCACAGGATTTCACCCAGCTGGGCTTCGGCCTCAAGAGCCTCTTGATGGCAAGAACGCCGACGGGCAGCCACAGCAGCTGCAGCATCCTCGCCGAGCGGCACCTCCCCGCCAGCATTATGGACTCCATCCAAGCTGCAGTGGCGGAGCAGCTGGCGCCGATGGCTGGGCAGCTCGCAGCCCTGAATGTCAAGGAGACAACCAGCGCAGGCCAGAAATCGGGAGAATCCGGCCTGAATGTGCCTGACCGCTCACTCACTGACTCTCTCGCGGTCAACAACATTGAAGCCAAAGTCGCACACAAGCTTTAGCCTTAGTTTACCGCTACGCAAGAGCATACCACCGCCAAGGTCTCCGAGGTCACAGCCACTGTGACTGCCCGGACGTGTGCTACCCTACATAGCTAGGAGGAACGGGCTCACGCCTGGGCAGCCTCGTGGTCTGTCTGTAACCTGGGGGCTGATGACTCGCAAAGATAGATGGCAGGTAGTTATGAAGGAAACCACCCCAAGTCGGTGGGGGAAACGCGTGTGTGACCTAATTCGGCAACCATAGTGATTCGGGCCGAGGCGCCGGCAGCTCTGTAACTAGAAGCTAGATAGCTAGCTCCATCCACCCAATTCCATTTCTATCCCTTTCACGCGGAGGACTTTCACGTGATGCAGTCTACGTGTAAATACGTAGTGCGAAGCCCACCACGACTGCTGTCACAACAACACGCCAAACAAGCCGCCTTCAAGATGGTTGAGCTAAGATTCACATTCGTGACCATGAACTCAAGAGCTCTATTAGCTAGCCATCAAAAGTTTTATTGTAAAGAGAAGGCAGCCACCAGTCCAAGAGGCAGGCAGCTCAGGACACCCACTTAAAAGATTCATCCAGTACAACAACATCGGCATAAAAAATGTAAAAGATTCCACGGGCATTGAAAATTTAATGCACACATTACTTAAAGTAAAATGATGCTTGTTTTTTGCGCTAGGATTGGCGTGCAGCGTCTGCACTCCATGTTCGGATGAAGCGGCAGCTACAGCTTTCTCTCAAGTAAAGAAGAAATCATTTCCGCCTGCCACCGCGTAAAACCCATGCGCGCGCGCGGGAATACCACAATGTGCCAAACCGGCCCCCAAACCCATCGCCGCCGCAAAGCAAGCCTTGCATGTCCCTAGTGGGCACACCGCAAGTTCCGCGGCCGACCCACAGCAGCACTGCCGCTTGTCTCGTCCCGCCATCACCGCGCATGCCGCCAGCTGTCCCGCTTCAGGACCACATGCGCCACAAGTGTCGACTGTCCAAGGCAGATGTGCAGCCAGGAGAGACATAGGGCAAAACCATGCTGTGCAGGCGGCGAAGGGAAGGACACGCTTTGCTCGTGTTCAGGCACCAAGGCACGCTGAGTGGGCCCTAGTGAGAAAAGCCTCATGGCCTGCGGTGCGCCCCACCGTGTGCACAAGCGGCTCCCCAGCCGTCAACCGAAGGGCACCAGCTAGGAGGGGCATGCATGTTTGCATGTATCTCGTGCCAAAATACAGCGCAATGCGAGGAGGGGCCGCCTTCTAGGCGAGCACTCTCATAAAGCCCACCATGTGAGGGGCTGCACATGCGGGCACCACTCGCTGGCCAGTGCCACGGAGAGGTGTCGCTGGCGACAAAAAGCGGGCGCCGCAGGTGGGGCACGAGCTAACTGGCCTCATGCAGGCAATCAGGCAGGCCAGCAGGCAGGCAAGCAGGCAGCCACGGCATTTCTTTGGGCATCGTTCGGTACGACAGACTAGGCCGTCCTGTGTGTGTAGCGCATGCAGTGGGCATCCACTAGGGTTAGCCATAGGCATGCGCGCAGGTAGCCACGGGCGTCCCCTTGCACAATCACGGCCCATGGGACGGTGGCAGGTGTGCACGCTCCTGCCATGCTGCCTGCTCCCAAGCCCCCACCCCCGCTAGCTGCGCTAGCTGGCGGCGGTGTTGGCCACGCATATGTCCGGTGGGTAGTCGGGGAAGGGCGCGTGCAGTGTCTTGGTGGGCGCGCATTCGTGCCAGGCCTCGCGCAGCCACTCAGGCTTCAGGTCCCCCGTCCGCTCGCTCACCAGGTCGCCGCGCTGGTAGGACATGAAGGGGGTCACCGAGAGCATGCGCGAGACGGCTGGGAAGGTGAGCCAGGTGTCCCAGTTGTAGCACGCGCCGCCCACCACGGGGCCATGGCTGAGGAAGCGCGAGTAGACGCGCTGTGCCCCTTGCCGCGTGTACACGATGGCCTGCGCGCAGCGCGCCCGCTCCGATTCCACCAGCGTGTACCGCTTGTCCCCGTTGGCGCGCGCCGTGAACACGCCCAGGGACTTGTCCGTCCGACAGTCCGCCCAGCAGCGGCCGAGGTTGACGATGTGCCAGTCGCCGATGCTCCCCCGGCAGTTGTGCATGTATTGGATGGTGTCGGATATGCTCTGCACCGTGATGTCGCCGGCGACGTCGTCTTCAAAGACGATGAGGTAGTCTGCGGGCGAGGTATTCAAGTAGGTACCCACGCATTTCATGTGGCTCAAGAAGACACCGGCCTCTCCGATCGTGACCATTTTGCCGTCCTTCATCTTGCCCGTCAGGTCACAGTGATATTTTTTCACGAAACCAGAGCAGTCGGCAGTACCAGTCGCGTTGTCCTTCGCCATGATGGCGGGCACAAAGAGGGATTCTGATAACGGCAGGGGGAAGCCAGCATCTTCGAGGAATTGAGCTGCCTGTTGCCGTCTTCTGGGTGCCGTGATAATAAGCGCAGTAAACGTGGGAGTGTCGGAGATCACCTGGGCTTTCGAGAAGTCAACGGTCAACGAAGCTATGAAAACAACTACAGCAATAGCGATTGAACAGGCCTGATGCCTGGGACAAGCTCTTCCCATCGTATCACGCGGATAAAACAGCTAACAGAAGCGTGCTCGGAGGCAGATAGGCAGCCTGCTTAACCTATTGCCGATATGTACCATACGCCTAATGCCTGCTTGCTGGCACGCCGTCTATAAATTCCATCGACCCCTAACTAGCTCAAAGACTATGTATATGGCATTTACAGGGGCTTGATCGGCCTCGTCAAACAACTTGGTAGCTGGCTCGTGTGCTGGCGTTTGGGAGGTCCAAGTGGTTAACCAGCCATCACTTCATAGTCAGAATTATTTCGCATGACGGCGGGAGAAAAAATAGTGGCTCAAACCCTTTCAATGTTACATTAATGTTACCTGGCACTTCTGCGCTGGGGGCTGACATCTCAAATTTTTCCGGTGAAATGGGTGTTAGTTTATTTCCATATCCTTAAGTGTATTAAAAAACAACTTTCCGGGTAAATGGGTATTTTTTATCAACCAATAGGAATATCGTTAAGTTAAGAGGTACCACGTATCGACCAGCTGGTTACCCACTGAGGGTAGTGTGATAGGTGAAAGGTTTAGAAGTGTATTAAAAAACAACTCTCTGCTTGGGCGCGGGTAGTTCCGGTGGGGCGCGGGTAGTTCCGGTGGCAAAACGCAGGGGAAGTGGCGCGGGGGGGGGGGAGCGGCCTCTGAGAAGTAAGGAATACTAAGCGAAAATGCCACGTAGGGGCACAAAGAGAGATTGGACTCACTGGCACCCCTGGCCTTGAGCTCACCTTTTCACAACAAGCGTGGATATGGCTCCGCACATGCATGTTATATACAATCTGGACGGTGCGAAACGATGTGGTGTTCAATAGGCGCACAGTTTTCGACAAAGCTGGGGTTCTCTCACGCTTCATTTACCTATGGAACTCCGGCATGCGACGCTATTGGATGGTTGCAAATGAACAAAACAAAATTTGGGACCCTGGCGCGGACCAGGATAAGCCCAGCCCACTTGAGATCTTTCATGACCTCATGGGCAAAAACAGGATCTTTACCCACATGCCCAATGACAACCCATTAGAAGTCCAGTGGCTTCCGTGGTCTAGTAAGGCTCCGTTTTAGCCACTACTGACATCTTGATACCCTAGGCTTAGCAGGGATTAACTACTGGCTATATTTGGAATAAACGTACACCTATTTACCTGGAAAGAGAGACTGGACTCCATTTTAGCCACTGACATCTTGATACCCTAGGCTTAGCAGCAGGGATACTGGCTATATTTGGAATAAACGTACACCTGTTTACCTGGAAAGAGAGACTGGACTGAATCGTATTGAGTTGCTGCAAATGAAGGGAAGAAGGGTTAGGGGAGGGGAAAGGAGTAACGACGAATCGAATGAACTGGAGACGAAAATGGGTCGTGGGATGCCCGGTACTGAGCTGTTCGAAGAATCGGCGGTGGGGGAAAAGCTGATGCGTCCGCGTAAGCTTGATGTGCCTTGTAACAGTTAAGTTAACCCAGGTATGCCACATGCTGACATCTCAAATCACTGTGGTGTGAGGTGGTGTGTGCACCCTGCGTGCGTCGCCGCATCCCGGACGAGGAAAGACATCGAAGTCCTGGCGCCTGTCCTGGGCTGCGTGTCGGTGTCATGGATCCAGGAACTTAGGAGACGCATTAACTGGCTGTTTGCGACAAGCCCGGAGCCGGCGAGTGTGCAGGGGGGGGGCGGGGTCAGACCCCCCCCGCCCCCCCACCCTTGGTCAGGGGGGGGGGGGGGGGTGAGGGTCCGAACCCCCCCACCCCCTGGTGTATTGGTCGAACCTGGTATTGGCCGAACCCCCCTCTTACGAGCCGCACCAGCGACTCCGAAAGATCCTAGTCTAGCGTGGGCTACGCCTGAATGGACCCGGAATCTGCTATCCGCCAGGACTACGGGAATGTAGCCCTGAATTCTAGCTAGTACGCGGAATTACTAGCTAGGCCCTAAATGCACAACTAGATAAATTATGCATGTACATGGAATGCACGAAGGGCGTTAGTGCAGCCCAGATTTGACCCTGGTTTGGCAGACGAGTTTTACTCAAGTCGATTTCATTCCAAACCAAAGATGCGGAAGCCATTGCCACAGTACAAAATTTGTCCTAGGCTGTGCAACGCCAGCGGGCCGGCTGTGGGCCAGACCTCTAGCGCCGCAACCCCTACGCAATATTAGCCATAGATTCACACATGGTATCCGCCAGTCTGGCACCCGGTACCTGGTATAGTCCCGGGTACAGACCAGTAACACACCAAACCAAAAGCAAAGCCACGGGTACCTGGGCCGACTGATGGAATAACTCGGCCAAGTCCCCGAATCTAACATAATAACTATCGAAAGTCTCAAACAATATCAAAATGACTTTCGACTGACCAAACTAATTTATTTTAGGAATTGTTATGCCCAAACACGGGTTAGGGCCGTAACACGCCTCCCCCTCCCCGGGGGACGATGGCTATCGTCCAATCGCCCGGGGGCGCACCGCAAACAACGCCTCCACTAACATGGAAAATTCAAAAGAAAACCAAAACACAATCATAACAACGGGTGGCTGTGTACCAGCAAGAACCCATCATCATACATGCATATAATACACCATGCAGTTATTATGAGAATACTATGTCCCGATCCCTTTTCGCCAGCGGAGCAGTAGCCAGTTCTTCTCGGTGTTGCCTCGCAGGGACAACACCAGTTGATAGTTGTCAAATGCTCCTTCGTCCCAGCACTCTCCGGCCAATCTCCCGGAAAATTACTGGAATTCCTGCTGCGCGCGATGCCGCCGCAACGCGTTGTAGCCGTGCTCAGTCATGATCTCCGGGATCTTGCCGGGCCGGGGAGCTGCGACCACGTCGGCGTTGAACGCCACCTGGTAGTCATTGCGCGTCTGTTGACGCAGCGTGGACTTCTCAATCCACACATCCGGTGGCCAGTACGACAGGAAGGCCGCCATGTAGGGGAGCCGGCCGGGTGAACCTGATGAACCCCTGCTCCACATCGACCTCCCCACACCCAGTTTCCGCGAAGTACCCGGCAGCCATGAGCAACAGCTCCTTCTGGGCCTTCTCGCTCTCGCAGTAGAACCCCGGAGCTGCAGCAATCTCAGGGAGCTGCTTCCGCATGTAGCTAGCGCCCGGGATAGGCATGAGCTTGGGATACGCAATCCGTCGCAAGTGGTGCTCAGCGCGATATTGCTGCAGAGGCGGCGGGTGCAGATCGTACGTGGAGGTAGTCCCTACTACCACCGGCTCGTAGCGGGACTCAGATGGCACCGGCGCCGGCACATGTGCGTGCAGGAGAAAGCTGACCGAGTCGAAGGTGCCTTCTCGCTGAATAAGCACGCTGGAGCCCCCACGGAAGCGCAGGCTCGCAGGGTAGTAAAACCCGGATGGCGGGGGAAGGCTCGGGCGTGGGTATCCCACGTCAATGTCGACCACAAAGCCAGCCACCGGATGCAAGGGGACAATGACCCGATTACGGGCATACGTGCCCCGTACCCATTCCTGGGCCGGTATCACGTCGGACCCGTCGCGGAGCGATCTCCTGTACCGGCATCTCTGCGGAGCGGACCAGGACAGGTTGAGGCTGCTCTGGTGCGGGCGGGGGGATAAGGGCCGCGCCCTGCTGACGCAGCGGTCGGTCGTTGGCACCTCGAACGGGTGACCGTTCGCGTTCCCGGGCTCGGCCGGGTTGTCCGGGCCCAGCGGCCGCCCCTGTCAAGTCCGAAGCTGAACCGGTGTGCTCGGCACGGTCCAGGGAACCGTGATTGTCCCTGGGGTGGAACGGCGCCTGTCGCGTCTCGCGCCGGCGTGACTCCCGCAGCTCTTCTTGCTGACGAGATTCCCGTGACGTGTGCCGGCGTCTCTCCCGCGCCCCGTGAGCGTGGTACAAGTCCTGTGCCGAGTCCCGACGTGCTTCCCACCAATCGTCACGGCGCAGCTCCGGACGCGACTCCTCGTGACGTGTCGGACGCGGCATCTCCCGTCGGGGATCCTCTTGCGTGCAATGCTCGTCGCGCCGTCGGATAGACTCGCGTGGCGTTTCATGACGTGCCGATTGTCCGCCACGCTCGTGGTGCGGGGCAGGGCGGCTCTCACCGTGTCTCTCCCCGGACCTGTCCCGCGGGGCCACCACCACACTCGGTCGACCCCGAGGACGCCCCTTATTAGTAGGGAACCTCCTGGTGCGAGCCATCACCGCCTCACCGTTGTACACAATGAGGCGGCGAGGCGGCCGTGTACCGCCGACCTGCATGCTCCGCCCAAGGGACTGTCACCATCCTCCTCAGGATCGTCACGGCGGACCCGTGGCAGGTCGTCATCCGACCCGGCCGTCGTCAGCCAGCAGCCTGTCACCCTCGCCTTCGGGGTCATCTCCCTCCGCCTCATCCATCTTCCAGATCCTCCGGCACGCGTCCCGCAAGGACCACTCCCAGCACCCCGTGCAGAGCGCGACTCGTAGGGTAACTCTCCTAAACGCGTCCGGCAATCGGTTGCGAACGCGTTCAGGGATCAGTAGCAGCGCCAGGCGGGGGTACGCTATATATTAGAGCCTCCAGAACGTCCTGGCAGTCGCCGCAAGCACAGAGTGGCGGATGCTGCTCCCACGCCACGGCCACCACCTGGCCTTCTACCGAGGTTGTCCTCCACTCCACCTCGATCAGGAATCCCACCGGTCTGCTGATACACAGCTTGAGCTCGGATACCGGATCTGACTTGGAACTGGGGGCGTGGTCAGGACAATAGGGTTTACAAACGAAGTCGGATTCCGCCCGCCCATTCCTCTTGCGGCGACGCCGCATAGAACCTCGTCAGAGTCATAACCGGAGACATGCCACTTAAATTCGGATAGTAACATTCTTGATTCTCCCGGGACGAGGTCTCCCGTTGCCGAATCTCCTCTTGCAGCTGAGCCTGTGCCTTCAGCTCCTGGGAGCCGCTGGCACCAGGCGTCGAGTGTCGCGGCTGGCTGATAGAAGGCCCTGCAGCCGCCTGAGCCCGCCATATCCGCCCATCGTCATCCGTCCCCATATCCACCATGTCTGCGAACAACGAAGCGTCCTCGTCTCCCGACGGCTCCATCTGCAACCGCCAGGTGAGGGGCACCCGGTCGGGAACAGTATCGGGACCATAGCGTCTTGTAAGAAAGCCTGTACGTCTGTCTACATATACCCACCGACCCTGTCAATATGGACATACCTGTACATATACCTCCTGCAGGACCCAGCTGGTCCCCTACATACGTGTCCTGCAGCCCGTGGCGGCTGCCTACGTACCTAGCTTACCTGGACCTGTATGGCCCTGCATGATGAACACCTTTCTTACCATCTACCGCCCTAGACTGTGTAGGGCACACCTCTTCTTGTATTCCCGTAGCAGGCGCTCACATCCGCCTAGCTCGTTCTCCGTACGCCATGAATCCTCAGAGTCGTGCTGGGTAAAACGCCATCGTACTCGGTACTGTCGCTGTCTGCTTCTCCCGCGCTGGATGTCCCGGTGGTCCACAATCTCGGCCACCTCGTCCTCCTGTTCGCCGGTCTCGGGGTTGTATTCAACGGGGGGCGGCTGATTGACTCAGGCGACCTTGGATGGAGTTCTGGTGATACAACTTGCATGAGCTGATCGCGGTGGAAGTTGGGGGAAGTGTTCCAGGAGCTTGGGATGTCGACCTTGAACATCACATCGCCCAGCTTCTCCAAGACCTTGTGAGGCCCCAGGAACATAGGACGGAGCTTGGTCTTGAGCTCACCTCCTACCTTCTCGGAAGGAGGAGCGTGGCATAACAAGTAGCGTGGGTAAGTATTAAATCTGAACATAGCCAGGGCGTAGCATGGCTGTACTCCGAGCCAAGGTGAATTAATACAGCAAAAAATAGAGACTACACTAGAGAGTTTTTGCAACCTTTTACATTATTTTGTTGTTGTTGTTGTTGTTGTTGTTGTTGTTGTTGTTGTTGTTGTTGTTGTTGTTGTTGTTGTTGTTGTTGTTGTTGTTGTTGTTGTTGTTGTTGTTGTTGTTGTTGTTGTTGTTGTTGTTGTTGTTGTTGTTGTTGTTGTTGTTGTTGTTGTTGTTGTTGTTGTTGTTGTTGTTGTTGTTGTTGTTGTTGTTGTTGTTGTTGTTGTTGTTGTTGTTGTTGTTGTTGTTGTTGTTGTTGTTGTTGTTGTTGTTGTTGTTGTTGTTGTTGTTGTTGTTGTTGTTGTTGTTGTTGTTGTTGTTGTTGTTGTTGTTGTTGTTGTTGTTGTTGTTGTTGTTGTTGTTGTTGTTGTTGTTGTTGTTGTTGTTGTTGTTGTTGTTGTTGTTGTTGTTGTTGTTGTTGTTGTTGTTGTTGTTGTTGTTGTTGTTGTTGTTGTTGTTGTTGTTGTTGTTGTTGTTGTTGTTGTTGTTGTTGTTGTTGTTGTTGTTGTTGTTGTTGTTGTTGTTGTTGTTGTTGTTGTTGTTGTTGTTGTTGTTGTTGTTGTTGTTGTTGTTGTTGTTGTTGTTGTTGTTGTTGTTGTTGTTGTTGTTGTTGTTGTTGTTGTTGTTGTTGTTGTTGTTGTTGTTGTTGTTGTTGTTGTTGTTGTTGTTGTTGTTGTTGTTGTTGTTGTTGTTGTTGTTGTTGTTGTTGTTGTTGTTGTTGTTGTTGTTGTTGTTGTTGTTGTTGTTGTTGTTGTTGTTGTTGTTGTTGTTGTTGTTGTTGTTGTTGTTGTTGTTGTTGTTGTTGTTGTTGTTGTTGTTGTTGTTGTTGTTGTTGTTGTTGTTGTTGTTTTTGTTGTTGTTGTTGTTGTTGTTAGTAGAAGCTCTTAGTAAGCGACAATATTAGCACAGTCTCCAAGTAGAAGCAGTTCAACAATGATCCAACTTTTTTTCCGGTGAAACGGGTGTTGTTTATTTCCATATACCAGTTAAGTTACGTATACCCAGGTAATAATGCCACAAATAGCCAAACACCTAGTTGTGCCTAAATTGGGGTGCCCGCATTAATAAGGCGCGCCCTGCGACCATGCATGGTAGCCATTGTACTGAAGTCTGAAGATATATATCGGCGTCCGGCATGAGTGTAAAGACCTTATTCATCCCCATGAGTGCATGAAAGACTTCCAATGGGTTGGGGGCATCATTGTTAGGGCCCGGGTCCCATACTTTGTGTTGTTCCGTCGCCAGGAGCCAGTATCGACGCATGGCCAGATTCAGGAGGATATAAACCGGCGGATCACGGCACCTCTAGTGTACTCGGCACGTAGCCTCTGAAAACAGTCTCGTTGCGTACTTGCCAAAAAATGGTATGGAGCATCGTCGTACGTAGCCATATCCATGCCATCTGGTTGGCTGTGAGGCTCGCATCCCGTAATCCCATGACACCGAAAATAACCGTAGATATAGAGTGACGGTGGGTGGTTATGTAATAGCCATCCACTTTGCCCATATACCCAGCAGCCATTGCCAAACCCCTGCGAGTTGGCAGTCCAGAAATCTGTGTTCAATTGTTTCATCTGGAAAGGTGCATAAGCACGCCGCCACGTGGGAGTACCGATGGTGCAGTTGGGAGTTGACCCAGATGGCCCGGTGCATTAGCAGGTGCATTAGCACGTGACGCAGTCACGTGTCTATTAATTAATTAATTAATTAATTAATTAATTAGCAGGTGCTGGACGTCAGCCGGCCCCGCGTTTGTCGACCAATCAGGGTGATCCACTGCCAAGGTAATGCTCTTGATCCAGGTGTAGCCCGGCTACTCGGGGTGCCATCGGAGGCGACCCGGGTGCATCCTGTGATGTTTATGTAGAAGAAGCCGGTATCCCCAATCTGCCGTGTCTCGAAGAGGCACTTCGTCATTGGGGTGCCGCCCGTTGTGAGGACCCACCCAAACTCTAGCGCCGGGTCCAGAGCGAGCGTGTCAAGGCGCCCCTTGCCAACATGCGCCCTTGTGGTGTCGCGTATCACTGTGGTGGGGTCCAGAGTTATGCACACTGCAGCATGCTAGGAAACTCAGTGCACGGAGCAAATGCCAAATGGCTTGCATGTGGACGACGAGACACCTTGGCCGCATTAGGATAGAGTGGCATATGTACTGCTGGCCAGCCGTCAACGATGGCTGGCCAGAAGTTTGTGTAAGTTAACTCTAACTCACTGATCTGTGACGGACTAACAGTATCAGTTACAACCTGATGTGGTCAGTCCTAACATGACAACTACAGTCCCGGTACTGAAGTTCCGGCTCATCACATATACTGAGTACAGCCACGTGTACATGCCACAGCTACTCTAGTCCTGGAATAAACCCAACTCAACTCAACTCAACTCAACTCAACTCAACTCAGTGTTGGCCGGGACGGCCGACAACCGCGGAAAAATGCAGCGCCTACTATAGCAAAATAATATTTGAGATCTTCCGGAGCCTTTTGCGCTTCCATGGCGCCGTGCTCATAATCACATTCAAGTGTCAGCCGTAAAAAAAAAAAAAAGAAGTAAATCCCGGCCTTCTCCCGGGACACCTTGTTCATCTGCACCTCAGTCACCACGGGGGACAGACGGACGGCAGGAGAGGGACGGAAGGAAAGACGAAGAGATGGGAACTAATATCTTTCTCACCCCCCCCCCCCCTGTGAAACGATGACGGGGTATGTCACGGTGACCGGCTGACGCATGTCACCTGGCTTCCCTGGTCACATACTGCTCGCTTTTAAACATATCACAGGTCGGACAAATATAAATAAAATATGATTCAAATACTTTTGGCTGCTTACCGGTCGCCATTAGATATTTTGGTCAAAACTGTTTCGCCGTTGGATTAATCTAAATATTTTGGTCAAAAATGTTTCGCCATTGGATTAATCTAAATATTTGGGTAAAAAATGTTTCGCCGTTGGATTAATCTAAATATTTTGGTCAAAAATGTTTCGCCGTTGGATTAATCCAAATATTTTTTGCCGAACGGGGTTCACCGTTGGATTAATTTAGTGGACTAAATATGCAACATTTATAAATCAAATGCGCAAATACGGCCAAATATCATTGATATTTGTCCGACCTGTGAAACATATCACCTATGTATGTACAGTATCTGACCAGATTTCTCGGGTAAACCGGCCGTACTAACGAACCGAAAATTTGTACTAACCAACTGGTGTCGTTGAGAGCCGGAGCTCTGGCCGCCACCGGGTGTCGTTGAAAACTGGAGCTTTAGCCGCTGCCGTCGACAGCACAACACCACGGGATCATTGCTGACCCCGCCGAGTATTCCTTACTGGCCGCTCGCCGTTTAGGTCGTCGTTGAATTCCTTGCGGAATTGCCGCCAACCTATCCAGCGGTCGTTGAATAATGGAACCTCTATCTACACCAAGCTCCGCCTTGGTTTCCTAACTGGCTACACTAACTGGCTCTCGATCCGGGAGAGTTAGCTAACCTCGCCAGCAACAAAACCTCCGATCTAACCAGTGTAACATGCCCGGGTTCAGTTACACCTACATGCACCTGAGCTACGTCGCGAAAGATCAACTGTGCCGGTATTATAGGAAGAATCAAGGTGGCCTAATGCAGATTGCGCTTCACGACTCGGGGGTCGTGAGATAACTGGCACCGCGACTTGATGCCAAGCTACACACTTATAATGGCTAGCAAGACCAATTACAAATGGATAGTTGCCCCAGGTTCAATGTCAGTGTAGGCTTCCACTTTACATTCATCGAACCAAGAGGACGAGACTCTCGTCCTCGGACCAATTGCACCTAGGCTAGCCAGCAAGCTGGCAAAGTAGCGCCGACATGGCGCCGACCTTCCAGAGTATTCAGAAACAGTCCACAAGATCCTGGGGTCGACATCGACCCTTGCCTACAGGATCCACGCATGAGTACAAGATCTCAACCAGCTATAAAGTACGCAGCGCGGCGCGACTGCACCGGCCCCTAGTAGAAGATCTCATACATCAACCTAGGCCCAAAATAACTCGTCCAAATCACACAAACTAGCATAATTCCATGCAAAAGTCCTGACCAAGGGACAATTCCCAAATTAAGTCCCGAAATGAGTCCCAAAGTCCTACGGACTATGACAACAAGCCAAATTACATAATTTATTTCATTGTTGCGCCCGTTCCAAGGGTCGGACCCGCAACAGTGAGTGGTGATCGGCTTTGAGGCGGGCGGGGTCGCGGTTGTCACCCAGGGCTTGCCGGGCCTGGATGACGTACGGCGGGGAGCCGGCCGGTGCAGGCTGGTGAAGCGGGGCGGGCGGCGGGGGGGCAGCAGGGCCTCTGCCGCGGGCAGCTTGCCATGCAGCGAGGTGCTGAAGGGCCGATGCCGGGCCGGCAGCGGGCAGCTGGGCGTGGCTGGCTGCGGGATGTCCAGCGCGTCGACGAACTCCTCTGCCGCGCGCTTGTGGGCGCGTTTTTCAGGGAAGTCCTCCAGAGCGGCGTCAGATTTCTCAAGCAACTGCAGTGTGCTCTAATCAGGTGGTGCCACGTGCTTACGAAAGTGGGAGGGGAATCGCAGGCGGATGCGGGCGGTGACGATGCGATGATCGGAGCGCCCCAGGAGGATCACGTGCGAGCGATCGAGCAGCTAGTACAGATAGCAGATCCTTGATGACGCTTTCGCATTACAACATAGTCCTGATGCAGCGCCGTTGGGTTAGTTCAGTGCCAGTTGGCGAGGTGACATGTGTGACCAAAGCATCTGGACTATGTGGAAAGCGGGTGTTCAGTGGCAGGTACCAAATCGCATGTCGTAAGCAAATCAGCAAAAAGTTCAGTGTTGGCATTGGAGACTGTACCGTTTGGGGCGTGCTGACATCCGCCAGTACCCGGTGGTAGCGTGGCGTAATTGGCGTCCAGTAGCAGAGCGAGGTAGTTGCGACCACGGGTGCCGTTCGCCAGGTTCTCGAGCGCAGCAAAGAAGTCCTTGCGATCTTGTTCAGGGTAACCGGAGTGGGGTGCGTAACCGACGCCCACCGTCAGGGCGTAGGTCGAGTGGCCCTCCACCGAATGGAAGGTGGCCACGAGGAGGCGAGCGTTGACCAGCTGGGGTTCGCCCATGTGTCGTACGGCAAGCGGGAAGCAGAGGAGACCGACGCCCCCGTTCCCGGTGCCGTCGCCGCCTCCGTAATGAAACCGCCAGCCGTCGATGTCGTCAGCAGCAAGGGTGCAGTCGATCCGCGGGCCGATGCAGTGCGCCTGTGTAATCTTGGATTCCCAGGATGGCGATATTATTGTCCATGCAGAAACCAATAAGATTGGAGACTCGATGGCACTGACAGTCGTCGCTGCGCAGACAGTGACAGTGGTCAGCGTCGGGCTGGCGCGTGCGGGCGTTGAAGGTGGCGATGACCAATGGCGCGTGTTGACCGAAAAGCGGGGTGCAGGCGGGGGTGGGGGCGGAGGTGGAGCAGGGTGGTGATGGGGGTGGGGGTGGAGGTGGTGGGATAGGCCCGGGGGCGGGTTGAGGACTTATGCTTTCAATCACCGTTTCTATTCTTCCTGCCAACGCGTCGAGGCGACGCCGACGGTTGGCTCGGGTGGCCAGGTAGAATGAGTCTGCGTCTGTACGCATAAGAAATGCGTGCAGTCTGAGGAGGTTTCGGAGGCGGCCGCGCGAGGCGGGGCGAACCTGGCTCACTGCCGACCCGTTGCTCTCTCTCTGACAGCCCGAGGGCTGCGAAGGCAAAGGGGCGGGAAGGGGAGTTAGGCAAATCCCACTGCTAGAGCCACCGAGCCGCGGGGCCGCGGGGCCGCGAGCGTCGTCATTATTAGGTGAGAAGGGTTCGCAGCGCGAGCTCCGGCTCGGGTGCAAAGCGAACGAATTTATTAGGGGGACGGCCAAGCCGGGCAGCAATACCTGAGCTGAAGTTGCCCCGGCGGCCCGTTGCTAGCCAGGGTAGAAGTCCGCAGGTGGAGGTTATTGGCCCTGAGGATAGCCGCTACACTACCGCCTCGTCTGCCATTACAGTAGAGGACAGCTCGGATGAGGATTACATCCCCATCTAGTTGGGGAATGATGCAGCCGATATTTGTTTAAACTTTTGTGTAATTATTTTTTCTAATGGGGTTAGCATAGTACTCCGTGGCATGCCTTTGCGCATGACACGCAAGTACTTACTTACTTTGCCCCGGCGGATCTCCCCACACGTGCTGGGGAGCAGGTGACCGTCGATGCCGGTGGCGATGGCGGTGACGGCGGGGGCCGAGCAGGGCGCTGGGGGGCTGGAACGGCGGTATCCATGGGGGTCGCCGTCATTGAGGAAGGTCCTGGCCGTTAATGCGGACGATGAAGACGCCACTACAGAGGCGGGCATAGATGCTGCACCGGTGTTGCGGGTTGGCCTGCTTGGCTGCCCGTGCCTGGTGGACCTCCGGCCGGTTCAGGGCGGCAGCCTGGGCCTCAAGCTGCTCCGGGGTATAGTGATCGTCCATGCTCAGTTGGGTATCGTGGAGGTTATTCCGGCGGGCCTTCTGCACCTGCAGTTTGTCCTCCTTGCTGTGGAATTCCACCAAGACGGGGGCACTTACAGACATACTTTTTGCAAACTTACCTACTCCATGCAAAATTCTAAGTCCCAAGCGCACGCCCTAAGAAGGCAAAAATGAAAAGGCCCCACTTCCCGGTGTACAGTGCAAGTGCCTACAAAGATGTTTGGGACTATGGACCCGCTGGCGCTTCGCCACTCCTTCGTGAGATCGCAAACTCTCCCAGCCTGCACGAGGAAGCATTTCTAATTTCAACTCCTACATGCCTCCCATCTTTTACTGGGATTTTTGCGCCTATCCTACGGCTGAGATTCCAGGATAATTGGGCACAGCGTGACCAATTCCAGGCATGACGGCTAACAGCCTGGTGTCATGTCTAAAGGTTACGTTACCCCGTTAAGGTTAACTTACCGACGGTTCTACGTGCCTAAATTCGAGTTCTCCACTTGTCTTCTCCGCCCCGCAGCATACGGTTTTCCGTGTTGTACACTTGTCTTCTCCCGGTTAGTTCTGAGTTTTGCAAAAAACATAAGTCCTAAGTCCAAAACCATTTCCCCCTCCTGTTTGCATGTCATCCACATCAGAGATACACATTTCTGTCAACTTGATTGCTGTTTATTTAAGCACAACATGCCATCATCGTGCGCACATTGGTGCTGGTCCTGGGGGCCATGGAGCCAAAAACCTTAGCAGTAATAAGCCACTTTGAGAGCATCCTGATGCATGTATTAGCTTGCAAGTAGTTCATTATGTTCTCTATCATCTTACATGATTTTGACTTCGAATTTCAATTGGGCTGGTCAGGGTCACCTGCATGCACTTCTTACATGCATTGTTCAGGACACAAGTTTAGTTGAAAAGTCCAACGAATGCCGATGAGCAACACCAGGGTGCATGATTGCTCCGCCTACTCTTGTTGCAAGGGTAAGCGAGTCATGGAATGCCTTTGAATGCTCACATATTGCACGCTTGAGAACGACAAAAGAATTCTATGAACCCAGTAGAGGCCGTCCCTGCCCATGCGCAGAATATTCGCGGAAAAGGATGTCAATAACCCTCTTTGCCAGCACGTGCAGGAACCGGGTGCTTTGCTCCTGGTCATCCTGATGGACACAACAACGCACACGTAGGCCCAACCACCACAAGCAAGAACAAGAGAAGATAAGCAACGACAGGCTCTAAAAATTAACTTCAGTACTCTTCAAGGGTGCATTACCTCGTGGAATACATGCAGGCACTTGCACACAAAAACTCATAGCACAGCGAGTGCAGAGGCAGGCTTGACAGGATACTCATAGATCCAGTGCATACACTGTGCTTGGTTGCGGGTAACACACCAGACACCTCATGTTTATTACAATGTAGTGAAATAACACACCAGCGCTAAGTCAAGAAAATGGGTAGGCTTACCGCCATCCCCCTCCCCCTTTATAGAAAAACCTCCCCAGCAAGGCGGTGTGGGGTGTGGGGGGGTGACCTGTGCCAGAAATATATCTTTTCAATTTTTTTTCTAAAATCTAGCCGCGAGTACCGTGACCCTAATGCACCATGTAGCACAAGATAATACGAGCGTTAGCTCACAAATGGCACAATTCTGTTGAGTGTCGACCAAACCTGTGCTGTAACTGCTATTTGTCTCATCGATACACATACATACATAGGGGCAACTTCCAAACACACGCCACACACAATAAAGAGGCCCCTTCGAACCCACCGGTCGCACCTACGTTTGACCCAGAACTTTCGCAATAAACCCTACAGCATGCATGGCAGTCGGCACTTGGGATGGCTTGGCGTTTCAAGGAAAGAAAGTAGCCGAACAAACCCCAGCAGCAACAACATCAGCAGCTTGTGATTTACAGCAAAACTTTACCACACATGGTTGAGAATATTCCACAGATCAAAGAGCCCTGCCCTGTGCCCACTAGCTGCAGACAAGGCTGCCACTACCCACCACGTGACGGGACCTGCACACACTGCCTGCCCCTAATTTGTGATGTGACGCGGCGCGCCCACCCACCCACCTTGATGGCCAGAAGCCGGTTGGCCACCGGCCCGAGCTGCTCGCTCAGCTCCTCCACCTCCACTTTGCTCCCGAGCCACGCGCTACCGCCGCCTGGCGACCTCATCCCCCCCCCTGCCGTCGGGTACGGGGAGTAGGGTGAGCGCAGGCTCGGGTCCCCCAGAGGCGTTGCAGGGCCGCGACCTGCCCCCGGCGGTGTGGCGGCCGTGCTGGCGGGCCGCCCGCTGCCTGGCGGCTGCGTGGTGTCCAGGTGCAGCAACAGGATGTGGAGGCTCTTCTCGCACAGCAGCAGCCAGCGGCGCTGCTCCTGCTCCTTTTGGGAGACCGCGTGGGATAGGGCCAGCAGTGCTGCGTGGTGCCTGCGCGAACAAGGCCCGGTGGGCAGATGCCAGCGCAAGTGTGGCAGGGACGAGGCATGGGGGCCGCATGGGACGTGCTTCAGCGAAAGGGGCCGGGCCTGCCGCGTGGCCATGGCCACATGGGATGACACGTTTGCCATGTCAAACAAAGGGATGCTGCGGGTGACAGTGCACAACAATCCTGGGGTCTGGCACGTGGAACCGGCATGACAGCAAACTTGCGCATCAGGAAACATGAGCATCAGCAAACGTGCCCAGCAAGCGTGCGCATCAGCAAACATGAGCATCAGCAAACGTGCCCAGCAAGCGTGCGCATCAGCAAACATGAGCATCAGCAAACGTGCCCAGCAAGCGTGCGCATCAGCAAACATGAGCATCAGCAAACGTGCCCAGCAAGCGTGCGCATCAGCAAACATGAGCATCAGCAAACGTGCCCAGCAAGCGCGAGCATCAGGAAACATGAGCATCAGCAAACGTGCCCAGCAAGCGCGCGCATCAGGAAACATGAGCATCAGCAAACGTGCCCAGCAAGCGCGAGCATCAGGAAACATGAGCATCAGCAAACGTGCCCAGCAAGCGTGAGCATCAGCAAACATGAGCATCAGCAAACGTGCCCAGCAAGCGTGCGCATCAGCAAACATGAGCATCAGCAAACGTGCCCAGCAAGCGTGCGCATCAGGAAACATAAGCATCAGCAAACGTGCCCAGCAAGCGCGAGCATCAGGAAACATGAGCATCAGCAAACGTGCCCAGCAAGCGTGAGCATCAGCAAACGTGCCCAGCAAGCGTGCGCATCAGCAAACGTGCCCAGCAAGCGTGCGCATCAGGAAACATGAGCATCAGCAAACGTGCCCAGCAAGCGCGAGCATCAGGAAACATGAGCATCAGCAAACGTGCCCAGCAAGCGCGAGCATCAGGAAACATGAGCATCAGCAAACGTGCCCAGCAAGCGTGCGCATCAGGAAACATGAGCATCAGCAAACGTGCCCAGCAAGCGTGCGCATCAGGAAACATGAGCATCAGCAAACGTGCCCAGCAAGCGCGAGCATCAGGAAACGTGAGCATCAGCAAACGTGCCCAGCAAGCGCGAGCATCAGCAAACATGAGCATCAGCAAACGTGCCCAGCAAGCGTGCGCATCAGGAAACATGAGCATCAGCAAACGTGCCCAGCAAGCGCGAGCATCAGGAAACATGAGCATCAGCAAACGTGCCCAGCAAGCGTGCGCATCAGGAAACATGAGCATCAGCAAACGTGCCCAGCAAGCGTGCGCATCAGGAAACATGAGCATCAGCAAACGTGCCCAGCAAGCGCGAGCATCAGGAAACGTGAGCATCAGCAAACGTGCCCAGCAAGCGCGAGCATCAGCAAACATGAGCATCAGCAAACGTGCCCAGCAAGCGTGCGCATCAGGAAACATGAGCATCAGCAAACGTGCCCAGCAAGCGCGAGCATCAGGAAACATGAGCATCAGCAAACGTGCCCAGCAAGCGTGCGCATCAGGAAACATGAGCATCAGCAAACGTGCCCAGCAAGCGCGAGCATCAGGAAACATGAGCATCAGCAAACGTGCCCAGCAAGCGCGAGCATCAGGAAACATGAGCATCAGCAAACGTGCCCAGCAAGCGCGCGCATCAGGAAACATGAGCATCAGCAAACGTGCCCAGCAAGCGTGCGCATCAGCAAACATGAGCATCAGCAAACGTGCCCAGCAAGCGCGAGCATCAGGAAACATGAGCATCAGCAAACGTGCCCAGCAAGCGTGCGCATCAGGAAACATGAGCATCAGGAAACGTGCCCAGCAAGCGCGAGCATCAGGAAACATGAGCATCAGCAAACGTGCCCAGCAAGCGTGCGCATCAGGAAACATGAGCATCAGCAAACGTGCCCAGCAAGCGTGAGCATCAGGAAACATGAGCATCAGCAAACGTGCCCAGCAAGCGTGCGCATCAGGAAACATGAGCATCAGCAAACGTGCCCAGCAAGCGCGAGCATCAGGAAACATGAGCATCAGCAAACGTGCCCAGCAAGCGCGAGCATCAGGAAACATGAGCATCAGCAAACGTGCCCAGCAAGCGTGAGCATCAGGAAACATGAGCATCAGCAAACGTGCCCAGCAAGCGTGCGCATCAGGAAACATGAGCATCAGCAAACGTGCCCAGCAAGCGCGAGCATCAGGAAACATGAGCATCAGCAAACGTGCCCAGCAAGCGTGCGCATCAGGAAACATGAGCATCAGCAAACGTGCCCAGCAAACGTGCCCAGCAAGCGTGCGCATCAGGAAACATGAGCATCAGCAAGCGTGCCCAGCAAGCGTGCGCATCAGCAAACATGAGCATCAGCAAACGTGCCCAGCAAGCGTGCGCATCAGGAAACATGAGCATCAGCAAACGTGCCCAGCAAGCGTGCGCATCAGGAAACATGAGCATCAGCAAACGTGCCCAGCAAGCGCGAGCATCAGGAAACATGAGCATCAGCAAACGTGCCCAGCAAGCGTGCGCATCAGGAAACATGAGCATCAGCAAACGTGCCCAGCAAGCGCGAGCATCAGCAAACATGAGCATCAGCAAACGTGCCCAGCAAGCGTGCGCATCAGCAAACATGAGCATCAGCAAACGTGCCCAGCAAGCGTGCGCATCAGCAAACATGAGCATCAGCAAATGTGCCCAGCAAACGTGCCCAGCAAGCGTGCGCATCAGGAAACATGAGCATCAGCAAGCGTGCCCAGCAAGCGCGAGCATCAGCAAACATGAGCATCAGCAAGCGTGCCCAGCAAGCGTGCGCATCAGCAAGCGTGAGCATCAGCAAGCGTGCCCAGCAAGCGCGAGCATCAGCAGGAAGCCACCTCCGACCAAGAAACAGCGCAGTCCACAAGGGCTGCTCCTAGTGACTTCACCCAAAGGCCAAAGCTTCCTCCAAGAAAGAGGCATTTATAACGGATATGACTGGCAAGAAGTCACCAAGAACACCCACACGTAGATGCAGCAGCTGCCCACGACGGACAGCTGTTCCCGCTTAGTCGGCAACGTCTTGGTGCACTAAAGGTCACGCCATGGTAGCCAGGGCCATGATACACACATGGACGGGGCTGGGCATGCAGCCTCTTAGGCCTGCCTGCCTGCCTGCCTGCCTGCCTGCCTGTTGCCAACCTGCCCCGCAGCCTCTGCCCCCTGGAAGCTGCAAACCGACCGCATACCTGCCTGAATGGACCCAACCGACTGCCCACGCATCTACCCACACGCTTTCTTGCGCACACACATGCCCAGGGTGACATCAGCGTTTGGGCTCAACGGCAGGAGCCATGCACAGTACCAGCAGTGGCTGTGCACGACTGCCCAACCCACCAGATTGCACAGGCCCGCAAGGCAGCCAACCCTCTAGCGAACAAACCCCGTGGTACAACACCCAGCAATACGGAGCACCCAGCATTAAATTGTACCCAGCAACATGAAGTACTAGGCCCCAGCATGCAGACAACAAGGGGAGGCACCACGGGCCGCCTTACTTTTGAGATGTGTTGAGCTCTGATGACTTGTAGGGCCGGGGCGCATACGTGGCAATGATGTCATCCATGATGTCATCAGACCGCACGTCTTGAAGCTGCGTCATGCGCGGGTGTTGGGGGATGGTAGCGACGCGCAGCCCCCATGAAAAACAGCAAGAAACATGCACTTTTCAGGTCAAGGGTCACCCACACAAGACGGATGCGAGAGCAGCCGCCGCACCGTTGCACTTGTGGAGATCAGGAAATGCTCCCGCGATAGATTGCACGCCCATTGCCACACGGACGCCTGCAACATGCACTTGCCCATTGCCACATGCACGCCTGCAGCATGCACTTGCCCAGTGCCACACGCACGCCTGCAACTTGCACTTGCCGAGTGCCACATGCATGCCTGCAACATGCACTTGCCCAGTGCCACACGCACGCCTGCAACATGCACTTGCCCAGTGCCACACGCACGCCTGCAACATGCACTTGCCCAGTGCCACACGCACGCCTGCAACATGCACTTGCCCAGTGCCACACGCACGCCTGCAACATGCACTTGCCCAGTGCCACACGCATGCCTGCAACATGCACTTGCCCAGTGCCACACGCATGCCTGCAACATGCACTTGCCCAGTGCCACACGCATGCCTGCAACATGCACTTGCCAAGGGCCACATGTACCCCGCACAACATGCAGCAACATGCGCGGCACTCTGCACGTGCTCCTACCGCAACCCCCCCCCCCTTTCCCCCCTAGGCCAGGGACACCTGGCGGGCTACCCTGTGCACAGCTGGCGGCGCATGCCCCCTGGCGAGCAGCCCCCAGCAGCCCCTTCCACTGTCTACCACCCGCCACCCCCTGCCATCCCCGCCACCACTTGCTGCCATCCACAGTTCCCCCCCCCCCACCTTGAGCAGCAGCTGCCCTTTCTCCTTGAGTGTCAACGCGCAGGCGGCTGCGCACTCCCCCAGCAGCGCCGCCACCTGCACCAGCGTTGGGCCAGGGGAGGCCGCAGACAGCTGCACAGACATGCCGTCGTGGCTGGACGCCACAATCAGCGCGCCGCTGGCCGTGGCCGGGTCCTCCTCCGCGCAGCGCAGCCGGAGGCCCGCGGCCACGAGCGCGTGGAGGTGGCTGACCAGTGACACGCGCAGTTTGAGCAGGCCCAGGCGCAGCGTGGCGGCCAGCTGGCGCTCCTGCGGGCGCATGCGGGGCCAACGCACGCGCAGGGCCACACACGCGTCAGGCCAACAAACCAGGCAACAGATGCAAGCATGCCAGGCCGACACACAGGCAGATGCAGAAACGCAGACAGGAGTATAATGTTAGCACGAGGCGCAGATGGGGAGAGAGAACCGAGCTGGTGCGCGTGCGTGCCAGTGTGCATGTCTCTGCCTGCACACATGCATGAGCGTGAAGACCGTGACCCGGCCGGAGGATCCGTGCCACATGGAATGAACTTGCGGTAAAACAGGAAGGAAGCCCCACCCCACTCACCCATGCGCCGCCCACCCATGCCGGTGTGTGGGTTCCCCCCCGTACCTGACCGCTGGCCGCAGCATCCGGCGCCGTGAGGTACCCCCCGCGCGCCGCCCGCTCAAACTTGCTGCTGTCCCCACTTCCCGCGCGACAGTGCCGCGCCATGAGCATGAACATCCACCTGCGCAGCTTGGTGGGAAGACCCGCCTGCGATGCTGAGGGTCCGGTCGGGTCAGACTTGGCATCCACGCCCGCAAGAAGGGCAGCCACCAGCTGTGTGTGTGTGTGGGAAGGGTGGGTGCACGACATTGATTGCCCACAAGGGCGATAGCGAGGAGGCCGATAGAGACAAGTGCGTTAGTGCAAGAGCAACAAATAGTCACAGGCAAGCGGACTCAGGCTGCCAAGTGGGCGACAACAGCAGGCCCATGAGCGTGCAGGGACCATATTCGAGGCGGCGCGGGGGTCCATCTACGAGGCGGCGAGAGGGTGACGCAGAACGTATGTAAGGTGGCGGGAAGGAAGCGTGAGCACCCAGCGCACCCCCCTTGCCTAGGTACACCCCCCCTTGTCTACGTCCACCCCCCCTTGCCTGCGTACACCTGAACCAAGAGCAAACAAGCTGTCAAGAAGAAAGTTGCACTCAAGGATCGCCCGAGGTCTGTACTCGGCACCGTTCTGCAAACGATTGAGAACTCGTAGACATTCCAGCCTCGCCTTCAAAACTTGGCCACACGACCCAGGGAGTACAACATCCCACATCCGTTGACCTCCCCATCATGGCCTCACACGCCCACCCCCCTCCCCTCACATCCCTTCTCGTCCCCCCCCCCCACGCCTGCTCCCCTCCCCTCACAAGCCCGCCCCCCTCCCCGCACACGCCTTCTCACCCCACCCGCCCCCCACCTGCTCCCCTCCCCTCACACGCCCGCCCCTTCCCCGCACACACCTCTCTCCCCCCCCCCCCCCCCACGCCTGCTCCCCTCCCCTCACATGCCCTCTCTCCCCCCCCCCACCACCTGCTCCCCTCCCCTCACACGCCCGCCCTCCTCCCCGCACACGCCTTCTCACCCCACCCGCCCCCACCTGCTCCCCTCCCCTCATACGCCCTCTCTCCCCCCCCCCCCACCTGCTCCCCTCCCCTCATACGCCTGCCCCCTTCCCCGCACACGCCCTCTCCCTCCCCCCCCACCTGCTCCCCTCCCATCACACGCCCACCCCCTTCTCCGCACACACCTCTCGCCCCCCCCCCCCCCACGCCTGCTCCCTCCCCTCACACGCCCGCCCCCCTCCCCTCACACGCCCGCCCCCTCCCTCACACGCCCGCCCCCTCCCCTCACACACCTTCTCACCCCCACCCCACCCCCTGCTCCCCTCCCCTCACACACCCGCACCCTTCCCCGCACACGCCTTCTCACCCCCCCCCCCCACGCCTGCTCCCTTCCCCTCAAACGCCCGCCCCCTTCCCCGCACACGCCTTCTCAGCCCCCACCCACCTGCTCCCCTCCCCTCACACGCCCGCCCCCTTCCCCGAACACGCCTTCTCGCTCCCCCACCACCACGCCTGCTCCCCTCCCCTCACACGCCCGCCCCCCTCCCCTCACACACCTTCTCACCCCCCCCCACCCCCTGCTCCCCTCCCCTCAAACGCCCGGCCCCCTCCCCTCACACACCTTCTCAACTCCCCCCCCAACTGCTCCCCTCCCCTCACACACCTGCTCACACTCCCCCCGCCCTGCTCCCCTCCCCTTACACACCTTCTCACGCCCTTCCCACGCCTGCTCCCCTCCCCTCACACGCCCGCCCCCCTGCCCTCTCACACTTTCTCACCCCCCCACACACCTGCTCCCATCCCCTCACACGCCTGCCGCCCTGCCCTCTCACACACCCGCCGCCCTGCCCTCTCACACATTCTTCCCCCCCCCCACGCCCGCTCCCCTTCCCTCACACGTCCGCCTCACTCCCTTCCCCAGCGCTGCCTTCGCATCGCATCGCAGCCTCACCTGCAGCTCCTCCAGGTCCCATGGGGACGCCCAGGTGGCGCGCTCGGCCGTCACTCGCGCCAGCACCGGCTGGTGCGCGGCCACAAAGTCCGCAACCCGCTGGGCCACGTCATCGCTCTGGGGGAGCGCCGCCTGCACCGCCAGCACCAGCCTCAGCACCGCCGAGAAAACCCGGAAGTGCCGCTCGCGCACGTTGGGCACGGGCGCTGCATCCAGGCCGGTGGCCCCGCCGCCCCCAGCCGCCATGAGCGCGGGCGTACCGCCCCCGCCCTCGACGTATATATCCAGCAGCCGACACTTGACCAGGTAGGTGAATAGGCCGTCCCCCACCAAACGTTGCGCGCCGCTCCCTCGCGCTGTCATGCGGGCGCCATGTGGCGCGCCAATGCTGGCGTCTGCACCGCCGCCATCCAGCGTGGCGACCTGCAGCAGAAAGCCCAGCTGCGCCTCTATGCGGAACAGCTGGCGGACCGCGCCCTGGGAGGGGACAAGCACGACCTGGTGGCATGGGCCGTGGAGTGTGGGGGCATGCAGGGCACAAGAGAAGAGAAGAGAGAATGGTGAGGAGGGGTTGCCACAGGGCATAAAATGGAAGGGCCACACAATGGGCCCCACGCCTCCCCTCACCGCCCATCCCGGCATCAATGTCCACCCACCTGTGCATCCTCCCAAGCATACCCCCCAGCTCGCAAACCCTGTACCCACAGGCATGGCGTGTGCGCAATGCCTTTGGCTGCAGTGCGGCAGCCCACACCAGCCAAACCACCGAACAGCCACGCACCACCCAACCACCAAACAGCCAAGCACCACCCAGCCATCGGGCGGCCCCCGACCACCCACCCAAGCAGCCAAGACTTGCACACAGACTAACCACCGACTTGCACACAAAGCCAAGCAGCACCACCCTATGCTTGACCAGCGCAACCCACGTCCCACCAGCACCAACCATCTACGGCATACGGCCACCCACCTGCGGCTCGCTGTTACTCAGGTCCAGCATCACGCAGGACAGCACGCCGTGCTCCTCCAGCACATCCAGCAGCTGCAGGCCCACAGGGGAGCCGGGGCACAGCCCCAGCAGCGCCCCTGCGAGGAAGAAGGCCGTTACGCGCAGCATCTCGTGGCCGCCCTTGTGGCTGGCGGACACAGCATCTCGCGCCAGCTGCTCCAGGAAGCGGCGGCCGGGGCCCAGCAGCCGCGCCGCATTGCCCTTGTCCAGCCGCAGCTGGTCATGGTAAACCTGGCGCGATCACACCGTGGGGGAAAGGGCGAGGGGGGGGGGGAAGGTGGGGAGAAAAGTAGAGGTGAGATGCGGGGCCATGAAGGGAGGTGCGCGATAAAGAGCGGAGCAAGAGGTGCGGTTGCAAGCAGAAGACAACAAGGCACGGTATGTAACGAGGGGGGAGGAGGGGTAGGGGACAAGAGGGAAAGGAAACGCTTCTCACAGGGAAAGCAAAGCAGCAAGGGCAGGCGGGGTAGATAAGGCTCACTCGGCGCGGTTCATGGAAGGGACACGATTCTGGGAAATAGGAGACCACAGGGCAGGAGAGAGGTGGGGAGGGGGAATGGCAGAAGAGGCACGGCCCCAGCATCACCTGTCGGCCCCTGCCTCCCTTCCCCCGCTGGTAAGGGACCTGTTTGTGGAGAAGCACCCCTGAGCACAGATTGGGGGCACATCCCAGAAAGAGATGCCTCCACAGAGCATCCGTGACGCCCTACCGTCGGGTACCAAGCGTCCAAAGCGATGCCCCGTGTTCACTTGGAAGAAAGGCGCGGGCCATCGCAGGGGCACCGAGGGATGCGAGCCGACCCAACGGCAACACACGCAGCCAAATGCCTTTCAAACCACTATACCGAGCAAACCGGTGTCAACAAGCTCAACCAAACCAGATTATGAAGCACAAACAGGCAAGGAACTTGTGCACACTGGGACGACGGTGCCCAGGGAGTGTCCAGGTGGGAAAAGCACTATGGGCCAGAGAAGGCTCTCCTATTGCAAACGATTTGCTGGTCCACCGAGTGCTGTCATCCACCCTTCCTGCCCAACAGCTCCACAAAGACCTGCCGAGTGGACCTCGACCAGCAGACAACCGCCACAGATCCCATATACATCCGCCACAGATCCCCTATACAACCGCCACAGATCCCCTATACAACCGCCACAGATCCCCTATACAACCGCCACCGATCCCATGGCAACCAGCACCCAACATGCACACCTGTGCCTATATACCCCGCAAGGCCGCACCTGTTTGATGCTCTGCTCTGCATCTCGCGACAGCTCGTTGCTGGCGCCAGCTGTCAGTGCGTGAAGCACTGACGCGGGCACAGCCTGCGTGCGCGTGCCACTGCAGTAGTTGAGGTAGCTCAGCAATGCTCCGTACAGCCTGGGGTGTGTATGGGGGTAGGGCACAGTGCCAGGACAGGGGGAGGGCGCAGGCATGCATCCAGCCAGAAAGGTGCACCCGCGATAGGACATGATCATAACAGGCGAGGCCTCCTAAACTTGTATTCAGAGCTGCTGCTGCCCACAAAATCTCCGGCTCCAAACCAGGTAACGAATTGCTTCGCAGCTTTATGTCAACAAATACTTCCCAGGCCTGGTAAGAATATACCGCCAGTGCACGACCGCGGTCATGGCAGTGGCCACAAAGCTTATCCTCCCAAAACATTGGCACCCACAACCCCGCATGCGAACCACACGACAAGCCTGCTAACCACGCTGCAGGCTTTGTTCCAGCCCTCGAGGGGGCGAGGCAAACCCACCGGCGGCGGTACCCGGTGGAGGTCTGTGGCCGTGTGACCGCTGCGAGCATCTTCTCCAAAATCTCGTGACACTTGGCCACTGACAGTCGAGACACGCGCAGAAGGTCCACAGGGGCCACACCCTGTGAAGCCGAGGCGCCCAGGGTCCCTGCCAGCGGCCTCAGGCTGAGCTCGTGCAGCTTGGCCATGGCCGTCTGCGCCAGCTGGGCAATCTCTGCCACCACACGCGGCGGCGTGCCGGGCTGCAAATGACAGGTGGCGCCCAGGGACGTGCCCAGGGTCTCATAGAGCAGCTCCTCCGGTGCCAGGCTGGGACCCATCACCGCCTCCAGCATCTCAAAGCGCCGCGTCAGCACCACCTGCGTCGGCGAGGGCAGGGCAGGCACGGGAGCGTGTCAGGAATTGTGTAAAGGTGAGAAATGGCAGTCCAGCACGGGGCTCAACCACAGGGGCAGTTTCGGAACAACCAGCAGCAGAACAAGGACAGCGAAGCAGGCGCAGTAAGGGCCCAACAACAACACCAAAAAACCAAGCTTCCATGACCGTTGACCGCCGTCTCTCTCATGACCCTTGCACAGCAGCGCGCGCTGTGGACAGCAGCATGTTATCCGAAACCAAGCACGTTGTCAACACTGGATCAGCCGGGACACAGCCATGATCCTATCCTCGCCACCCACCTCCAGCAGCTGCCTCCACGCCGTGACGACAGCCACCTGCGCCTCCTCCTCCTCGAAGAGCTGGTTGAGCAGATGAGCGCAGCGCACCGCCTCGGCACCCGCCACCGCCATTGCGCTCCCCCCGCTGCCCTCGCTGGCGCGCAGCGAGGCATCGGGGACGCCCGTGGCCGACAGGCTGAACGCCGCCTGCAGCGCGCGGCCATCCCCAACCAGGCGCGCTTTCAGCGCGGCCACGTGCACGCGCGCGGCGCCTCGCTCAGAGAGCTCGTAGAGGCCCCCCTCGTCGAGCGGGCGGCGTGCCAGCAGAAGCGAGGACACGCCCAGCTCGTCCCAGCAGCGCGCCGCGTCGGGCCGCGCGGCCTGCGCGTGACGAGGCAATTAGTGAGTGGGCGCGGCAAGGGTGTGTGCGTGCGCGGGGCAAGGGTGTGTGCATGGGCGCGGGGCAAGGGTGTGTGCGTGCGCGGGGCAAGGGTGTGTGCATGGGTGGGGCAAGGGTGTGTGCGTGACAGGGCAAGGGTGCATCGCAAAGGATCATGAGCCCAGCACGGAATGGACAACCAGAGCCACGGAGTGGGATGGCGATGTGACGTTGACAGCCCATGCGTGAGAATCAGAAACAGCCAACGGCACAATGACAAGAAGAACAAAATGAAGCAACCCACAGGACAATGCTTCGTGGTAGACATACGAATTTTCAAGTCACTCAGATAGTTACCTTGCTAATAATCCGAAGGGTCAGACCTGTCATCTTAGCCACCAAATGATGTCTACGTTGGTGGATGGTTCCACCCGGTCCCTCTATAACAGGCTGTCTTCCTTGCGGGTAACAGTGTGCTGGGCAACCACTTGAAGACTAACCACCGTGGCCTGCAACAGAGCAGGCGTAAGGGTTGACCGTGGCCCAGTCAGACAAGCAAGCGTCAGGGACCGTCTTCCCACTTGCGAGGTCAAAAGGCACACGCAAGATTGCTTGCAGAATGCATATGCAGCCCTGAATAGAATGCTGCCATCGCATTTGTAATAGTGACGGTACAAACTATACACGCAGGGCAGACCGCCCCTTCCTGCAAAGGGCATGGTCAAGGATCATGCCCGTGAACAGGGTTCAGAGAGGACAATTTTGGGTGAAAACGAGCAACCAGATGCGAGACGAATACGAGAGGAAATGCGTGCAAATGGCCGCCAGGTGCTCCGCGTCACCATGGTGCGACAGCAAGGGGAAGCAGGCCCGCGTAATCAGCCCAGGCAACGGTCAATCTCTAGAACCAGGCGCGCACGCACCGCCAGGCGCGCCCTGACATCTGCCAGCAGAAGGTCGGGTGCCTGCAGTGGCCCCAGCTCCGCTGTCTCCAGCAGAGAGAACACGAGCGGGCGGGCCGGGTGCAGCATGGGGGGGGGCTCCGGTTCCTCAGCCGACGACCAGCCAGCGCCCAGGCCTTGCGCCGCCCCGCTGTCGCCCGCACGAGGGAAGAGGATCTGCCATTCGCGAGGAGGGGGTGGAGGGGGCGAGGTGTGACAGCAACGACCTGGGTCAGAAGAGCACGGACATCATCCACAGGGGGTTCACTGCATACAGGCTGCCAGGCATCCCTGTGTCTGTGAGACGACAGCATCCTCATGATGCTAGCCAGCACAGTGACTTGATGGCGCGCAAAGGGCCGGCAGAAGAGGTAGGCTCGTTTTACAAGGGAATGCTTGGAAGTCCACAAGCAGCCCACCCACAGCTGCACACACAACCCCCCCATTTGCCTGCAGCAGCTGGACACACAACCCCCCCACTTGCCTGCAGCAGCTGCACACACGCCTCCTTCTGCGGCCGCTCGCTCAGGTTGGCTGTGTGCAGTACGACCGTGACCAGGCGCAGCACCCATGCGCGCGTGTGCAGCGCGGCGGGGCGACGCCACATGGCCTCCCCCTCCTGCAACGGGGGCAGTGGCTGTGCGCCCGCCTCCTCCAGGCTCTGCTGGCACACCCGCGCAAAGTGGATGCGCGCCATCCAGTGCAGTATCGGCTCGCAAGTCACCGGGTCCGTGCTCAGCTCGTACAGCAGCTGCAGCGGGGGCAAGGATGCTCGCGTGTATGTGGTGGCAGGGGCATGCGGGTATGGAGAGGGGGGAGAGAGTGGCAAAAACGTTTAGCGTTACAGTCATAATGATACCTTATAGAGTGGATATGTGCTACAGATACTCCCAACGGAGTTATGTTTCTAATTAATTAATAGAGTGGAAGTGCCAAGAGGGCCCCATGGCTCACCAGCAGGCTGATGTCAGGTGCTGATCCACTCTCCTGACTTATGGCGACTCCCCTCATATGGCATCATCCACCTCAACACACCAGGGAAACGTAAACGGCATAATCCACTTCAACACACCAGGGAAACGTAGCACAAGGGCTTGCAGGGGGGGGGGACAGGCGCGGCATACATTAATACTCATGTCGATAATTTATAAAGATATGTAATTGTGCAAGCAACCTGCAAACCGCAGATGAGCAGTCACCAGCTCTGCACGGATGATAACGCTGGAAGAGAACACGCCACACGCCATGCCACACCATGTCAACAACAACTTGGAAGACTGGGCAAGCAATCTGTAGATGACGCCAGGAAAACGCATCCACGTTGAAATCCACGTGGCACCATGCTGGCCTTTGCAATGCCAGCATCACTAACTCCCGTTCCTTATCCACATCTTCCTATCCCATCTTGAATCTTCCTTTCCCTATCTTCTAATCCCCATCTTCCTATTCCCATCTTCTAATCCCCATCTTCCTATTCCCATCTTCTAATCCCCATCGTCTAATCCCCATCTTCTTCTCCCCATCTTCTTCTCCCCATCTTCTTCTCCCCATCTTCTTCTCCCCATCTTCTTCTCCCCATCTTCTAATCCCCATCTTCCTTTCCCTATCTTCTTATCCCCATCTTCTTATCCCCATCTTCTTATCGCCATCTTCTTATTGCCACCTTCTTATCCCCATCTTATCCCTATCTTATCCCCATCTTCCTACAGCACTTGCGCAGAGAGGCGCACGGGTGTGCACAAACAGGTTCTCCCTTCCATGACGACCCAGCCTGCAAATCACACATACGTCCCCAAAATCTGATGCACCGGCAGGCAGACAATGGCGGCGCGCCAGCTGTCCCCACCTGGAAGCACTGCTCCTGCATGCGAGCTTGGCCGCCCTGCAGCAGGTGCGCCGGCTTGGATGCCAGCGCAAGCAGCACCCGCAGGCAGCTGAACCTGTGCTCGGGCGCCAGGTAGCTGCACTCCACGCGCGCCCCGCAGTCAAATCCAAGCAGCAGGTGCGCTGCGTTGGGCGCCGGTTTGGGCAGGTTTTCGCGCAGCAGCCGCAGGATGTGTGCGCCGCATGCCTGTTCGAGTGCGGCCGGTTCCGCCCCCTCCCCCTCGATGGACGAGAGCGCTCTAGCCAGGTCAACCGTGGCGCCCACATCGAGCGCACCCCCCCACTGTGCCGGCATCTCCACGGCAGCGTTCAGTGCTTTGGCCACGTTCTGCATAATGCTGGCACCTGTCACGCACAGGAGGCCACCGAATGAAATCCATCCGGATTTCAACCAAGAGGCACGCAGGCACATGACTGTTGTTAGGCAAAGGGCTTAGTAGTATGTTAGCACAATGTCCATTTTATGGCTAATGTTAACATGGCATGCCACATACCACCCATAAACACAGCAGCAGGCACATCACCCAGGCCACCTGCCTGCCAGCCAGCCAGCCAGCCTGCCAGCCTGCCAGCCTGCCAGCCTGCCAGCCTGCCAGCCTGCCAGCCTGCCAGCCTGCCAGCCTGCCAGCCTGCCAGCCTGCCTGCCTGCCTGCCTGCCTGCCTGCCTGCCTGCCTGCCTGCCCGCCTGCCTGCCTGCCTGCCTGCCTGCCTGCCTGCCTGCCTGCCTGCCTGCCTGCCTGCCTGCCTGCCTGCCTGCCTGCCTGCTGGTAAGCGCATAGAGCAGCTGAACGAGAGGGCGGCCTGACAGCGCGTAACGTTGCTCCTGGCCACCGCGTGCATGTGCACATGCGCAGAACGAGTGTGCCGGGTGCTGTACGCACGGTTCTGCTGCGAGGGTGCGTTCGCACGGTTCTGCTGCGAGGGTGTGTTCGCACGGCTCTGCTGCGAGGGTGTGTTCGCACGGTTCTGCTGCGAGGGTGTCTAAGGACATATTCCATGGAAGGGAAACCCACGCGCTCTGCAGGAACATGCCACAGACTCACACGTCCACCGCTAGACCCACCGGGTGGAAGCGTGGCAAACTGGTCCCAACAGCCACGTCCCCTCCAAAGAAACAAGACCGCTTACCTCGCCCGCTCTGCAGCAGCGTCGGGACCACGTTGCCGCGCGTGCAGAGCTCCCGCAATATGCGCACGGCACTCAGCGGGATGGACGGGCGGTACTCATACCCTGCCAGCTCCAGCAGGGCGGCCAGGGAATGCTTTGCGCCCTGGCCGTACCTGTGCAGGATGTTGTGTGCCGGCTGCAGGGAGAGCTGCGAGCCCACCTGGCGCTCCACCTCGATGAAAGACCGGTCCCTGGCCAACACCTGGCAGGGCATGCATGGGGGCAGGGCGGTTGTGGGAGCAGTTAGTGCACCTAACAATAATGCAGTCCAGTCCAGAAGAAAAGCAACCAGTTGGTGCGTCTAGATTAATACAAAATTATGTAATCTTGCCATGAACTTTTTGGTGAAATGATTCGAATGGAGAGACGGAGGCTGCCCTCTACAACCTGTTTCTCACTGCGCCCTGCAAGACTTGCAGATAGGCAAAGCGTGTTCTGTTCCAGATGCACTGTACTGGCTTATGCCAAACTGTGGGTGCCTGCCTCATCCCCTCACCCCCAGAACCAATCCACACGATCCAGGTAATGTACGTGACATACCGACAACTCGTGCCAGAACCTGCATGGTGGTTCTCTCCTTCCCACCGCTAACCACGGGCCAAAGCAAAGCTATTGCAGTGACAAACATCGACTACCCTCCCCAAGGTTCCATCGTCCAACGACCCCAGGCGCAGCGCCGGTCACCCTACCGCGATCAGGATGCGGAGACTGGTGTCGACGCAGGCCTCCAGCGGCTGACCGGTCGCGGGGCTGAAGATGCGCTTGCCCGTCAAGTGGGTGAGGCCCAGCGTGGCCAGTTCCAGTAGCCGCTGTGGCACGCAAGTGCGTGTGGTGTGTGTGGTGAATGGCGTCGTTTTGGTGGTGGTGGTGGTGGTGGTGGTGGTGGTGGTGGTGGTGGTGGTGGTGGTGGTGGTGGTGGTGGTGGTGGTGGTGGTGGTGGTGGTGGTGGTGGAGGTGGTGGTGGTGGTGGTGGTGGTGGTGGTGGTGGTGGTGGTGGTGGTGGTGGTGGTGGTGGT